>CM046455.1:43973144-44305021 GCA_025506515.1 Flaveria trinervia | reverse complement strand
TTGTTGTGCTCGTCTTGGGACAATCAAGTAGAGTTCATCATTTTGTTCAACACATTATGAGGACAGGATGAGTTTTTTTTTTGCCAAATGTCTACGGGGACTGAGTCATTTAAGTCTTCTTTAAACAAACCAAAAACCTAATAAAAGAAGCTGCAGTTCAGTTGTTGAAAAGAAAAAGGCATGGGTTCAAAAGGACAAGTATATTATCAATCCCACCAAACTTTAATTCTTTGGAAATCTCTTCAGCTTATCGTATCTCTATATCCTTTTATTTTACTTTGCTTACGTCTCTTTATTTTTTTCTAAATTTAGTAAAATTATGTTAGTTCTTATGGGACATTTTTCATTTTTGATTCTTTTATTATTGTCTTTGTCTTAATTCTTTTCTAAATAATCAAGCATTAAAAAGAAATAGAAATATTTTAAGGTTTTATGGTCTCATCAAAACTATAGATACGCTAGTAGTTTCGCAAAACGAAGCGAAACTACAGCTTCGCCAGTACTTTCGCTCATCTCAAGACCATTTTGATAAAAATATGTACCTGGCGAATATATAGTTTCGTTGTCTGCAAAAACTAAGTGCTATATATGAGGTAGTGCGAAATTATTTGTTCATTTTCTCACTATCATGTTGTTTGAGTTCTGGAGTCCTAGAAAGAAACCTTTCTTATGACTTTGATTTTTAGTTTGGGTTTTGTGTGATTGATGATTATTTGAACCTTAGGTGTGTGTTTCGAACCTTCGTTGATAGTTTAATCAATGTTTAATGGATCTATTGATTTCGACTTTTCAGTACCTTCCCAGTTCTTACTGCGAAAGTACAAATGCTTTTGCGACACTGAACAAAAGTTCAAAGGTTTTCAATGAAACTGTGAAGTTATGCTGTCCGACCGAACTTGATAGTTTCACTTGATAATACTCAGTTTGCATGGTCGTGATTAGAGTTTTGGCTTGTCGAAACTACTTCTTCGGCTGGCCGAAACTACTTCTTCGGCTGGCCGAAACTACTTCTTCGGCTGGCCGAAACTACTCTTCGGCTGGCCGAAACTACTTGTGACCTTCTGCCGAAATTGCACTTTCGCTTGCCGATACTATGTTTCGGTCGGCGAAACTATAGTTTCGACCAGTGAATTTAATTTGGTTTTTCTTTATTTTTAATCTTTTAATTATTATTCTTTATTATTTATTATGTCACATCTTTGTAATGTCTTTTATCTACTTTGTTTCAGATATATGGCCAATCTAAAATTTGACGAGCGGGACAACATAAACCCTATTCTTGATGACAAGAATCCTAAAGCTAGGGGTTTTCGCGACTATATACGTTGGCTTCAAGGATCTCCTATAGCTTATGCCACCTCTCATTCCCTAACTATATATGATCTTCATATCTTTGGAGATCTATTGAGTATGACACAAGAGCTAATCCTTAGAGAATTGTAGTTAGAGTTTTGGAGAATGATACCTCCGTCACTGTGGAGGTCATTGCTCGGGTGTTAAGACAGGAGGAAGATTATGGGGATGAAGAGGAGCTATTTGATTAGAAAGTATTTGTGGCCTTCATGAGTATAGAATATGAGGGCCCTCCTTTGGGGACACGAAAAGAAATCAATAATCTTTTCTCTCCAAGGAATGGAGATATATTGCCCATGTATTTATCATGTGCTTGGACCACCGAAAGGGTTGATCGGATGGGCTAAACTTGGACTGGGCCAAGGCCATGATTATATGTTTTAGAGGGTAGAAGGCCAACATAGCTAAGCTTATTTTTTATTGCATGGCCGAGAATGTTATGGCACTAAAGAAGGATAAGTGGTTGCTATACCCAGGGTTCCTCTAGATGTTGATAGATGATTTGATACCAAATGTGCCTGGACATGGAGAGAAAAAGAGACTAATTCAGATGAACACCAGGCATGACTTTAGTGGGAAGATCACTTATCTATGGGAAAACATGTATCCAACCGAAAGGTGGAACTACATCATTTAATGCCCCGAATAAAGTCTAAGCGAGCCAAACAAGAATAATGGGCTTAGACAAAATTATTTAATGTAAATAAGATGGATATGGGCTATAGACCGAGTTAACTTTTCGGGTAATGTGTCCGGTGAGTTAAAGGTCTCAAGAATGCCCAGTATATATAAACGGATCAGCTTGAGCAACTCTCATTTGCAACACAACACCCCAATTCTAGGGAGAGAGTGTAGAGCGAGAAAGTGGAGAGAATTGAAGATTCAAGGCTCGATTGATCACGAGATCGGTGTTCGTGGGCATCCAAACAAGAAGAAAACAACAAGAATCCAGGTAAGCAACATCATTTAATCACTCCTTTTGATGTAAACCAGATTTTAGGGCTTGGGGTGTTTGAAAGTGGTAAATATTCACCCAAAACTCACGTGTTTGTGTAAGAAAACATGTAAGAAGCTTATATATAGCTTATTGAGTGAAAAACCAAGGTTATGGATGTAAAAGATTGAAGTTTTAGGTCAAAGTGGGTTTGTTTGTAATTTTCAACCCGTTCTGCGAAATTAAGGGTTCATCAAGTGAAATTGCGTAGTTGTCCGGCGAAACTATGAAGACTTCCTGTGAAACTATTGTTTTGCAGGTAGTTTGAAAGACATGGTTTTCCAACGAAAGTTGGGCGAAACTAGCAATGAAGATGCCAGCAAAACTACCAGCGAAGATGCAGGGGAAACTACCAGCGAAGATGCTTGCGAAACTAGAAGCAAAACTGTCGGCAAAACTAGCAGCTATACTACTGATCTGGCAGCGAATTTTGGCAGAAATTAACTCCTTTAAGTGCTAAGTTATCTATAGGCTCTATAATACGACCCTTGTTTTGAAAGCTTGATTGAAGAACTACTCATTGAGTCCAGGTGAGTTCTAGATCCCTTATTTTAAGGGTTTTAAACTCGTTTGGTGCTAGAAATAAATACTAAATATACAATTTAAATGACCAAGATTTTATGGGGTTTTAACGGGAAGTTTGATTTTTTATAACAAAATGTGCTATATAAATGTTCTAAAATAAAAAATTTTCTTTGGTGCCTTAGGACCCTGCTGTTAGGGGCTGTCACCCCCGAACCCCACTAGGGGCTACTTCCCCTAGGACCCTAGCCAGGGCGTTGCCCCTTGGACCCCACTAGGGTTGGTGCGACCCCAACCAAGGGTGTTGCCCCTTGGACCCCACTAGGGGTTGCTGCCCTCAGGACCCTGCTGTCAGGGGCTGCCGCCCCCGAACCCCCGTTCTTCCGTGGAGGATGAGTTATGTTTTATGACGACTTATGCTTGTTGTGCATATGTTTATGAATGTGAATGTATGACGCATGATGTTCATGATGATATGTGATGGTATATGTTATGTATGATGATGTGTGATGATGTTATGCTTATGTATGATATGTTTTCTTATGTTCCTTACTACGTATTATGATGTGACTTTACATGGTGTGATTATGATAATGAACGTAAAGTATTATCTTAACAAAGTGAAAGATTTAAGATAATGAAAGTGGAACATAATGAATGAACGAATGAAAGTCTTACAAGCAAAAGAGAGGAGGTTCACAACTCACTGAGAGTTGTTAACTCAACTATGCGTTTATAGTGTGCGATCTTGGCTAACCCTTAAGGGTTCACACACAAGGGGAGTTAGTCTATGTGACTACTCCATACATGCGATATGTGCGATATGGGGTCCTTGTCGCATAACCCCTAGACGATATGGCTTTGTGCTCAAGAGGGGGGTTAAGCATACGATAGGACCTAGATAGAAGTGAAAAAATAATTAATGTGCGAAAAGTGCGAAACTTGCAAAATGTATGAAACAAACGATGAAAGAAGATAATAACTATTATCTTGATGTACGTATGATATGTGATCACGTGTGATAGTAAAGAAAAGGTTTTAACGAATGAAAGGTAATATAAAGTTTTATAAACTAGAACTCACTCAGCAACGCTGACCTTTTATGTATTTTCTAGTTGGCAAGTAATGGTTGCTGACGATGGCACGGGTGGCTACTTGGCTTGTTTTGGATGGCATCCATTTTGTATGGGATATTTTTGCATAGTAATGCGAACAAATAATGTTTTGCAATTATTTACGCTGTTGTATTATTTTGCAAAAGTGATTATTTATATGAAATGAAATGATGGTTTAAATTCATTCCGCTACAATGTTTTAATTTAGTGTATATCATATGCTTTATGTGCGATGATTGACCAGCTGTGAGCATCCTGGGAACGGGGCCTTACACATCAAGAGGGTGATAGAGGCTGAAAATAAGCATGCTAAGAAGACAAGGAAAAGCAGGTTGAGCCTTTGAAAAAGAGAAGAGATATGCTAAAAAAAGACTATGATTTTGAAGAATAGATAGATAAGGTAGAGCAGGCGTTGAGAACTGAAAGGGAGAAACAATCGAATAAAAAGGCTATCAGGCTGAGACTAAAAGGAGAACAAAGCACAAGCATCTATCATTTATTGAGCCCTAAAGAAGAGAAGAGAGGGGAAACTTGGATGAGAATATTATCAGGAACCTCAACTCTTCAATAGCAAATGAGTTGAGCATGATAAAGATGAAGCTGACTAATCAAGAGCTGAGAGAAAAGAGAAAGGATGAGATGATGGAAGGAATGACTAAGATGTTGGTCGATCAACAAATTTTGATCAAGAAGTTGCTTACAGAAGTAAATGAGCTTAAGGCTGCAGTCGGCCTTCCCAATCAACTAACTCAATCTGAGTTAGATAATCTAACTAATATGTCAAGGTACCAATTCCTAAATGTGGGTACCTCTTCCAAGGCAGGAGAGGGCACAAGTGGTGCAGCAAATGAGATTGCAAGAGGTTTAGGTGTTAGAGATGATGATGAGGCTAAACATCAGATTGTTAGAAAAGAGGCTGGAGAACATGATAAGGAAGTAATTGAAGCGGTATTCATAAATTTGGGGTTAAATGTTGATACAGACTTTGGACGTGAAGAGGTGGTGAGAGAGACAACTATTAAGGGTGTTTAGAAGACGACTGAGAGGAGCCTGATTGATGAAGAAGAGAATGATAAATAGTTGGTAGATTATGATTCTAATCCCGAATACTACAAAGTTAATGAATGAACCCTGACATAAGTGGCCAAGAAGGGCTTTTCTGATAGCAATGTGTTTGAGCTAGAAAAGGAGGATTGGTTTGTGAAGGAAAAAGAGACTGAAGAGCTAGCCGCACTTTTCTAGAATATACAAGGGTCAAGCAGGAATGTGGTGGATAAGAAGATTATAAGTTGGAAGTACAACCCGGAGCTGAAAATGTTTATGATCAAAAGGAGAGGTGGCAGGATATCATATCCACATAAAAGGATGGCATTTAAGACCTTGCCAAAGTAGGATCTAAGGAGATTGGCTAAGATCCCCTTGACAGATTTCCAACTCAGTGAACGAGCCAAAATGCTAGAGGAGGAGATTAAACAAGGAAGAAACAACAATTTTGAGTCCTTTGGATAATGAAGGCAGGGAGGAGGAGGTCCAAAAAGGACAAGGACTGGGAGACAGGTAAGGGGCGACTTGTGCAAAAGGTTAAGCCCCCAAAGACTGTGAGTAGAGTAAGACTGCCTGACACCCTCCCCCAAAGGCTTGATAAGTTTGAAAAATGGTTTCATGATAACAACACGAGGGAGGCAGTGATTCGGATAAAGGATGGATCCGAACTGAAACTTTTTGATCAAATGTGTAACATCCGTCATTTTTCCAAGTTAAAAACTAGATTTTTAAGTTCTATTATAAAATTATTATAATAATTGTAATGTGTCAAATGTATTAAATTTGTAATTTAATAATGTGAATTATTCATTTGTTAATTATCTAAATAACTTGTGATAATTTTTGTTTTTTTAGTAATTCTTTCTCATAAAATTATAAAATGAATAAAGATTTATGAGTTAATATAAATTTATTATTTACAATAAATAATCAAGTTATAAAGTTTACAAGTTTTATAAATGTTATAAAATTAACAAATTATTAATTTGGTTTATTATTCAAATGAGTGTTATAAAGATTAGGGTTGAATGTGTAATTTTCTAAAACTAAATTTAAAGGTTTTAGCATGAAATAATAAACTTTCAAACCACAGGGACCAAAACTGTAAATACCATTAAAACCCAACCCCCTCCCCTTCTTTCCCCTTCTTTCCCCTTCTTTCCCCTTCTTTCCCGGCGAACGGCCGGTGGTACCTCCGGCCAAGTCCGGCGACTCTCCAAACCCTTGTAACCCCCGAATTCGATGTCATAATTGATGCAAATCACTGCTAGGAACAATTTCGAGTATTAGTAGCAATTCAATTGGAGTTAAAGGGGATGGTTGAACTCGTAACCGATTGCCATAAATCCACAAGCCGTTCGACCACAAAAACATTATTATTACATAATCAATCGAACCTTAAGCGATCGTTTAACCATTACTAAGCTACAACTAGACTCAATTCCACCCAACACACGCTTAATCATCACCAACGAATCACACATTCTACCCGAACCTGCAACTTAGTCGTTGTCCATCTTCTGGGTTTCATTAATCAAGGTTCTGTTGTTATTGGCACATTTGCTGATTTCCAGAGTTGACTCCATTTTATCTAACCAGTGTAAAGCATGTACTGCTCCGCCTTTACCATCAAATTCTCGAGGTCTACATGACATAAAAGCTTTGTAGGAACATCCTCTTCCTATTATAGTTTCCTCTTCTGGTTGTTCCCTCATGGTATCATCCATGGGTATCTCATTACCTGGTGTTGTTATCCCGAGATTTAGGTTTTGTTGAACTTGAGTTACTAGTGTGGGTATGGCAGCCTCTAATTGCTGTGCTACTATCCGCGTGATCCTTTCATCTTCATTGGTGTTTGGGTTTATAGGGGTTTCATCCCCAAGTCTGGTTCTAGGTCGTCCTACTCGCGTCGTTCTTCTTACGGGCTGTGTGTTTCTTCTTGGCGGCATGCTTTTCTATAATTAATTATAGTAAATATTAAGAAGAATTTTAGATTCTTAACAATATTCTAATTAACACATAAACAAGTAATAGCTCAAACACAAAAGATGTTTTTCATTTAAGTTCTTATTTAAAGATTTCACATTAAAAGTTAGATTCTAATTTCCCTGCACCCATTTCCATATCCTTGAGAAGATGTTTCCTTTGGATGCTTTCAGTTCCTTAACATCCTTCTGAATATTCCTGATTTCTTGTTGAATTTTCTTGAGCTGTTTAAGGGTTGGTTGAGTGACTGTGTTTTGATCTTCATCCACCCTTTGTCTCTTAGCTTTACTTCCTTCGTTTCTGAGGGAGTTAGTTTCTTGTATCTCCTTGCCTTCGTATTGCTTGGTTTTAAATTTGTTTCCGGGTCGTACCTTTTTCCTAGGAGTTTTAATGGTATATCCTCCTACCATTACAGGTGCATGACGGACATAAAATTTAGGTTCAGGATTATCTTCTTCTTTGGTTGGAAAAGTTTCTAGAATTTGCTGAGGTTTAGGTTCAGGCGTAAGTCATTTGTGATCATTATAATCCGAGTATTCGGATGAGTCAGTCTCACAAAATTTGTTATCGGTACTCATGGCTGCAAAACAAATCCTTTTATGGTTTGAACCCAATAGTTAGTTACCTATTTCTATACATATTATAAATTCTTTGCATGGAACATGCTTTAATATTCATGGAATCATAACACGCAAAATCATATATACACATAATTATACAGATATGAGCTTATGGTTATAGTCTAGGTATTTTATGGTACCTAATTCTCTATAACCAATGGCTCTGATACCAACCTGTCACATCCCGGCGGAAGCGTGAAATACATAGGGAGTGACTTGATTGTTCAGAACTCATTGTCATATACTATTAGACAGATAACACATAATCATACATGATTCATAAAATAATATTAAGGTTAGGATTACATAAAATCATAATAGTCAAAATTTGAAATTACATAATCCTATTAAATCATAAAGATTTAACAGCTACATCTTCAGAGACAATGGAAGTGAGCATCCATCGATACACTGAAGTCATACAGGTTTACTGTTAGGTTCACACAAACTTTCCCCACAACCTCTCCCCAGCCATTAAAAACATCAAAGGAGAACGTTAAGTTGTTAGTCATGATGAATTCCTGAAAAAGCATACCAAAAATCGTCAACACAAAGTTGGTGAGCTTCACAGGTTTATTAAACAGATAATATTGATGCATTATATATACAACCAAACCTTACATAGCAATCAGATCATTCATATCTGTCATATCATATTCTCATAAATCAGATAACATAGCATTATAACACTCATTCTGTTAATGCAGGAGATATCCCCTAAGTAGCGCTACCAATATTATATAACGGTTCCACATCCGAATTAATGGTTGTAACATAAATTTCAGTAACAATGCACCAATTCATAAACTAGTATGCTTTTTCCCCAAAACTTTATAAAAACAAAATGGGCTATGAAACTCACCTTTACTTCAAATGGTAACCTATAAACAAGAAAAATATTTATAGTTTAGAAAACATAACTATTTTCTTCAAAATTTTCAGTACTTTAATTATTATTGAAACTGTTACAATAAAATAGGTAATGAAATACAACGCAATATATTCAGATTTCGTATTTTAATTATTTATAGTTTATTTTCTATAATTTTCATGATATTTTAATAAATTATTAAAAATAGTTTCTGGTTTCTAAAAATTCTCAAATTTAATCAGAATGTTTGGAATAATATTTATAACTCTTAAAAATTTTCCGAAGTCTTATATCATAGCAGAGTCAATTATCATGATTTTCATCCTTTTACTAATATTTAGTAAAAATATCAGATTTCGTCCAAAAATTCTTATTTTCTCACAGAATGTTCTTTTAGGTTTTTCATACTTTCTGAAATTTTCTCATAATTTATTTCATAGTTTAAGTATTTTTCACAATTTTTAGTTTACAGAATAGTTAAAAATTCATATTTCAGATAATATTTTGAGTTAGGTCACGAGATTTTTCCAGTGGATTCTATAATTCTTAATAGTCAGTATATAATTTTTCCATACATTTACTAGGATCGGTTCTTGATATAATTTTTCTTTTTATATTCTTAAATAATTTATATAAATTAATTTACTTATGGGAATAGCACCAAAATTTACAGAATTATTTCCCAATATTCTCAACATATTTTCAATGTTTGTTCCCACAATCATAGTTGTTAATATGTAGAACCGATTTTAACAAACTATAACTATATTTCTAACCCTTTTGTTGATAATTTCTTGTTATAAATTTGATTTTTAAGGTTTGTTTTGTTTATTTCAGATTATTAAAAAAAACTTCCTTATTGTCTGAAAAAGAGGTTTGATTTATATGTTTTTATAGAAATCTTGAGTGTTAAATCAAAAGGGTTAATCTCATGTGTTTATTTAACACATGTTTGATTTTCATAACTTTAATCAAAATAGGGTTTTAGAACCTTAATTTTTGACAGAGGAGGAGTACAGGAAGACGGTGAAAATAGCCTAGGAATCTTCTTTGATAATCTTCGGGAGATAGTGCTTTCACGAAGCTTGGATGTTGTTGCTAATAAACCGAGAGGGGTGTGTAAGAAATGGTGATGACAAGCGGTGGTTATGGTGATGACCAAGAGTGGAGATGATGGTGGTGGTGTGAGGTGTTCGTGAGGTGAGAAGTGGGGGTGGAGACGGTGGTGGCGTACGGTTATGGTGGTGGTGAGCGAAAGTTTTGTGTGTTTCTATGGTTCCTTCGGCCGAGCTTCTTCAAATAGTGGAGTTAGTCATCATTAGGTCTAGTTTTAGGGTGTGATGTGGATGTTATATGCTAGGTGAGTCGGTCCTTAGGGTGCTAGGTGGCGGGTTGTGGCTTAGCTTAGTGGTAAGGTGGGTGTAGGTGTCAAGCAAAGAGGGTGTTGAGTCATAGGTTGTTAATGGGTGTTTAGGATGTTAATTAGGTGTTTAAGGGTGCTAATGAGCCGGTTCTTAATCTTAGATGGTACTTTGGTTTGGGGTTTTAAGTGTAGAAGATTTGTTTAGGTTTGTTTTGATGTTAAGTTCTCTTGATATTACTTGTGTTCATGATGTTTTGGTTGGGTTGTATTTAGTGTGTTTGATGTTGTATTGTTGATGTATTTTGATTATATGCAATTCTATCTCAAGGGATTATGTTTTTGCGTACATGCACACGTAACTTCTTATGCATGCAAGCATGTAATGAGTAACACTCATATTCACATGAACATATAATATACATGTGTATATGTTCCTTAGCAAAAGATGGTACATGCACACGTAAAAGGGTATGCATGCGACCATGCATACGTATACATGTATAAATATAAGTGAACAATATACTTATGTAAACAAAATGAAAGCATGTATACGTACATGTATATATAAAAATATATATATTAACCTAGGTGTGGCTTAGAATATTTAAATGAACTTAGTGTATAAAATTTCTTAATCTAGGGTTGTCACAAACAATAACGAATTGGAGTTCAATTTGAAGCAATCGCAATCTAGGGTTCTTGAAGGAATTTGGGGATTTCAATGAAATCTATTTTAACATTTAAAACCAAGTTTTGACAGCTGCAGGGCCTATAGCCCACCGGTAACATACTTGCACCACACATATGGGGTCCCGGGTTCGAACCCGGGCACCCGCAGGTTGTTTTTATTTTTTTAATTTTTTTATCATTTTAAATTCCATAAATTCTTAATATATATTAATCAAAATAAATATTATTGTTGTTAATCAATTTATTCTGGAAATTGTCAATTTAATTTCTGCAAAAGTTTTTAAACAAACTAATATTTTATTTTTTTTAATTATAAAAACTATGACCAAAAAAAACTGTCTTTTAATACTTTATAATGTTTTCTTTAAATCAAATGAGATATGTTATAACATATTTAAATAATTAATTATCTAATTATTTTGATCAAAACACTAATTTATTTATTAAATTAATTTTAAAGGTTTTAAAACTTATGATTTTGATTACAATTACTTCAAAGAATAATAAAGTTTTATAAAAATCTTATTAATTCTCTAAGGTAATGAAAATATTATGGTTCAAATTTGGATTATTTCAAGATATTATAAACTTACATGTTAAACAAGTAGTTGTTTAATTAGTTATGTAAATAAATTTTTAAATGCTTAATTATTCATCTTTTCATTTAATCATGTTATATATAATTAGTTAATAAATGAATTCTTTAACTTTTATTTAAACTCTTGAAACTAATAAAACAATATAATTCGCTATTGTTCTTTATTCCTATGTTAAGGTTTTGGATATTATAAAAATCATTCAAAGGTTTAAAAACTTCATAAAATTATTCTAGGTTATCTTTCAAGTTATTTAAAATAATTTCAAGAACCTTTACCAAATTTTAAATAATTAAATATTACTTATTTCTTTCGCGCATCATATTAAATCAATAAATTAAACTATTGTATCTTTTACCATAATTGTTATTGGTTCATACCATCTTTGTTTAATCAAAATATAATTGATTGCGTTACTATATTTTATTTAACTTAAATAATAAAACCCTCAAATTCCAATTGAAACCCTAGTTCATGTCTAATTGATAATCTTATTATCGAATCTAATCTTGGAATCTATACGTTTAGGCAACTTGTAAAACAAATCGTTGGAGTCTCGTCTACATTCTTATCATCATATTATTTTCATCTTGTGAGTTTCTCATGCCCCCTTTTTACTTTATTTCACACCTTTTGGGGTGAAACATGTTAACTTTATAAATTTACACTTGTAACTATCTTGAGACTTGTAAATGCACATGCAATTCATCTTTATATTTTTGTCATGGTTATTTGTGTTAATGTAAGTCTTATATGAGATACATATTTTGTTTACAATCATTAACTATTGCTAGCCTGGCGACGTCTTAGATCTTTGGGCCTGACAAGCCTACTAGGTGCTAAAGTCGATGTATTGCCGACTCCTGATGATGTATGCTTGTTCATCATGGGAACCAAGTACACTTAGCCAATCTTATATACTTGTAATCAAGTCGGGGTTTGGTTGTAACTGTATGTGTTCTATGAGCTTGCTAACTTGTAACCATGGACATGAATTTCTACTTGTAACCCTTTCACATATATATACCTATGCGTGTGTTTAAACCATGGGAATTCACCAACTTTATAGTTGACCTCTTTATTTTTAACATGTTTCAGGTTTGATGCTTGAAGATCTTCTTGTGCTCATATAGGACTTGGACCTAGACTAATTGAAAGACTTATGTTTTTGGTTGTATTTTGATTGTTATGTTTTTATTTTATTTTTCTTGTAATGTTTATTGAATAATGGCATTTAATAATAATTCAACGTAATTAGTTCCATGTGTTATGAGCAATCGTCACCCATTCGTCCGCCCCGATGTTTCCGCCGTCAGTCGGGGTGTGACAAAATGAAAGTATTTTTTTTGTGATCAGGATCTATTGGTATTATATGAAAACCACATTAATGCTGGGGTAGGGACAAAAACAAGGAAAGAGGCGAGCCTGTTCATGAAGGTTGCCAACAAAGCCAGAGGGGTTAGAGTAGAGCTTAGAGAGTTGGTTGAAAGGATTCGTTAGGCAGATGAGGTGAGGATGGATGTGCAGGATTTAACTAGAAAAATTGAAAGAGCTAGTGAACATGGTGAAGAGGTAAGTACAGCAGGAGCCAAAGCTGAAGGCAGATCAAAGGCTGGAGAAGATTCTGGAGCTGGTGCGTGAAACGAAGATGATCCAGTCGGTGAGGTTCAACCTAGGGGGATTATTGAAGATCAAGATTAGGTTGGACTCACCTTAGATTAGTATTTGTTATGTTTAATTGTAATAGGTTAAATTTTAGATTGCTTTTGTAAGTATATAGTTATTTGAGTTTTCTTGCCCAGCAAAACTATAGTTTCACTCACAGTCAGCTGTTTGTTTCACCCGGCAAAACTATGTTTATCTGCCGGGCGAAACTAGGCTTGGGCATGATAATTTCGCTGACAGCAAAACTATTAGCGAAACTATCAACTCTATATATAGAATTTGTTTCTTTCATTGTAATCAACCTTGAAAATCCCTAATTCGTCTTATCCTTGTTGCAAGTGTATTTTGTAAGTTGGAATTTAACTGAAATATTATTGAGCTTTGATCTATTAATTGTATTGGATTTTATTTGTTTACTTTTGAATAATTTTGGTATGTTCTTCATTATCAAATTTTGCTATTGCATGTTTGTTAGTGATATTGAACAATTCATTCAATCAATTGTACTGTGATTCGATTAATTTGAACCTATAAATTTCGTTAAAATTTCTTTGATATATATTTCCTAGTGAAAAAGAATTCCTTCAGGCTTTTGTTCTACTTGCAAACCCAAGAAAAAGCACATCTCCCCCGTCATGCTCATTTCAAATCGACATCTCATGACCTCCTCGAAATCCCTGCAAAGCTTAGAATTGGTGGAGCCAAAAAATAATGTCGTCAATGTAGACTTGCGTGATTAGCATCTCACCATCCACTTGTTTCTTGAATAAAGCCATGTCAATAGTGCCATGAGAGAAACCATTACTCAGAAGATATTGTGTTACAGACTCATACTAGATGCGAGGAGCTTGATTTAAACCATAAACAAATTTATCAAGCTCGTAAACTTTGTCAGGAAAGTCTGGATCCTCAAACCCTGGTGGTTGACACACATAGATCTCTTCATCAATATCTCCGTAAAGAAAGACACATTTAACATCCATTTGATAGACTTTGAATTGTTTGTGTGCAACATGAGCCAGAAAAATCCTAATTGCTTCAAGACAGACTACGGGAGCAAAGACTTTCGTGTAGTCAATCCCTTCTTCTTGAGCAAACCCTTGAACCACCAACGTGGACTTATTCCTTACCACAATGCCACAATCATCAGGTTTGTTCTTGAATGCCCATTTCATGCCTATTGGGAATTTGTTTGGAGGAAGATCAATAAATGTCCACACTTTCAGTTTCCTAAATTGTTGAAGCTCCAATTGCATGGACTCAGCCCAGCATGGATCCAGAAGAGCTACATGAACATTCTTTGGAACAATTTGGGATATAAAACTAGAGAATAAGCGCATGTTTATCAAACTAGATTGACTCTGTGTCCTAACACCATTAGTAATTGATCCAATTATGTTAACATAAGGATGATCCTTCAAGGATTTGAAATCAGTAGTTAAAGGTAAAGGATTGGATTGAGGTGGGCTAGTGGGTTGAGATTGTGTAGATAATGGAGAAGAAGATGGAATGGGTTAATCAAGATGGAATGATGGAAAGGATTGAGATGGAGTAGAGGTTGAAAGTGATGGAATAGATATCAAAGCAGTTGGGGTGGATTGTCAAATGATGAAGAAGATGAAAGGTCAATTGAGATTGGATGGTCAGATGATGAATGGGGAGGAACTGGATGAACTTGATGAACTTGACTAACTTGAGGAAATTGAGGTAATGGATCTGGAGAAATAATATTCGTTTGAATATTGGAGAAGGACGCATCATCATCAAAGACTAGAAGATTGAAGGAGTTCAAAACAATATTTGAATCAAAGAATCATGCAAGTTCTATCTTGACATAAAAAATTAGATTCTTGCCAATCAACATAAAATGACTCTCGCACAATATGTGTTCTCTTGTTATACACCTGATAAGATTTCTGAGAGGATGAACAACCAACGATGTAACACACATCTAACACAACTCTAAATTTTGTCTTTTGTGCATGAGTGTTCAGCAAGGTAAACGAGCATCTAAACGGACCAAAAAATCAATCACTGACTTCCTTTTATGAAACATTTCATAAGGTGTCTTCATTTTATCCTTCACAATCAAACATGATTAAGGACATTGGATGCACAATTCACTGCTTCAGCCAAGAAAATAATTGGCAAAGAAGATTCGATCAACATGGTACGATCGGGTTCTATAGCCACTACTTTTCTCTTGCTTAACACTTCGTTTGAAAGAAGTAACTTCTACAACTCTTTAGTAGTTTCTCCTTTATGATCTAGAAATCTGACCCACGAATACCTAGAAAAATCATCTATGATAACAAGACAAAAATATTTCTTAGCAATTGATTTTATACTAATTGCGCCAAAGAAATCACTATGCAACAACTCGGGGGATTTGAAATGCTATTTTCCAGTTTTGGTTTATGAGGTTTCTTATGTTGTTTTCCTTTGACAGAGGCCATGTATTTGTCAACAACGGAAAAATCTTTTAATGGTAATCCTGTAACAAGATTGGTTTAACCAGTTTGTTAATATTTTGAAATTAATATGGCCCAATCTGCGATGCCACAAGAATGATTCAGAAGATGAAGCTTTAGATAGAAGGCAAGTGATAGTGGAAGTTGATTCTTTGGATCCTATATCAAGAAGATAGGTATCATTCTTTCTTGGGGCTTGCATGAGTACCATCTCATTAGGAATATTAAACTCGGATTTCAGAAATAGACATTCATTTAATAAATATAAAACTAGAATGTATTTATCATAAATCTGAGAGATGCCCAAAAGATTGAATGCAAGCCCCGGCACGAAATTGACTTTTCCAAAGTGAGATATCCATTTGATACCTCGCCTTGATCAATCATCTTACAGTCTTTCTTGTCTCCAACGAATGCTACATACCCTCCATTGATGATGCGATAGATTGTCAATAAATCTTTCAACCCGGTCATATGTCAAGAGCATCCACTATCAACATGCCAAAAACTATTTACAACTTTAGTGGATGACTCCTACAAAAATAGAGAAATCAATTTAACTGGTTGAAACAGGAACCCAAGTTTAAACAACTTTAGGTTTAGGAGCTAAAGATTTTTTACAAAAGAAAGTACTAAGAATATGAGTTAATCTACTACCAATAGAATTCTGATGAACATGTCTATGATGAAGCTCAGGATAGTTTTTAACTACATGACAATCTTTACCGAATCTAAAGCAATGGGACTTTAATCTAGGTCTATTATGCAACAAATCAGGAATTCTATCTATGCATATTTCCCCATCACACTCAAATAAGCTAGAATCATCATCATTATATGTCTCATACATTTCTCTGGTTCTGATCTTGTCTTTTAAAGAATGATTATTTACAGCAGTTACTTTTTGTTTTATCTTTACACTTGATAACATAATAATTCACAACTTTATTCACACAAGCATTAGAAGCAGCATCATTACATCTAAAATCATTTAATAAAAAAGTGGAACAACCACTAGAACACATTGAGTCAATGTTTGAGATAGACTTTTGAGAAACAAAAACATTACTTAAACTAGAACTATGATCTAAAACAGAATGTTGAGGTTTAGGTGTACTAAAACTATTGCATCCTAGCCCACTCATCGGTTCATAATCGTACTCCTCACGCACGTCCTTAGGCTTCACACCTTCTAAACCTATAGACAGACTATTAGTATCTGTTTGAATGAAATCATTTGAAGGGTGTGGAACTGGCATTGGTGAATAACAATAAGTATTGGGAGGAGCAAAAACTGAAGCATTTTCATAACTCAGACCTATTTAATCCTAGCACCTATTGTGATTTACACAAATCGTCATGTTTCATTCCTGAAATTGTCTATTTATCAAGTTTTGACTGAAGTTTACTTGTTTCAAATTCAGCAAGAGCGATTCTTTTAGTCAAAGTATATATTTCGACATTTCGTTCTAAAATAATTCTTTTTAAATGATCATTTTCTTTTAAAGCTTCATTTAATTTAACAAAATTTTTTGACTCATTTAGCTTAAGCTCATCGTTTATTCATTTTAAGTCCTTTTCATTATCATGCAACAGATGATTTGCTTTATACACACCAAATAACTTTATCTTACAAGTAGAAGAGCACATGTCTTGTATTACCTCATAAGGGAGACCCATCACCACCTACTCTATAGCCAGGGCCTTTTCACATTGACACACTGGAGTACTTTCTTGTTTTCCTCAATAGTGGATGTAGTAGCATGCTTCTCTTTCTTTTCTCTTCTGATTGTTTACCAGCTAACTTCACTTCTCAACTTGAACATCTTTCAGACCACTAATCTCCAAATCACCAATCACACTCTTCTTAACAAACTCCTTCCTTTCATGCAATCTTCTTTCTTCAGAAATGTTTCATTCAACCTTCTCATCCTTAACACTCTGAGAGACTTTAGCTTCACTTGGAAAATTCTTGAAAGGATCAAACTCTTCCACATTCTTCTTTCTTCTATTACCTCAGTAACAAGGACTTGGTTGATTTATTCTTTCATTTCCTTAGCTTCTGCACTCTAGTCAAAACTAGTTATCAAAATTGTCTCTTTCTTCTGTCTACTCTCCTCCTTTTCTCCACCTAAGACTAATCCTGGAACTCCAGAGTTGCTTGGATCAGTAACAATTGTCAATGCACATTCTCTTTTGAAATGTCCTAACTGCTTACAGTTAAAACATCTCAATTTGGATTTATCAAACCCAACTTAGAATTAGAATTTTGACCTCCAAAGTTCTTCATTCCAGTTCTTTCCATAAATCTCCTAGCTTGGAGAGTCAATATCGCCATCTGCCACTGAATATCAGCTTCTTCCAAATCACCCGGATCAACCTAATACATGTCTTCCATAGTCATCCCTTTTCCTTCCATAGTCAACATCGCCTATACATGAACATGCCAAATAGTGCCATTGTATCCGATGGGTTTTAAGTTCCAGAAGCAGCTTTTGAATTAGCTTGATCTCTAACTGAGTTACCACCACCACTAAGTTGATCACATGAGACATTTGTAGTCATTCATCCTTGTCTTGATACTTGCATTGGTGAGCTTGCAGCGATGTAAGTAATGCAACATTTTGAGGAAAACTAGATGATGGCATCATAGTTGATTGAACTTTCTTCTCTTCGGATCCAATTCAAAGGATTTTTACTTGTTGATGATATCCATGAGCTTGTAATTCACGAACCTTCTCTCTTACTTTAGCATTCTCACTTGTAGACTTCATTAAGGTAGGAGTGAATTCAACAACCTATTCACTTGTTCACTATTTGAGAGTTTCTTATCATATTTCTTCAATGTGCTTGAGACTGTCAGAAAGCAATTTTTCAAATCAATAAGATTCTCATTCTTAAATCCTACAAAAGAATTGAACTCTTTCTCAGCCTGCATCCCTTTGTCTTTAACTAGCTCGTCATTCTGTAGGATTATGTATGCCCAAGACACGTAGAATATTGATGCGGTTAGTACGTCATGATCCAAGTCGGGTTATACCCAATAACAAGCTTAGCAAACACCGATTAATATTTAATTGATGATATGATCATGCAATTAAATATATACACCAATTTAGAAAATTGGTTTTCTAAATAAATTGCATATGAGATAGAACAAATTATAAGGATAATTTGTTGATGAGTTTATTGTTATTCTTGTCATTTAAAAGGGGTTTAAATAACACTAATAACATATGTGTGTACTTTAATTAAATTTTTTAATTAAAGAACACATATGTCACCATTATAAAATAAGTCTAGATGGTGACCTTTTATTGTGTGATAAATGACTAGTTATAATATGTTGTGTGTTACAAAATTTAAAGGAGGGAAACTCTTTTAAATCCCTCCTTTTGGCCGCCCCTCCTTTGCTTTGATTGGACCTTTTCTTGTCTTGTAAAACACACAAACATTAAACTAGTTTTTGGGTCTTGCACAATCTCATCATATTATTTTTGGATGCAACAAACACACCTCCTTCTCTCTCTCTAGATTTCGAACAAGGCAGCAGTCTTTAGAGGTCTTTGGAGAACGATTTTGGTGTTAGTTTGGTGGTGTTCTTCCTAACAAGAAGGGGTCTAGCAAAGAGCTTGGGGTATACATACTTGAGGGTTCCTCCTCTTGGAACCTGGTCGTTTTCATCCTCCCATTTCTCACGATTTTGAAGGCCTGTTGGCAGCTTACTTTTTGGGTTTTTGGTGTCCAAGAACAAGCACTAAGATGCCTACTTAGAGCCTTGTGGGAATGAGCACTTGAGAACTTCTAAGCTTGAAGTTTTGGCCATATTTCAGCCTCCTATCTTCTATCTTTGGTCGACTTTTAGCTGCTGAAAGAGGTAGTTTGGCAGCCCCTTTGTGGCTGTCATATTGTGTTGTTTTATATATACTTTTAGCATGTTTATTCACATATAATGATCCTTTGATTTATGGGTTTGTTTTTACACTTGTATGGTCACTTAAAGAACATAATTTTCAGCTTATAAAATCGGTTTTAAAGCTATATATATCCGCTGCGTTTTCTGAAAGTTTAAATGGTTAAATTTGGTTTTATGTTCTAACAAACCCGTCACATTCCATCATAAAATTCACATAATGCATCATATAGAGACTTGAAACTCTTGTGTTCAGCAAATCGATTGTAAATATCTTGTGTAAGACACAGATTTAATGCTCCAAATGCTTTTTGATCTCTATCTATCAGCTTCAAATCCTTTTCATTGAACGTGAATGGATCCTTGTTTTAAGAAACGACATATCCAACAGTAACGGTTAGAATGTGTAGACTAGAGATGATTGATTCCCATTGATTATGATCTGTGTAGTAAAAGAATGCTTTCAAATATCTTTTCTAGTCCTCAAAATTGTTGATCAGTCTAGGGGGTCGATTAGGTACCACACTCTCGAAATCAGCAAGGGTGAGATTTGCCATCCTAGACATTGTAGTTTCTCAAAAGAATCACTAGTTTTGCTGGAATTCTTGTAATTTCGCTGCTAATTTTGCTAGGAATTTTGGCAACAATTTCGCTAGGAGTCTGCTTGTTTCTGCTAGTTTCGCAAACAGTTTCGCTCAAAACTAGCTTGAACTTTCATTCAGATGTAAATTTGGAAGCAATTTCGCTTGATGATAGTGCACAAACACTGTTGAACTTTCATTCAATGAGTATACTTTTGCTGAGGTTGCAGAAACTAACACAATGAGTAAAACACCTATAGTTTCGTCGAAAGAAACTAAAAATTTCACTAGATGATCCTAAATTCGCTGGATGATTCTGAAAAACCTTTTTAACATGAAATTCATCCAAAATCACTCAAATCTTAATGGACTTAAGATTTGATAATTAACAAAGCTTTCCCAACCAAGAACTAACCGATTTCAATCAATTTCCATATCAAATACACTCAAATTTGATCAAGAATTGATCAAATAGTGATATTGAGCTCAACCAACCAAAATCCAAACAATCAAGAGCACAAAGGCTCTAATACCATTTTGTTGGTCTGAATAGATCGATGAACAGTACAATTGGTTGATCAATATCAATAACAAACTCTCAACACATACATATCATGATGAAGTAGAGACAAAAGTGTTTAATAATAAGCAAATCAAAGCAAACACAATCAATCAACAAGGGCTCAATATGATTTCAATAGAATTCCAGCCTCAAAATTACACTTGCAACAAAGAATACGAATTAGGGTTTTTCAAGATTACTTTACAATAAAAGAAACAATTCTATTTATAGAGTAGGTAGTTTCACTTACAGTTTCGCTAGACTCAGGCCCAAGCTTAGTTTCGCCCGGCTACGAAACACAGTTTCACCGGGTGAAACAAGCCTGTTGACTATGAGCGCGAAACTATAGTTTCGCTTATACTTTCACTAGGCAACAAAACTCAAAATACAAACTTACATTAGTAATCTAACATTTGTCCTATTACGTTTAAACATAAACAAAATATAAACACTAGTCTAAGTGACTCTAATCTATTTTTGATCTTCAACTCCAAAGGTGTCTCACCTAGTTGCTACCAAGAGAATTCTTAGATACCTCAAATGAGCTCCCAAGTTGGGTCTCTAGTATCCTAGGAATCAAGATTTTAATCTCTATGGCTATATTATTAGTGAATATGGTGGTTGTAATATTAATAAGAAATCAACATTAGGAGGATGTTAATTTTTTGGTGAAAGGATAATCTCCTAGCAAAACAAAGTTAATTTGATTACGCCCTCACTTTAAATCCAACTATTTACTCCAACCATATTTCCGAATTCTAGGAAAATGGTCAAACAGACACTATAAATGGAGTTAGGGTTATCAGGTCAAGAGTATGCGGCAAGAGATAATCATACCTGAATAGACCATCAGGGAGCAGTTAGAGTTTCATGATAAGGGATCTCCTACTGAATTCCCCAAAGCTAATTTAGAGAACACATATGCCCAAATGGGATACGGTGGAGATGTAAGTAGGTCAACCATCTACAAATTCAACATTTCCTACAACTAAAATTCTTGCTTCACATAGTGCTCCAATGTTTATCAAACAAATAAGGAGGATGGGATCAAATTCCCTATGATTTAGGATGCCTAGTTTATGGTTAGCAAAGGACCTCCACTTCAACTACTCCAAGTTTGTGCTGAACAATCGCAGAGGAAACCTTGAAACGAAAACATTCTACATGTATTACTGTTCTATTTAGCATATCATAAACTATAAGTTGGACTAAGACATGCTTATATGTGAAGCCACTTTTCTTGTCCCACACATGAGGTTGGGCATCTTCAAGATTCTAAAGAGGGTGTCCACCAACTACACTAGAAGACATACTAAACTTCTTCCGGTATGATTAAGCCAATGGCTCCTAGTGACATCCCTGAAAAACCTTACAGGTGATGAACCCACACTAAACACAACCACTTCAATGCCAATTCTTCCTACCAATACCATCAAGAACACATATCAGAGATGCACCAAACGAACCCTTATTCAATTTACTTTGATTGAACGAGTTTCCCCTGTTCAACACAAAAAGGCTAGAGTAGAAAAATAGGCTCCCACTCAGTATGAGGTCCAACCATCTTCCTTATTTGATCTCAATATAGGTATTGAGTCTCCTCAGTATCAATCCCATTAGCCCAAACCCAAACCTTAAGCCCTTAGGATGAGTCACTATACTCCCTCGAGCAACCAAAAAGGGACAACCAAATCATAGGCTCTACGCCTCTAAATATTGATCAAGGTCCCTTGTCATTAGGCATAACTTCCATATCCTTTACTGACCTCCTAACCGGTTATGATGAAGATTACGTGTTCTTCAAGGCCATGATGTGATCTAAAATACCCATTTAAAGGTCAACTGAGCCTAGAGAAACTTTGATTTCTAGCCCCCATCAGAAAAGCCAAACTGAGGTGAGTCTCACTGATATGGAGAGGACTCATGTAGATTCAGCTTCCACTACTAAGAGTGTCTTATTGGACTCTCATGATAGTGGAAACATCTTAAAGACTAAATATGTGGCAACTCTAACTGTTGATGACTCTAAAAGAGACATCACCTTGCAAAGGAAACCAGCACGCCAAGAAACCACATCTAATGGTGAAGATGAACATACAAGGTCTGTTATCTTATCTCCTCGTGTTCTTCTAAAGAAGATGAGGGAAGTACGCAACTCATCATAAGAGACCTACTTTCTAAAGTCTCAAACCTTGAATAAAAGGTTAAGACTTTAAAGAATAGTTTTGCCACTCAGCAACTTGAGATTGAAAATCTCAAGGCTCAACTAGTTGAAACTCAAACAAAGATACTGTCAAGCATGTACCAATTCAAGTCTCTCTAACTTCTTTCTCTAGCTCATCCACCTCTCAAGATGATGCTACCAGAAAAGAGGAGAATGTACAGAGTGAAGCACACATGGAGCAAAGCTTTCCCTTTCAACTCTATCTTCTAAGTACCTTACTCAACAAACAATTGTTTTCCCTGAGCCTCCTCCAATCATATTTCAAGTGGACCCAAGGAAGTTAGTTGATCTAAATAGGTTCTTAACTGAGTTTCTAATAAGCTCCTCACTTGAACAACCCTCACAAGATATTATTGTGGCATACTTTGGAGCTGAAGAGCTTTAGAGGCTGAATGCACCACCACCATTGAGGAAGGAGTTGGTGAACCTAAGGTTCACATTGAACTTGAGATTAACTTTATAGGGGATATGGGGACTGATGGCCTAGCAACTAAATATGTTGGGACAGGTAGTGCATAACCACTATCTTTTGAAGTAATGTTCCAATATTCTAAAGCAGCGATTCAAGCTGCGGAATGAATTTTTGGGTTTTCTTTATTGTCTAATGATCTTATTATCACAGAGACTATTCTTGAATTAGCCTCTCTGAAAAATAGTGAAGACTTTCTTAAAACCCCTCTTTTTCAAGCACCTTTATCACCACAAGCTCACCTTCCCACTCACCAACCTGAACCCTTTGAACCAGAATCTCCAATAGCTCAAGCTTCTGAAGACATCAAAGGCAAGAGGAAGATGATTATGGAAGAACTATTAAAGGAGGAAAGGATGGAAAAGCTATAAAAGAAAGATAGACTCACCACTGGGAAGCTACTTGCTACAAGTAGCAAAGCAGCTATAGCAGCCCAATAGGCTTTCAATAACCAAAAGAGAGTGGAAGTAATTGATAAACTTGTCAATCTAGGAGCAGCTAGTGAAGAAGTGCTTCTCTTATCACTAGAGAAGTTGGTGGAATTGGAAAAGGCAACCCTACAGCAGAAGGAACAAGAGGAAACAACAAGGTTGGCCTTAGAAGAGGAGAAGAAAAGGAAGAAAGAAAAGGAAGGCAACATTTGAGGAATGAGAGGATTCCCTTCTTATGCTCTAGGGGATATTCTCTTGAAGAATTGACTCCCCGTAACAATGATACAATCTTGTGGTTTTTCCACAAAGAACAAGATCAGATGGATAAGGAGAGAAAGAGAGCAACCAGGGAAAAGATAAGGGAGAAGAAGAAGAAGAAAGAGGAAGCTTAACTTGTGGTTGCCAAGAAGGTGGGAGACAAAGCCTGGAGAAGGCATATCTCAAAGCCCGTGGCTTTTCAAGTAGACAAGTTGGGCCAATGTCTGAAAAGAGCCTACAGTGACATGTCAGTGACATCAAGGCTGACATTTGGTCAAGAAGAAGGAAGAAAGTTTTCCAAGTACTCAGAGGATGACACCCAAACCTGCACCTCAACCTCAACCTCAACCCCAACATAAACCTAAGCCAACACACTTTCCCTTCCTAATCAAAACTAAACCAACCAGTAAACCCTACAACCCTAAACCTTCTCCATCAACAATACCCCCATCCTCACCCATTGTTTCACAATACCTTGACTATTCATCCTAAAACCCAAAAGACTCCCGAGAACTTAACCCTTTTCTACCCAACAATCAATCACCCCTTCATCACCTAAGCCACCCTCTAAACCAAGTAAACCTCTGAGCTTGGAGGAATTCAAGGAAATCAAGAAAAAGATCATTAAGTGTACCACTCTGAATGAAATCTCTTATGAGGAGGAGTCCATCAAATTAACATTAATTGACGCCTCTTCTAATTCCCTCATAAGAGAAGCATTTCTTGATTTGCCTAGGAGAACCCTAGACTAGGCACTTCAGCTCTTGGTAACTATCTCTGATTCACTCAATGAAAAAGAGAAGCAGCTAAGAAGAAGACTAGTGACTCTCTTGGACACCAAGAAGGGAAACAAGCTATCAAATCAACCCCTCATCCCTAGGAAGAAGATTCTCTAATGGAGGTTCAAAGACATATCTCATAACTTTGTTGTGAATAGAGAGAATGGCAAGGTCAACTGACTTAAGACTCCGTCTTTGCTACATTCAAGAAGATTTGACATTACTGAGTTAGCAAAGAATCCATTCTCTAACCCCTCTAACTCTCAAATAGCTACTCATATTCGGAATCATCTGAGTAGTCTTCACCTTGGTAAACTGACTGCAAGAGCAATGATTGAAGAAGAGTTGAAACAAATAGAGGAGATAGAAAAAGAAGGGTCAATCAAGAGAAAAACTTTCCTGAAAATGGTTGAAAGCCCTTAATTAGAACCCATAGTTAGATGGGAGTATGACTATAACTCCCGTCGACTAACTCTCTTTCGACGGACACCGCAAAAGGCTACATGTTATCCAGAGTAACAAACTGGATCTATTATCTACAAGGGACTTGTACCAACTTCTTAGAACCACATCTTGAAAGAACAAAGAGACAAAAAGATATGTTCTTTCCTTGGTGCTGAAGGTCTTGAGAAGCAAAAGACAGTAAAGTTTTGGTAGCATCAACCTAGCTGGAGTTTGTTAGGACAGATAAGGCTGGTACAACCGAAACAACACTTAGAGTGCTTTTTGGTACAATTAATAAAGACTTCCTAAGGCAAAGTAGTACTTCCGAAGGTTAAAGTAGAAGAATCTCCGAAGAAGGAACTGTGTCTTCTGAAGACAAAGTGAAGCCATCTTCTAATGACAAACACTTGGAAGACTTCAAGGCAAAAGAATTTCGATGTATAAAGACTTTAAGATCAATATAAGTCTCGAAGGAAGTACACTCTTCTAAAGTATAAATGGCTTCAGAAGAACTTGTTCTTTCGAAGCCAGTTAACCTTTGAAAGAACCTACTATGAACCGATGGATATTTATGGTCCTTCGGACAAGTCTTTGCAGCCTCTGAGATACTACATGATATTTTCCCACACCCATATAGTTGTCCATACTTTATTTATTGTTCATTGTTTATCAGTTAGAACAGTTAGTAACTTTAGTTAGTAACAAAAAGGTAAGTCATGGACCTGCCATGAATACGTTAACTAGGATAGTATTTTATCTTAGATACCTTACTACTAGCAATGTAGTATTGTTTAGTAGTAATTTCCCAGCTGGTAATTAAGTATAACGGACTGTAGATAGTAGTATATATAATTCTCATTGTGAACTCATTTGTATGCTTGTAAGAGTCTTGTAACCTTTGTGTTGAGAAGTAATATACACAATATCTTGAAAATAATTTCTTGTGTCTTGTTTACTTAGTCTCTTATAATCAACTCTTAAAGGATCCTGCTTCATCATTTGAGTGTGAAATAGTGAGTTCAAGGGAGAATACTTATGATGAGTGACCAAAACCGATCCTGCATTAGTTTATGCGGGTCGATAAATGCACATCTGCATTTGTCTAAGTTACTCGCATAAGACTAATATAGATGATTGTAATCTTTTCACCCAGAACAACTATCCAATCACCACTTAAATTGGCATGCATGATCCTTTCTAGGACCAACAAAATACAATAAAGTTTTTGATGATGACATGCTTCTTTTAAAATGATATTTGTTAGCTTAATAACTTTTTTACTAGGACATAATAATAAACAAACAACACATTCTACATGTGGTGTTCACCATTGCGGTTGAGGAAATTGTGTATTTTAGTATTTTTTTTACTTGCTTAACTTCTCGTAGTCATGTTGGTTATGTTCTTGGAACACTAAAGGGCTCTGGAGCTTGTGCGCCTGTAATTATAATTGAAGCAAACCCGCATCTCTTTCATATAGGTGATTACCATAAATCTTTAACAACATTAAGTTGTAACATTCGCTATTTTTCTAAGCATAAACCCGAACTTTTTTTTTCCTGTTATTAAACTGTTATAATAATTTTTAATGGACCAAATGCATTAAATGTGCAATTTATATTATGAATTGGCTATTAAAATTTTAAGTAGTTTATCGTTTAATCAATTGGTGATAATAATGATACTTCATAAAATTTATTTTTTTTTTAATTTCAAATGTTAATAACAAAATTTAACCATTAAAACAACTAATTTAAATTACAAGATGTTATTTAATAGACTCATTTAAAATTATAAAATTTTATAAGATATTTGTTAAATGAGAACTTTAATAGTCAAGGGGCTAAAAATGTAATTTAAGAAACTTTGATTTAAAGGTTTAGTGCATAAAATGATGAATTCTTAAACCATCAGAGACCAAACTGTAAATTAAATAAAAACAACCCAAACCGCCCCGCCCCCCACCCTCGTTTTTCCGGTGGTCGGCTCCAGCGGCCTCCGACGACCTCCGACGACTTAAAAAATACTCGAGAAGTTCGATTTTCATTTCAAATAACTAATCCATATCAAAAGCATATCAGTTTCGAACTTAAATTCAGTTTTAATTGAATTAAATCGGCCGAGTAAAGTTGAGAACTCGAAACCGAAGCATCGGCTTTAAGTCCTTACTCGTTCGTTATGGAGCAATCTTAATTGACTCTAATGAATGATGTTAAAACCTCCGAATCAACTCCCTTAAACTTTCTGTAACCTCAATTTCAATTCAAACACACACACACCACCATATCGATCATCATCCTTCATCGCCCCTTCAACTTAATCGAAGTCGAACTTCCTAGCTCTTTTATACAAAATTGGTTGAGAGTTTTTACTTAGAATCACCATCCGAAGCTTCCTACAAAGTTAATTTGATTACGAACAATGTTTGCACCTTGAATCAACAATAACATCGTCGCGACTCGTTCTTAAACTTGAGATCATCAAATCGAACTCAATCATGTAAGTTACATATATCATTATGCTCGATTTTACATGGGGATCAAAAGCCCCATGATAATCGACATTAACAACAATGGATTGGGGTTCAATTTGGAACAATTCGATTCTAGGGTTTTTATGAAATTAGGGTTTTCTTTAGTTATTGAATTTATAAATTACTTTCCAAATCTTAATAGATTCGGGCCTTAGCCCAACTGGTTGCTACTCTATACCATAAAACCGGAGGTCTTGGTTTCGAACCCAGCCTCCGGCATTTATTTTTTTTAGCCATTTTTAATATATTTTTTAAACTCTATAAATTATACTAAAGTGTAATAAATCAAAGTAAAAATTAATTTGTAATTAAAACATTTCAGAAATTATTAAACTAATTTTTAAGGTTTTAAAAAAACTTATAATTTCAAATTAATTACTTTATAAAAGATAACAAAGATTATTGGAAACATTAGTAATTATTTTATGTAATTTAAAAGTTATAAACTATTATGGTTCAAATGTGGATTATTCTAAAACATTATAAATCTATATGTTAAATGTACAATTATTCAAATAGTTATTTAAATAATTATTTAAATAATTATTCATTTATTCATTTAATCATGTCATATATGATTAGTTAATAACTTTATTCCTTAAAGTTTTGTTTAAATTCTTGAAAATTATAAAACAAATATACTTTATCCTTATTTTTTTAAAAACTTGATATTATGAGACTTCTATAGTAAATCATATGAAAATCAAAACCTTATAAAATAATTTTAGACAACTTTAAGGTCATCTAAATAAATATTTAATTAAACACCTTTATCTAATATTAAATAACTAATTATTAAATTAATTATTTTTTTCACGCACACCATATTTAATCTTTATTATCTATACCCTTATTATGTGTGGTTTTTCCATCAATCGTACCGTTAAGCACCGTCTCCAACAAGTTTACTTTCCCCAACCACCATCTCCAACATTGTATACTCCCCTCTGTCCCACCGTCTCTTCATGTATTTGATTTAACAATCGATGTATGTTATTTTATCTTTTAGGTATGTATTTTTCCTTTTTATTAAGAAAAAAATTTATTCATTCATATCTATGAATTTCATCAAAATAACCATTTGGGTTAACTTTTTAAAGAATTCATTGGTATTATTTGTAATTTTAGATACAACTAATGGTATTATTCGTAATTTTAGATACAACTAAACCTTAAGAAAGATCCCTTTCATATATTAATTGAATAACCCTTTTCATATATTAATTGAATAAATATACAAGATTGTGTTCTTATCTAATAAGCGTTGTCTTTCCGTTACAGCCTCTGTTAACCGTCGCATTCCATGCCTCTGTTAAGTGTTGTCGGACGTTTATCCCACGTTAAACCGTCAAAATCAATTTACAATTGATCAAACGTACCGCTTGGTTTGAATCAGGATTAAGAGTTTATTGGTTTGAATTGGTAATTGCATATAAAATCAGGGTTAAGGCAGATAGCTTATTCATATATTAATCAAGACTATTTTTCTCTGCTCAAATTCTATGTAATTCAAAGAGACTTTTTGTCTTATTTTTTATCTGATAGCTATATATTGTGTTGTCATATAGTAAAGCCTTAGATCTTTCTACACATTCTACGACTTTTGCAAGTTGATAATTTTACGATCTATTCATCAATCATATATCATAGATGAACACACCTTCAACCAACCTAGATATAACAACTCTAAATATAATTCGACGTTGTAACATTTTTGTTGTTAACTTCACGTGCCATATGTTACAAATTTTCGTATTAGCATTGGTTGAAATCTACAGGTGAAATCTCTAAGGAGGCTACACAAACTTCTCTAGAAATTCGAGCATCCTAATTCGAGTCATAGCTTTAAATTTATGATTAGTTCCGGCCGCAACGCACGGGGCAAAAATACTAGTTAATAAATTAATTATTGAACCTTTCACCATCATTCTTATTTTTATCTGTTTTATTTTTAATTGATTTTGTTATTAAAAAAAGACCCCTAAATTCAAATTGAAATTCTAGTTCACGTCTCATTATCAATCTTATTATCGAACTTAATCTTGGAACATATACGTTTAGGCAACTTCTAAAGGAAATCATTGGAGCCTCGTTTAAATTCTTATCTTCACCTTATATATTGTAGAGACTAATGAAGAAGCTGATGCAACCTAAACACCTTAAGTCTATCCTGCATGCTGCACAAGTGCATTAAAGAAGAAGCTTAGGAAGTTTCACACATGAAATACAAAATACTCTAAGTGTGAAATCTTCCAAAGCCAAGACCAATATCTTCCGAAGCCAAACATGAAGTCTTCCGAAACCTCAAAGACAAAGTCTTCCGAAGCTTCAAGTTCATGAAGACAGATTTCTTCCGAAGACTTATAGTAACATGCTTTATCTGATGTACTGTTCCATAAAGCTGGACACCTTTCCGCTGCATCTCTGCATGTCACCAACTTACATGAGTTGGTGAAAAGGTCCATGCTTTTGGTAACTGTACATTGAGGTCTTGAGTCTGTAACTTTCTACTTTATGTACTTTTCCTTTTGTAATAGATAAGGATGTGAGCTATGGCATGTCATAGTCACAAGTCGAAAGGCAATCTGCCTTTTGACTCTACAATTGATTTTGTTTATGTCTAGTCAATTGTATCCAGCTGGCTTTCAAAGTATAGCCGGCTGTAGGATGTTATAAGTATCTTATGTTCTTGTATCTTTAAATATGCTTTGTAACACTTGTAATAGAACATAGAGAAAGCAATATACTGCATTCTTGAAACCCATACACTTGTGTTCTTGTGTTCTGTCTTCTCTCTTGCATTACTTGTGTTCTTAGTATCTCAACTTGGTTAATCTAGTTTACTGTTTGATCGAAGTTAGTTAATCTCCTCTTTGTGTTGTTATGTTGTAACTTACACCCTTCAACGATTCTGCATTTGGTATCAGAGCTTTTCAGGCTCTTGATATAAGATCTCATCATCTTAAGATCCTTCACACACACAAATACTAAACTTTTCAAATGGCAGCCATTTCCAAAACTGATATGAAAACTGGAACCATGAACAAGTCCCCACTTATCACTCTTGATGAGTTTGACACCTGGTGTTTAAGAATGGAAGGTTTCATCAGGTCTCTTGATTCAAGAATGTGATAGTCTATTGAGAATGGACCTTTCATACCTAGCACCCCTTCTGCTACTGGTGCTGGTATGATCCCCAAGATGTGGCTAACTACTCTGATGAAGATAGGAAGAGAGTAGAGATAGACAGAAAAGCCATGACAGCCCTTCAAACTACCGTTCCAAACTCCGTGTACAGAGGTTCAAGAAGTGCAAAACAGCCAGCAGCTATGGGATGCACTGAAACTGATGTATGAGGGTTCTTCTGAAGCCAAGGGAACAAGAAGGATCTCCTGAAGCAGCAGATTGAAAACTTCACCTTCAAAACAGGTGAAACCATGACTCAGCAGTATTTCAGGTATGTTAAGATTGTGGATACCCTAGTGGATGGAGGAGTTTCTCTTGAAAACAGAGACATTGTAAGGAAGTTCATGTCCTCACTTCCTAGGCAATGGACACACTATTGTGTGGTGATCAAGAGAACTGAAAATCTCAAAACTCTTACTCTGATAGAGTTATATGGGATTCTCAGTGGCTACCAGATGGAGATGAACATGCAAGGTTCATCTGGTAACTCCAACAATCAAATGGGTTCAACCCTACATGTGGTTGAAAGGGATAGCATAGAACCCAAACATCATCTCTTATGCTACCCTGACAATTCACCAAAGGGTCCTTTCATCACCTTCTTAGAGACACCAAGGGAGAACTACACTCAAGGAAGCCCATACCAAGAGACAAGCTCTTCTCAAGCTTTTGTGTCTTCTGATGAAAGCTGTGGCAACTCTCTTTTCACTCTTGAAGACCTGGACTGTATCCATCCAGATGATCTGGAATACATGGAAATAGTCCAGCAGAGGGCTCTTTCACTCACAGAGCAAGAAGTTCTACAAGAGGACTGGAAGGACGTTTCCAAGCAATGCAATCAGTGGAAAGTTTGGACTGGACAAAGGCAAAGTCAAGTGTTACACTGTAACTTGATGGGCCACTTTTCCAGAGAGTGTAAGGCACCTAGGACAAATGGTGGCCAAAAACATAATCAAGACCAAACTACACTGACAAAGCTCTCCAAAATGAGAAGTCGAAGTAGCAAGCTGCTGTTGTTGGTGTGAAGAAGGAGGCTTTGACTGGAGCTTTCAGGTGGAAGATGCTTCTCTAACCAAGCACTAATGGCAAATCATGATGAAGCCAAGGTATTGGAACATCTCTGTACTCCTGAATGCATTGCTAAAGTTAACAGATACAGGTCCTACAACTTGGAACTGAGATCTGACCTGGAGTCCTTAAACATTTTGAAATCTGATTTTAGAAAGTCTGAAAATGATTATAAACTGAAGATAGAGGACTTAGAGAAAACCATTTCAGTTCTAAAACATGAACACACAGATTTTAGGACTCAAATCAAAGATCTCATAACCAAGTTAACTGAGTGCCAGGCTGAGCTTGTGATTAGCAAAGCCAAGGCAGAAAAGAGTGTTCTTGAAGAAGAGACCTTCAAGAACATGATATCATCATCCCTGCACAACAAAGTGTGCTATCAAAACAGGCAGGGACTGGGATCCAATGAGATAGCTCCTCCATACATAATCTTGTCAGTAAGATCTCCTAGGTGTGGAACTTGTGAAGATGAGCTTCCTCTCATAGATCCTATGAGTGAAGAGGATGAAGAAGAGATAGTAAAGAATCCCTCTGAGAAGAGTGAAGAGGAGGATTCCAAGAAGGGCCACTATCCTTCTGAGGAGAAAAGGAAGACTGTGATGACCAAGTCTATGAGAAAGAACTTGATCAGAAAGAGCAAAAGAAAGGCAAGGAAGGCTCAAGAGATCAAGGCTACCTTTGACTCTAAGCAGAAACAAGTTTTTATCTCTAGAGGGTTTAAAGTGGTAGGGACTGAAGACATCAACCAAAACTGTTCTGCTAAGAGTTCTGGTTCTTGTTCAACTCATCTTAGTAGCAAAAAGAAGATTGATCTGCTGTGTACCACTACTACACAGTCTGGACCATCAAACTCCAAGCATAGTCCTCAGCCCAAGAGGATTGTCTCAGCATCTGCAAAGATGAATATAGAGAAGGTATGTGATCAAAGACAGTCCTATTCCAAGGAAAAGGCTCTTATGAAGAAGAAGATGAATTGTGTCATGTGTGAAAGTACCACTCATATTGCTAAGGATTGTCCCTTCAATCCTAAATAAGTACTGTCCAAATGACCAAAACAAGACTTCAAAGAGTCTCAAGAAGATTCAAGCTTTGGAAGGAAAACTTGTTCCTTCGAAGCTCTAAATCTAAAAAGAAGGAAGTGGAAAATGCCTTCGGAAGAAAGTTGGTCTCGGAAAAAAGAGTTCTTTCAAAGCACTGAAGTCTGCTACAGTGTCTGCAGAATTTCAGTCATCAAAACTTCCGAAGTTCCAAAGCTTCCAAAGTTTTGAAGGTCAAGTCCAAGACTCCAAGGTGGTGTGGATGTCTAAGAAAGACCAAGTGACTGAGAATTCTCCATCAACAACAGTCAGATCCTCTTAGAACACCATAGGATTTATTACTGTTGAATTACCTTTTGCAAATGAGCCCAAGACAAGCAAGGCTTGGGTTTCCAAATGTACAATCTTTCTCTTTGTGCAGGGATAGCTGAAGACAGACAAAAATATCTGGATCATAGACAGTGGTTGTTCCAGGCATATGACAGGCAATAGGTCACTACTCCAGAACTTTGAAAGGATTGATGGAGGACCATTTCTTTTGGAGAGATGAAGGTGGTTACATTTCTGAAGGGCAAGGTCACAAATGGTAAGCTCAGCAGCATAGAAAAGGTAAACTTTGTTAAGGAGCTTGGATACAATCTTCTGAGTGTATCTTAATTTGTGATCAGAGTCATAACTGCTCTTTACTGAGCATGAGTGCATTGTTCTTAAGCCTGGTGTGGTCATTCCTCATGAGCTATCCTGCTTAGAGCCCCCAGGAAAGGAAACATGTACAAGATGGATTTGCAAGAACCTCTCCCTCTGGAGAAGTTTATACTTTTGTCTAAAGCCAATAGTGATGAGTCTTTCCTATGGCATAAAAGAATGTGCCATGTAAACTTTAAGAACATAACAAATTGATTAAGCATGATTTGGTAACGGAATACCAAAGAAAGAGTTTACAAGTGATGACCATTGTGTTGCATGCCTGAAAGGGAAGCAACATAAGGTGTCTCACAAGCCTAAGAAAGGAACTCCATCACTACACCCCTACACTTGTTACATATGGATCTCTTTGGCCCTACCAGTGTAATGATTAGGAAGGACCTTATACTGTCTGGTGATCACAGATGACTTTACAAGATTCACCTGGTTTTCTTCCTTAGAACTAAGGATGAACTCCTGAGATTCTGAAGAATTTCATCTTAAAGATTGAGAATCAGTCTGATCACAAGGTCAAAATCATAAGATGTGATCAAGGACTAAATTTAAGAACTTTTGTGATAAAAAGGGTATTACAAGACAATTCAGTGCTCCCAGGACTCCTCAGCAAAATGGTGTTGCCGAAAGGAGAAACAGGACACTGGTTGAAGCTGCAAGAACCATGTTGTCTGACTCTAAGCTGCCTATCACCTTCTGGTAGAGGCAGTCACACTGCCTACTATGTGCAGAACAGAGTTTAGTAGTTAAGACTCATGGCAAGACTCCTTATGAATTTTGGCACAAGAGGAAACCTTTCATTGATTTTCATCAGTCATTTGGATGTCCTTGCACCATCTTGAATACCAAAGATCAAATTGCCAAGTTGTTGAGAAATCAGTGATGACACTTTATTGGATAATCTTCCCAAGCTAAGGCTTATAGAGTGTACAATCTCAGAACTAGAATTGTTGAGGAGTCAACCAATGTGACTTTCAATGAACACACACCCTGTGTTCTGGTTCTGGTCCAGATTGGTTATTTGATCTTGATTTAGTTACCAACTGTTTTAACAAATCTTGTGAGAATGTTTTTGGATCATAGAAATTTAAATACAGGATTCCTGATCCAAGATTTAAGCTAGGAAGACCTTCAAGTCATACATCTTCAGCTCCAGGGAACTACTTCTACTTCTAAAATAAGGTTTCTATCAGCACAACATGACAAACTCAACTGATACATCTACTATGCCTCAAATTCCAGCTCAGAGGCTCTACAACTAGATAAGAACACCTCATTTTGGAAGATAACAATGGTGGTGGTGACAGTGACCAAGAATTTCTTTTGCCACTAACCACACCATAGATAGAACATCAATGATGTCATACACTGCTTAGATCAAGTTTCACTTGAAAAGTGTGCTGATGTGGTAGGAGAACATCTATGTCAGATCTAATTTCTCTAATTTAGATCTTTCTTAACAACTTGCTGTGATCCATCAGCTTAGGATCCAAAGTCTCACCCTACCACAAACATCATTGGAGATGTTGTCTTAGGGTAAAGACAAGAGGAAAAACCCATGAAGCAAATGTGTGTCTTCACTCTTGTTTTCTATCCCAGATAGAGCCAAAGAAAGTTGATGAAGCTCTAAAGGATGGAAGTTTGGTTAAGCTATGCAACAAGAGCTGCTTCAATTCAAAGGAGAAAGTTTGGAAGCCTCTGTTCTCTTCTTCTGGAAGACTACCATTGGAACCAAATGGGTTTTTAGGAACAAGAAGATGATAGAGGCATCATCATCAAGAACAAAGCTAGACTGGTTTTCAAGGATACACACAAGAAGAAGGGATTGACTACACTGATGTCTTTGCTCCAGTGGCAAGATTAGAAGCTGTTAGGATTTCCTGGCATTTGCTGCATCCAAAAACTTCAAGGTCTTTCAACTTGATGAAGTGTGCCTTTTATATGGAGTGATAGATGAAGAGGTTTATGTCAAACAGCCACCTACCTTTGTAGACCCTGATCATCCGGATTATGTTTGCAAGCTTGACAAAGCTCTCTAGGGCTGCATCAGCACCCAGGAAATGGTATGATATCTGAGTATCTTTGTAAACATGGATACAGGAGAGACTATAGATGGAACTCTCTTCATCAAAGGACAGGAAAGACATATTGCTAGTTCAAGTAGATGTGGATGACATCATATTTGTTCAACTAATCCAAAGCTCGCAAAGACTTTGAGAAGCTGATGAAAGACAGATTTGAAATGAGTGCCATGGGGGAACTCAATTTCTTTATGGAATTCAAGTGAAGCAGTTGAAGATGGCATCTTCATAAGTCAGTCAAAGTACTTCAAGACATACTTAAGAGGTTCAACATGACTGACTGTAAGATTGCTAAGACACCCATAGCTAGAACCACTCCCTTGGACCTGATCTTGAGGGGGAGTGTAGATGAGCACTTATACAGGGCTATGATTGGTCTCTTATGTATCTTACTGCTAGCAGCCTGATATCATGTTTGCTACATGCATCTATGCAAGATATCAAGCCAACCCTAAGATGTCTCACCTATCACTATCAGAGGATTCTAAGATACCTCAAAGGTGCATCAACACTTGTTTATGGTATCCCAAGAATTCTGACTTCAATCTATATGCCTATACAGATAATGATTATGGTAGTTTCAATATGACTTCAAAGTCTACATATGGGGGATGTCAATTTCTTGGTGGAAGGGTTGTCTCATGGCAATGCAAGAAACATCTTGTTGTCTCTGCATCAACACTAATTGAATACATTGTTGCTGCAAGCTGCTATGCTCAAGTACTTTGGATCAAAATCAGATGCTGGACTATGGGTTAAACTTCAAGAGACTCCCTTCCCATAGACAACAACAGTGCTATCTCAATCATAGAGAACCCTGTGCAGCACTCACAAAGCACATCAATCAGGTATCATTTAATAAGAGATACTATGAAAATGATTGATTAAACTAGTCAAAGTTCACACATATGAACAATGTGCTGATCTGTTTACAAAGGCTTTTGATGAACAGAGATTTAAATATCTAATATCATCTATTGGGATGATAAACTTTGAGTAAGCTTTTCTTAAAACTAATTCTTATTATTTCTAAAAAATATGTGTGTCCTAAGTTGTCTAGTTCATCACTTTCATAAGCTCATGTTTTATTTGGATAAAAATTCCTTTTTGAAGACTTTCCTTAGATTTTTGAAAATTTCTGATACTTTGGTAGTTATGCTTTCAACTTCAGAAGCAAATCATTCCTTCAAAATAAATAATGTCTAAGAAATTTACCTTCGGAAGAGCTTTCAGATTTATTCCGAAGCTTAATACTTGTCTCAGACACTTACTTATTTTCAAGGACCATTTACTTCCGAAGCAAAATTAACTCTTTGAAGCTTTGTTATTTTATATACAAAGCACTCAAGTTTTAATTTCTCTTCCGAAGTAAAATTCTCAAAACTCTCAAGAAATTCTTCCGAAGTCATTTTAGCTTCGAAGCTTTTTAATTAAAACTTCCGAAGATAATTAACCTTCGGAAGCTTTTTGACTTCCAAGAAAACTACTTTTTGAGCAAAAGTAAACTACTTTTTCAGAGGTGGGATCGACATCCGAATTTCAAAGTTATCCTCTTTCATTAAACTTATCTGAAATCCTTCTCACATATAAACCCAACGGTTTCCCCTCTTTCTATCATCTATTCTCCTCCAAACCTAAAATCCCAAATTTCTCTCTGAAATTTCTTCTCTCTTCTTTCTTCATCCTTAACTACATCAAAATGGCCAACCTTGCTCACAGAAATGATCCCAACTTTACCATGCAGCTACACAGACAACATAATCGGTTGCTCTGTTAGCTCTGAGAAAGATCCTCATATCTCAGAGGTTTGTTGTTTCCTAACTCTGTCAAACTACTTCACCTCCCTAACCATTAATCATTCACTCTATGAGGATCAGTTGCTTGAATTCTAGAAGACCTGCCAAGAGGTCATTATGGACGGGGAGAAGCCACTGTCTGCCACAGTGCAGGGGAGAACAATCTTCATCACTCCGGCCATCATCAATAGGCATCTTCAGCTGGATGATGAAGAAGGTGAGGTGTTTTTCCCGAAGGAAGCTGTCAATCATTCCTATGAGCAGATAGGATATGAGGGAGATTTCTCTGTAAAGACCTTTAGGAAAGGGAATGTCTCATCCCAATGGAGATTCCTGCTCTATGTGGTCATCCACAGCTTATCAAACAAGCAGATGGGACCAGATTCCTAGGATCTCTCCTTCATAATCCATGGAATGGTTCAGGGGGTCAAATTCAGGTATTCCCAATTTGTTTATACAAATTTACTTGCTAATTAGACTCCTTAGAGTATTACATGTTTCCTAGATATGTCCAATACATTCTAAACTGTGAACTGGACTCACAGTTGAGGGAAACATGTAACATCATAAATTGGGACAGATGAAGCCCGGCATCATTAAAATTCTGAGAAAGCCCACTATTGGATTCTCTGGCGTAGAAACAGCTAGTCCTAAAAATGTTAGAGCTCATTGCTCAAGGTGACAACCTAGCAGCACAAGCTAGTGTTGAGCCCACACTGCTATCTCCCAACCACTCTCACAACCTCAAATCACCATCACTTACCAAAGAAAATCCAAACGAACCTTGCTCAGGCTATTCAGTCTGTGGAGGCCCCCATATACTCACCCATACAGAAGAAGTGGACACTAGAGCTCCCACTTCTCCTGAGGAGCAGACCACTCCCATCTCTTTAAGAATCAGTGCTAAGATTCCTCATGCTCAGCCTGATGAGCTCATTAGCCCAACTGCCTTATGCCATCAGTCTGAGTCTCAACACTCAAGTGATCAACCATCAGGGGACAGTTACCATCCCCAGCCTATAGATCTCAACCAACAATTCCTAACTTTGACTTCTATACTGATGAAGATCTAGGTTTCAGTGAGTATAATGAGTCTCTCTTTTTTTCCCCTACTCAAAGAGAGATGAATACTCCTGAGTCTCCTACATCATCCCACATCAGTCACCTACAACTTAGGTGGACACTCCTGAACTTGTTCAGGATGTCCATATGGAAGAGGCTCTCACTTCTGAAAGTGATACATCATTAAGACCTCACACCATGGCAACTCGGCCCACTGACATCTCAACTGAGACTGGCAATGAGCAGAGGAAAACTAGCAGCCAAGAACTCAAGCTGGTGGTGAGAGAGAGGACTTTGGTCTAATTATCTTCTCCCCAATGAGTCTTCTGATGAAGATGAGGGGAATTTGAGACTACTGTTGCAAAAAACTGTCTAAAACATGCACTTACTTAGTCTCAAAGGTCAGTCACCTTTAATCTCAGGTGACTACCTTACACAACAGGATCAATGATCAGCAACTTGAGATTTCATATCTTAAGGAAAAACTAGCTGGGAGACCCTTAAGAAGAGCTCAACCAGAACACAAGAACCAGTGGATATGATTGACCTATCTTCCAGCTCACTATGCAAGTGGGTGATGCTACCAAAAAGGGTGAGAAAGTCATTACAGCCACAGAACCTGGGAGTTCTTCAGAGAGAATGGACATTGAGGACTCACCATCCTCACTTGCAATTGTGCATTCTCAGCAACCTCCTCAAGTTCACATTGATGTGGACTACACAGACTCCTTCATACAGAGTTTGTTGAGGATGGGATACCAAGGGCTATGTCCCTTCACCATCTTCTAATCACATCATTGGGTGGAGGTATGACAACATCAGGAAAGCCCTAATCATCATAAGAGTTCAAGGACAACAAGAAGTCTTCAATTTCAGACCTTGGACTACTATGAAGGTCTGGATCTAGTCAACATGCCACTTGTCAACCCAGCCAATCAAGACAAGCTGACAGATTGGCTAAAAGAATCCAAGACAGGATCACTGCAGAGTTCAGCTTAAGAAGGAGACTTAGGCAATCAGGCAATGCCATCGGTCAACTGGATGTTGAGGAGGACCCTAAAATTAGCTTCATAGGGGAATCTTGACTGAAGGCCCAGTGGCAGAACCTGAGAGGCCTGTCTCATCATCAACTGCTGTAGAGATCCACATTCCTTCTGGGGACACCTGCTGGTGAAGGTGCTTCTCTCCTCTCTTCTGGCCTGAGCTCAGATGCTGCAACAAGCAATGAAGGCCAAAGCTCTCTCCACCCTGAGTCACAAAGGTCTGTGAGTGACAAAGGGAAAAGAAAATGACAACTGAGGAGATTAGGAGGAGAGAGAGAGAGAGAGGAAAAGAGGCTAGGGGAGAAAGTTCTCTATTGAGTCTTCAAGACTCATGGAGTCTGCTATCAGGGGCCCCCAGACCAGATACTCAGAATGATGAGTTAAGGGCAGTCAGGATAAACTATTTGCAGACTAGGAACTATGACATAGACAATGTCATTTCTCTTCCCTTAGATGAGCTGAATGAACTGGTTGACCTGGAAAGGTCAAGGGAGAAGAAGGAGGCAGAAGATGCAGAACTCCTAGTACAAGTCAAAGAAGAGAGAAGAAGAAAAAGACTATACAAAGATATGCCTACCCTCCCCCAGTTCAGGAAAGTCCTGCACAAGAAGATGTGGTTCAACAAGAACCTCAGGTAGACAAAGAAGAAGAGAGGATCAAGATGATCAACTACCTGAGTGCCACAGGCTTCTATCAGGCAGATGCACTCCTTCCTTTGTCCTATGACTATGTTGAGTGAGTACTTAAAGCAGCTTGAACTTGAGATACTCAAGGACAGAAAGACAACTAAGAAGAAACTAAGGGAAGAAGCTACAAAATCAAGAGCCATCATCCAAAAGAGCATGAAGAAGTCTGCTGATAGGCAGAGGATGATGAGCTTCTTGAAGCTATATGGATTCTCCGAAAGGAGACTTGGCCCCATGTCTCTATCCACTATGGATGAGCATATTAGGGTGATCAAGCAGAAGATCAAACGTGGAGAGCATATTGACTTACACTCACTCCAAGTCAAGCCCCACCTGAAGTGGAGGTTAAGGTGAACAACCAGAGACACAACCTGGACCTCCTGCTGAAACTCAGCAAGCTTCATCTTCTGATCCACAGCAGGGTCAACCTCCCTCTCCTTTCTGAGCCTGAGAGAGAGGAAGTCCCAACTGAGAAAGACAGTGAAGATCAATCTGGTGCTGCAAGCCAGTCTTCTCAGTTAAAATCTGGAGAGAAAAAGAGGATGGCTTCTAAACCAAAACCAAAGAAGAAGAAGACTGCACCCTCTTCTAAATCCCAGGATGAGCCAGAACATCTTGAGATTGTGCAACAGAGGTGCTACATCAACTCCAATTCAAACAGCTCCTCTAGCATCAGGAAGACCCATCTTGTCTTGGACATACACCACAAATCCAAAAGATGGCATGTCATTAGAGATCAAGGCATTGAAGACACTTTACACATGGCAAGATATGTTTTAGTTGCCTCTACATGACCTCTTTGATATAAAGAAACACTTTGACAGTCTGAAGGATCCTGATCACCTTATGAAGAAAGGATTGGTGATCATCCTAATGAGGACTGTGATATCTGAAGTCTTGTAAGTGTTTTGGTAGCATCAGCTAGGGGGAGTTTGTAGAGATAATGAAGAGGCTGATGCAACCTAAACACCTTAAGTCTATCCTGCATGCTGCACAAGTGCATTAAGAAGAAGCTAGGAAGTTTCACACATGAAACAGAAATACTCTAACTGTGAAATCTTCCAAGCCAAGACCAATATCTTCTGAAGCCAAATATGAAGTCTTCTGAAGCCTCAGAGACAAAGTCTTCCGAAGCTTCAAGTTCATGAAGATAGATTTCTTCCGAAGACTTTTAGTAACATGCTTTATCTGATGTACTGTTCCATAAAGCTGGACACCTTTCCGCTGCATCTCTGCACGTCACCAACTTACATGAGTTGGTGAAAAGGTCTATGTTTTTGGTAACTGTACATTGAGGTCTTGAGTCTGTAACTTTCTACTTTATGTACTTTATCCTTTTTGTAATAGATAAGGATGTGAGCTATGGCATGTCATAGTCACAAGTTAGAAGGCAATCTGCCTTTTGACTTTACAATTGATTTTGTTTGTGTCTAGTCAATTGTATCCAACTGGCTTTCAAAGTATAGCCGGCTGTAGGATGTAGTATAAGTATCTCATGTTCTTGTATCTTTTAAATATGCTTTGTAACACTTGTAATAGAACATAGAGAAAGCAATATACTGCATTTTTGAAAACCATACACTTGTGTTCTTTGTGTTCTGTCTCTCTTGCATTACTTGTGTTCTTAGTATCTCAACTTTGTTAATCCAGTTTACTGTTTGTCAAAGTTTAATTAATCTTCTCTTTGTGTTGTTATGTTGTAACTTACACCCTTCAACGATCCTGCATAATATCATGTGAGTATTTCTATACCCCTTTTTCATATTTTCACACTTTGGGGTGAAACATGTTACTTTATAATCATTGCACTTGTAAACATTTGATTCTTGTAAACTTATGGCAATTTACTTGTGTGTTGTGGTTAGTTGAACCTTGTAGCTAACATGTAATGTCGAATATATGTACAATCATTAACTATTGCTAGCCTGGCGACGTCATAGATCTATGGGCCTGACAAGCCTGCTTGGTTGATCCAAGTACACTTAGCTAATAGTATATACTTGTAAACGTTTGAGACTTGTAAAACTTTTTCAAGGTTTGATTGTACATTCTGTCTTACATCCCTAGTTACTTTGTTCTCTAACTTACAACATGAATTGCCATCTTTTATATACTATTGTATTGCAAACTATGGAAATCTCACCAACTTTATGTTGACCTTTTATTTTTAACATGTTTCAGGTTTACTTCTTGTGGATTCTCTTCGTGCTCATATAAGACTTGAATCTAGTTTAACTTAACATGTTATTTCTTTGTTTGATGTTTTTGTATTGTATGAACTTATTTGTCTTGTAATGTTTTAATAAATAATGATATTTAATAATATTTCAACTTAATTAATTCCATGTGCTATGAGCAATCGTCTCCCATTCGTCCGCCCCGATGATTCCGCCGTCGGTTGGGGTGTGACATAAGCTGTCATGTTTCCACAAATAATCTACAACTTTTTTGTTAAGCATGTATTTAAAGTCATTGGTTGGACGACTAGGAAGTACACTAACTTTCTATGTATTCATAGTTTTCCTTTATAGTAACCTCCCTTAGGTTATATGATTTAGTTTTTGCTTTGAACCTAGATCTTGGCACCTCTAGTCAACAAGTTTATGTTATCGTCGTATTCCCTATTTCATAGACTTCAGGCTCATTCCACATTATTTTCTGAAGACTCAGGTTGTTGAATCCAAACATATTTTTGACTTCACAAAGTGAAAAATGATATTTTTTAATTGAGATCAATGATATGTTGTTTTTATGTGTTTTTGACTTGCAAGTCATTCTTTAGGATGTTAACTCTTTAAGACTGTAAATTCCAATCCTAGCATGGATCTATATATATTGTTGTCTTTGCATTTGCAAAACTTATTACTGAAATATGACCATAGTCTCACTATCCTGAACTATATTTTAATTTGAACCAATTTTCATATTTGTGTGAAGATTCATCATATTCCTTAAGACTATCATGTACTCCATTAGGTATTTTTAATGTAATATTAAATTGGTTTTATTATAATTTTATCATCAAAATTCTTTATGTTCTTTTTATCACATCCAAGTGATGGCTATCCTTCTATACAGATTAAGAAAAGGTTCTTTCTACATTGATTAATCTCTCCTACATTACGTGCACTTTGACTAAGTTGTGACATGTCACTCATGATGTTTAAACATCCTTTTAGTCGACTATAAACTCTCAAAATTTGTGCACATAGGCTCACAAATTCTTTTTAGAACCAATGGTACACATGCTAGGTGTGACCTTGTCACATTGACTTGTGGTTAACATTGATAAACACACAAGTTTTTGTTACCTTGAAGCAAATCATTTCTAAAATGAAAAGAACTTCAGTCTTAATTTTCATTAAACCTAATGAATTTTTCTTATTAGAAAACTAGATAAAATCATTCCCATTAATCAATTTTCCACATTTAGTACTGGCACCACCCATTTATTAGATGATCATGTGTATCACATTTAAGACACACTAAGATTGGCTTACATTTTAGTTGAGTTATGTGATGGCTTGGTCTCTCTATTTGCACTATACCTACTACCACACAATTAACTTTTAGTTTAACTTAATGGTTGCCACCTTTTCTTACAATCTTAGGTCCAATCTTCATGTTACTGCACCCTTTCAGCTTGAAAGGGCATGTTAGCACATATAGTAGGTAGGTGGCAGCTAGAACTTTAAGTGCTTATCTACTTGCCTTTCAGCCTTAGCGAATTCAGTTCAGGAAATGTAGCGATGACAACTTGTGATAACTTATTTTTTATATTTGTTAAGTTTTATCTTAACTTTATATATAGGAGACCTTATATATTACATCTCATTTATGGTGAGCATACAACATAAACACATATCTCAACTTTCTTTACACAAAATTCAAAAAGTACAAGGTTTTCATTTGGAAATACATCAAGTCATCCGATCATAGTGGTGGTCTTTATGATTTCACTCGGAAATACATATTGTATTACCCTTGATCATTTTATAGATTCCAACGAAGACAACTCATATATCTATAAAGAAAAATGTTGTTGGTTGTAACCAGTAAAACACATTTGAAACGCTTCACTAAATATAGATACTTCCACTTCAGAGTTTGATCCTCAGTATTCATTTACCTTCTCTGGAAGTTGAGTTTTGCTACAGAATATGCAAATAGAGAAGCAAGAACAATTGGATACAGTGCAAGTAGAACAAACACAAGTGGCAACTCATCATGATGATACCCAAAGTAATCTCTTATAAAAGCTTCCACGGTTTAGTTTCCCCAAAAACCAAGATCTCCTTTTTCACATCACCATACTGAGAAGTAAGCAATGCGTTAAGTGACCATGAAGTAGGAGTTAAATGGTACAGCCATATCCACCAGTTGGGAATTTTCTACAAGAAATTAATTGAAATAATACTAAGTTTAAAAAGTAACCTTTTAAGCCAACATATTACAATCAATGGGGACTTACCGGCTGAGGGATTAAAAATCCACCAAACAAGTTAAACATGGTGTAACATGCAGATGATAGAATGACAGCTACTTGTAAGCTTGGTGTCATAGCAACAAGAAGCATTCCCATATATGTGAAGTACATCAATGTGCATAAGAACGTATAGAAGTACCAGAAAACCTTGTAAGCTGACCAATAGTATCCGATCATAGGATACGTAATGCACACAAATACAAATGACTGAGCAAACAGATAAGGGAATTCAATTGCCACCTACACCATCAAACATTTTTATATTACGAACATTGATGTTGTAAATAGTCTACATAAAATTGTTGTGATATGTGAAAAACAAAATTTTAAATTATGATTACGAATATTTTACCACAAAAATGTTGGTTCAGGTCCTTCAAATAAAACACACTATAATTTGGGACATTTTTTTCTATGGTTATTTTATCTAAATTTGGAGGTATAATATATTACAAAATCAAGACTTTAATTACATAGCCCAATATTCTAGTTCCACAAAAGAAGGGGAGTAAAGACAAACAATCCAATGTAAACTCTCCAGTGTTCCTCCATGATCTTCTTATAATATTACATTCTTCAAACCCATGTTTTTCTCTACATTACTTGGTTATTCCTTTGACCAAATTACATTAATATGCAAACTATCGACGACCTATGTAATTGACCCATAAACCATCTGGCCCGTGACCCGTGAACAAACCCAATTAACCCAATAATCAACCCTTAGTTATTGTTTATTCACACCTTTTACTAATAACAGCACGGAATCGCTTTCACCTCAAACAATCTCGAGCCTTTCTGAACCACCGACCTCCACCTCGGTTACATCCAAAGTCTTCTTGGTTCAACCTAAATCAAGTTCACCACACTTATAATATCTCACATGGCATTCTACTAGAACTGTTCATTAACATCTTCATTCTTCATGGGTCGACGAACGCTTCCCCTAGCATATCCAAAGCCACCTATTTGAACTCCATCGCCACAATGTTTTCAATCTTGTAGTTTCTCCAAACTCCTCTTATCTTGTCAGCCCATACTTTTATTCAATCGCGCTTGTTCAAAGAGGCTTCTCCATCGAAGAAGCAAACAAGGCCACCACCTTCTTTTGTTTTCTTTCACCCGTCAAAGAAATCGAACCCAAAGTCATCCGCTTTGATGGATCATTTTTATTTGCTTTGACGCAAGTGCATCGATATCCACTTATCACGAAACAAGCCAATCAAGGTTTTTTTATCACCTCTAATAGCCCCACAACAGCAATGTTTATCACCAGTCTGCTCGTCATCCTATCCGGTATTTCCACTACAACAACAATTCAATTGAAACACCTTCATGTCTCCATTTTTTGTTGTAAAGACAGTCCCAAAACAATTATTTCCATCCCAAAAAAGCCCTGATGCCCTCCTGCGTTTGCCCTGCAGTGAAGGGATACTCACCTCTTCGAAGATCGACTCTAAAACTGACTTCACCGAATGCGGCTCTTATACCAAGTATTGGTTTAGTTCCTTTAAATAAAACACACTACACCCGCACATAATTTGGTATGATTTCATTGGTTATTTGACATAAAATTAGAGGTATAGTATGTAAAAACAATCAAAACCTTAAATAAATAAACTAACATTCTATTAACATAAAAGAAGGGGAGAAAAACAAAATTAATCTCATGTAAACTCTCCCTTATTCCTCCATGATCTCCTTATTCAATAATATATTTTTCTCTAATATCTTCTTATCCTGACAGCACATACCATTTTCCAATTATGCTTGTTCAAAGCGCATTCTCCACCAACGAAGAAAACAAGGCCACCCCCTTATACTATTTTCTTTCACTCGTCAAGTGAATCGAACCTAAATCCACCTACTTGACAGATCCTTTATGTCCGCTTTTAACGCACATGCATTGATCTCCACGTATCCTGAAACAAGATTATCAACGTTCTTTAATTACTTCTAACAGCTCCAAAACACCAATGTTTATCACCACTCACCCCATCATCCTAAGTGTTACTTCAACCATGACAACCCCAATCATACTAACTTTCATTTGGAACACCCCTACTGTCCCAAAACATCCCAGTTCCTCATTAGGTTTGCCCTGCTACGAAGGGCTACTCTTCTCTTCAAAGGCCAACTCTCAAACTGGCCTCATTGAATGTGGCTCTGATACCAAGTGTTAGTTTAAGCCGTTTAAATAAAACACATTATACCCGCACACTATTTAGGATGATTTTTCTTTGGTTGTTTTATATAAAATTGAAGGTACACTTCATAAAAATCAAGGCTTTAAATACATAAATCAGTATTCTACTTGCATTAAACAAAACGAAGAAAACAAAAAATCCAACTTAAATTGTCCCATGTTCCTCTTATAATTTTGAATTATTTAATAACCCTTTTTTGTTCCATGTTACTCGGTCAAACCCTTGAACAAAATACATTAACATGCAAACTATCGATGACACATATAAATGACACATGACTGTCTGACTATTGACCCAAAGAAACCCAATACAAACCCAACTAACCTAACATTAACAATATAGTTTTTGTTTATATATGTTAATAATAAAAATATAAATTTTTAACAAAGCAATTTGTTATAATTTAGTTGATAGAAGTAGATGGCGCCAAAATATATGGACCAACCGTCCAAAATCAGCCAATAATTTAAGCCTGCTAACGAAACCCTCATTATGTGATAGGTTAATTTAATAGATTTAAACTTGGTTTTAAAAGCCTTATGTGACATACATAATACTTATTGCATACAACTAGGAAAAAAGTTTTTGTTTATACCTGTGCTAGAGCATAAGCCCAAGATGCATACATCCCAGAAAACTTTTCTCGATACAAAACATTTCGCTCCATGGAAACATGTGGTATAACCGTAGAGGTGTTGTTTATACCACTAAAAAGTACAGCAGCGAACATTGATCCAAATACATTGAATAAACTCTGCTGGTTATGTCTGTCACATGGAAGGATACTATATCAAATGATTTGAAGGAACATAAAGGAACTATATTCTAGGAAACAAGGCTAGCTAGAGACTAACTTTTACTCTTGTAAGCTTCTATTTTGTTCATTCTTTTGTGTGAGTTTTTCAAGTTTATTGGGCTTAAAGTTATGTAAAAACAAGCAAGCAACAAGTAAAATTTTATGAATATTTTAACTTACATTTTCTCCCCTTGGTCCCAGAAGAGTAACCCAAACATAAATGATGCAAATAGCATATACATAGAACGCGTCAAGTTGTATGAAGGACTTCTCCAGTAAGACAAGTGTTGCTTCCATAGGCAGGCCTTAAATTGTCCCCAGCCATTTAGTGGGAAACGTGTAGGAAAATACAAGTCTTTTGAGCCAGGTGGTGGTTTACTTAATGTCTTTACAAGCTCTCTGTTTCTCCTAATATAATACAAACAAAATAAAGGTAGCCAGTCAGATATCACAACCAAGTGTTAAAAGAATCAGCCACATGTAATTTAGAGCTAAAAGCTTGAAGTGAGTGACTAAACAAAGGGCTTGCATTTTACAACTTCCCTAGAACCTTGTTTTTCATGTAGCTTCTTAGAATTATACCCACCAAGATATTGGCATCATGTTATAGGAGATGAGGCTTGAAGGAGTAACTTACTCATACAAAGTTGAAGTAGTATAGATTCGTCCAAAATCAACTCCTAGTTCAGCTTCCATTGACGCTGAACTGACCTCTAACATCCATGTTGCTGGATTATAGTTGTCCTTAATCTTTGGCACCCCAGGGATGCTCTATTTAAAAGACAATTCATTTGAAATTTAGATTATATTAGTAATAACATAAAATATTATCATACTAGAAGCAAAAAAGTCAAAGTATACATAACATGTTCATATGTTATGAGCTAAACTAACCTCAAAGTGTTGAATAACCCTACTTGAATTGCGACCCAGAGGTCCACAATAGATCATACGTCCACCATTTTTCAATAGGATTAACTGCATGAACATAGATGGGGCAGCATATAAGATTATTTATTGACGACCGAAGGATCCTGCGCTACATAGTAAACACCTCACTTTCCATATATAGTCAGTTTAAATTGAAAATTATGCTCATCACTTTCCATATATGGTTCCAAATCATGATCAAAGTAGCATTGGATGGCCTAGACTAAATTTACATGATTAGAAAGTTTTTGACTGTCGTCTGTCTAGAATGAAACACTTCTTTTAAGACATCTTAAAGTGAAGGCATAAATGCTTTATATATAAACTAGTTGGGATGCTCTTGAAAAGAACCCCAAGGACGAGTTTAACCTCTTAGGGTACCTGCACAAGAATGTGTACATATATAGCACAACGTCATTGAGATTTAACTACTCATCAAGACAAAAACACTTAAACATAGGCCTTTTGTATGTATGTTGGAGGCTGCTAGAGTTCTAAATGTTTGGATTCAAGGTTAATAGGCATCTTTTTTCTCAAAAGTATTTGAATATCTCCTTTTCACCTCATCGAATGCCTCAAATATGTCGATGCTCGGTTGATGAATGGTACAGACAATAGTTCTTCCTGTATCAACAATATTTTTCACAGCCCGCATGACAATGGCCGCTGATCTAGCATCCAGTCCCGTTGTAGGCTCATCCATGAATATAATGGAGGGATTTGCAACAACTTCAACAGCAATCGTGAGTCGCTTACGCTGCTCTGTTGATAGACCACTGATCCCAGGAATGCCAACCAAAGCATCTTTTATGGCATATAGCTCAACTGTTTCCAAGATTTCTTCTATGAATTTCTATAGTGCCATCAGAAAAAGAGTTACAGACTATTACAGAAAGTAACTAGCAAAGCAACTTGTATGTAATGTTTCATACGTATTTAGTTTTTGAATCAATGTCAGGATGAAGACGGAGCCATGCAGAAAATACAACTGATTCTTCAACTGTTATTTGGGGTGAATGTATATCAGTTTGCTCACAGTAGCCTGAATCCTAGCAAAGGTATCTTGAACCTTCGGATACCCCCAATCTTAATATCTCCTTCCACAATGCCACTTGTTTTCCTTCCTGCAAGAACATCAAGAAGGGTAGTCTTTCCAGCACCACTTACACCCATCAAGGCAGTAAGAACACCGGGTCTAAAAGCCCCTGTGATATTATGAAGTAATTGAAGTGTTTTTCCAGTGAAGCCATGTTCCCTCATTTCCTGATATCAAATTACCAGGACAGAACAATCACCTATAACTTTAATCTGAACAACATATTCAATAGAGTTTAGATTTAAATACATAATTTCAACTAGTTACTTGTGGGGGCTCGACATGGTACTGCAAATCTTGAAAGGTAATCGCTAGCGGTTCAAAAGGTAACACCATTTTTCCTGTAAAACAAGTAAATGAGATATTAACTGTCTACTATTACACAACTTACACCCTCTTGGAGCAATGTAACATTCAATAAAGAACATCAAATTTTATGTGGCAGTTATGTATACCACCAACAGACGAAACAAAATATGACAATGAAAAATGAAAAATATCCAAACCTTGATAAGGCTCTGAGTCAGCTATTTGAGTCGTGTTACCATTATGAGTGTGCTGTTTTGGTACTTCACCTCCACCTACTTGAGATAGCTTTTCCTTAGATATAATGGCGCGAGTACCAGGAGCTAAACCATCAAATAACCAGAATTATTCATGAAATGTGGCATTATCTATGTTCAAAGTTGACTTATGATTCAAATAAAAAAATGAATTTACCTTTAAAGTAGCTTAAAGCCAAGACAAAGCCTACATTGAACAACAGAGCAAAACCTAAGATTGCACCAAGCGATATCCAATAAAAGTATTGCTCAAATTTTAATCCACGGCTTTCAAGTGTTTGCAGCCCTATGGTTGTGTTTGTAGACGTCATCTGAGTGGATAAAATTTCAAAACTATATCAACACTTTCCATGAAATGTTGAAAAGATATGGTATGTAATGTTATTCATATTGATTGTGTATATATAGTTAAATAGGGGCTAAGAATAATATCATGTATCTATAGATAATAATATCGCACTTGGATACCTTATAAGTACTAATTATATAAGTATTCTAATATGACTTTACAAGCCGCAGGAAGTTATAGCTTATCTGAGACCTCTTTTGCTGAATCTCAAACCCCTCAGCCACCCCCTTGGGGTTCGCAATAATATATATTACAATGAAAGAAAGATCAAAAATCAAATAAAGATACTAGTGATTTATGTATTTACCTTGTTCCACCTTGGAGCATGAAATTCATTCACTGCAAGACCTATTTCACCATAAGAGAGTGGACAGATCCAGAATCCCCACTTCAACCAAACTGGCATTGAAGCTGCAACCAAGTTCTCATCCCTTAGTTAGATCTGCAAATCTTTAGTGAGCTATATATCAAATAGAAAAAGAATACCAGAAACTTACTGTGTGGTATAATAAAGCCCCCAAATGACAATGAGAGCAATATTGCTATGCTACCTGCAGTTGTAGCACCAACCACAGTTTGGAAAACTGATGCAAAGAATCGGAACATTGCAACTGATGTGAAATGTATCGCTAAAAGTAGCACTAGCTGGCGGAAGAACCTACAAAGCATATAAAATAGTAAAAACAGATCCTATATTTGTAGCGTTGGAGAGAATTATTTATGAATGACAGTCAGTAGTGACATATGAAACTGATGAAGTGAATGATGAAATAGTTTATAAGATGCTTACCTTTCTGGTTCTGGGCTGTATCCAATTACATAATACGTGAGGCATGTCCAAATAATGGATTCCATCAATGACAGGGGAATCTTAAGAATGGATGCAGGAATCGCGTATGCCCAAGCAGGATAGTAGTACATATCTCTTTGCTTATAAAAAACTTGAAGTCTTGAGACTGTCATTGATGCTTCTGGGAGCCCATCAACTAGAAGGATTACAAGTGCATAAAAGAGTGAACCAAGATAATAATTTGCATCGATTACATCAACCTTCAATCTAGTCCGAAAAAATACAGTCATTGTGATCAGTGCAATGATTACGAGCTGCACACAAGTAACCCACATGAATATACCTTTTCAAGGCAACAGAAAAAACTTATTACATGAACTACTTTCAAATGATAGAATATTTATAAACTAAATTTAAAATAAAAAATCTGAGAAATAGTGATAAGCACCTGGACTGATTTAAAGATGTAGACAAAAGAATTCCTTTTCATGAGAAGAATTTCCCTAGACATGCAGTTCTAAAAAGAGTCCATCTAGAAAGAGAATATTTGTTGAAGGATATAGCTTTCTCGTGACTTTCCATTCTCGTGAAGCGTTTGGATATATCGTCATCTATTTCTTTTCCCAAATAAGAATCCCTAAATCTCGTGGAAAGGGTGTCTACGGACAAATAGTTATATGACTGTTCATTTTTGCACCAGTAGGCCGCTTGATCTTTTCTTGACACAAGCTGTGAATAGGTTGTTATTGCATGAAAACTCAATTAACTAGCAAAAGCATGATAATCAACTACAATATGTCATTTTGATATTGTTTCCAGGTGTTCTGTATCATTGCATGCATACGACACAGTAGCAGACATGAATGTGACATTACCTCTTGAAGGAAGTCTGCAACACCTTTCCTCTCAGGGCATGTAAAACCAAGACCCTCAAAATACTCTAAAACATTACTGCGGGCCCCATGATATACGATCCTCCCTTCTGCCATCAGCATAATGTCATCAAAGAGATCAAATACTTCTGGCGATGGCTGAAGAAGTGAAATGAGTATAGAAGCATCAGTTATGTGTGCCAAATGCTGAAGACAAGCGACTATCTGATACGTCGTGGAGCTGTCTAATCCATTTGATATTTCGTCCATAAATAAAGCTTTCGTGGGACCGACAATCATCTCTCCTGCAAAGAACCATACAAGTTAGATTCTATTCATATTACACACAAGAAATAAGCCTCATCTCAAGCTAACGAAGATACCTGTAGTCAATCTTTTCTTCTGACCACCGGATATTCCTCTCCTCATGGCATCACCAAACATTGTATCAGCACATATGTCAAGGCCAAGAATCTGAGGTACCATGATAGTAAAGAGAAATGGAAAATATTAAAAATATGAAAATAATATCGGGAAAATCCAGTGCCAAGTCTCCACGAGAACAGGTCCTGCGGAGGTAGTCAGACCACTTTGGCCTGCTAAAAGAATTACCTTCAGGACGTAGTTTGTTTGAAGTGTTGTCTTTTGTCCTTCAATTGAAATTGCCTGTGAAAATTAAAAATTGGTTGGCAATAATAGTAAATATCAAAAATGAAAGTTTATATTATCACATATGGAGAAAATTTGACCCCTTTGTCCAAATTACATTTGCTGCAAGCTTTTCATGTTTTGAAAGGCATTATTTAGATGACTTTAAAATATTTTTGTCAAGAATCTAAACTTATCTTGATAGTAAATTAAACAGATCATTTGATATAAAATTATGTTTAAAGTTAAGATTATATTGGGTTGCATAACCATTGCAAGAAGTTGATTTACTTTGGGAAATAGGTAGACTATATACTAAAATTTATAAATTACATTTGGAAATATGCAATACCTTATAATTATAACTATACAAGGCTATTCACAAGTTGATGTATTTATCCTTTTTTAAAAATAGTAAAAATGATTTCCAACTGCCCTGTGACATGACTAGAGATTGCAAAAGTTTCAAGTATTTCTAATAAAAGGTAAAAGGAAGCAGTTTCTTGTGCACTACAAACATAAATTTGGAAAGAATCAAACAACAAATACTAATGCTTTACCTTCATAAAAGTGTCTATATCTGGATCTGGAATAATTCCTGCTTCTTTCTCCCTCCTGTTAACCTCCATCATAATCTCTGAATGAGAAGAAACGACTTTCATTTATTCGTGAACCATCATTACATGGAATGCATCACCGTATATATGGAATCAACGGAGTTGTTTATTATGGACATGAAGTAGTAATCAGACATACCTGCACGACTTCCAGCACCCTGACAACGAGATGAAAAATCTAGTGTTTCCCTAACAGACATCTCAGGTATATGCACATCAACTTGGCTTATATAAGCAGAAGTTTTCTGGGGAACAAATTCTTCTAGTTTGTACCCGTTGTAAGAAATTTCACCACTAATCTGTTTTAATACATTAACAAAGCAAAAATCGCAAAGTTAAAGTGATATAAAGATAGAAACATAGTCACTTCTCAATTCTTTGCATATACCATGCAGATAAAATCAGGCCAAATGAAAAATCAGAACCTTGAGAGATTTATTTAGGCTCCCTGCGAGTGCTTTCAACAATGTGGTTTTCCCACATCCTGGAGGACCAAGAAGGAGAGTCATTCTGCAAGAAATTAAACAATCAAATAACGAATAAAGATTGATTAGATAACAATTATATTAGTTACCATTCAACTCACATCATTTAACATTCAACAGCATCATAATGTACAATCAATAAGAACTTGCTGTAACCCATTTAAAGTATTAATTAATAGTTGACACCTTGGCTTGCCATTATATCGTTGCTCCTCACAACATTAATCTATTTAGGGAAATCAAACATAGTCTATAGTCTGCAACCATACTTAGTAGGAAGCTGTCAATGTGATCACCATATAGAAGAATATATGTTGCAGTATGAGTTTGAACATTTCAGCAAAAGAAAGAGTATCAAGTATTTGGAAAGATCGAAACTGTATTCCTACCTTCCTGGCTTAATGACACCACTAACATCCTCTAAGATTGTTATCTTGCGTGTTTGGACTTTAAACTGGGTATCATAACAATCTCCTGTGACAAAAAAGAAAGCATTTTATCAATTAAAACCTGTTTGATTTCTATCAAAAACACGATGAACCGACAAAACTTTCCTGATACTTGATTAATATCAGTTTAATTTTAAGTTAGCACCTGCGGTGCATATAATTCTATAAAGTACATATGAAGATGAAAGATCACAGTTAGATACTTACAGAAAGCAAACTTTGAAAAGAATTCCATAGAGTTGGGAGAGGCTTTCCTTTGACCACTTGACAGTCAGCTTCAACGCAAAGATTCTTATATTTTACCTCCACAGAAGGCAACTGGACACCAACTCTAACCAAACAAATTAAAACTGTAAGCGCCCTTACATCTCAACTAAAACTCTGAATGAAACAGAAAAGAAAACCATACTTGTCTGTTCGTTCTCTAAGTTTCTGCAGCAATCGAAGGTTGTCATTCTCGATATGTTTGATGAGCTTCTCGATAAACATCTGTCGCTCAGGAGCATGGAGCTTTGTGACATCAACCACCTTCGTTCCGCTTTCTTCATCAAACAAAGATGATCTCAAACGTTCAAATGTTGGCAATCTATCGATTGCTTCCCACTTTTGAAGAAGAATCTCATCTGTATGCTCATTATTGTTCCCAGAACTTGTTTCACGAAAACTAGATGTATGACGACGTAAAGATGACCTTAAACTTCTTCCTATTTCTGAAAGCTCAATTCTCAGTGATTCTATTTCTTGTGAACCCACAATTTGAGCCATATCAGAAGAGCTTTGTACTTTCAGTGACACCAATAGCTGTCAATACACAAAAATTGTATATGTCGACACACATATGCATGTATGTGTGTGTATATATATATATATATATATAATATATATATATATATATATATAAAAGGAGACTTTGTTCATTCATATGATGCTAAGGTAAGGTCATTGATGACGCATTAATAACATAAATCAGAGTTTTATAATGGGGAATGCAACAATTATTTTTAAGGCACTAATACATCATCAAACTTAAACGTTTTCTTTTTTTCTTTTTCTTTTTTACTATTTTATCATTTGTAGTGGTAAGGAGCATATTAATGGGATTAGTGACACTAGTGTTTATCTCCACCATGTTGATGTGAATTCAAACCACAAAGTGAGCAATAGCTTGATTTTAAGAATAGATTCTACGCGGTTGTTTGTGTTAGCCAATCGTAATAAGGAAAAAAAAATACTTGAAAATATATATGGAAGGGGTTTAAATAGTGGAAACCATCAAATTTAAAATTTGATTTTTTTTAAAAAATAAGGTTTTTAGAAAGAGAGATGTGACAAGATGGTAGAATTTTGTCGGATTAAGACATAAAGGGTTCCCGCCCCTGCCAGGCGCGGGTTCTTCTTCCACTTTTGACCAGCCTCGATGGTGATGTTCAATGGTGATGGTGATGTGTGACTGCCTTATGAGACCACACCCTTGTGAAGGGCGGGTTCTCTAACCAACAACAACCGCCGATCCGCCAACTTAAGTTACATCTAGGGCCCACATTACCAAAGAACTCGCCCTTGGTAGAGGCGGTTTCTTTAACCACAGATCTCCAACCACTTTCCACCTTTGAACATTTTTCACACACTATTTATTTCTTCAACCGGACATTTTCCTTCACAATTCCTTCAAATTATTTTCTAGCTTAAACCTAACCTTTTTAGAGTTTTATATTTCATTTCAGAAATCAAAACGATCTGAGAATTACACCAGGTCCACTGTAACACCCTGTTATTTTAAAGTCAAAGAAAAAAATGCTATTTAACCCAAGATAAGGGGTTAAACATGCAAAAAGTACAAGATTTACTTTTTATGTAGTATAAAAGTAACATGGCCGCCCATGCCATGCCACTTTTTACTTTTGTGTTGAATTCTTTATGCCCAAGACACATAGAACTTTGATATGGTTGGTACGTTATGATCCAAGTCGGGTCATACCCAATAACAAGCTTAGCAAACACCAAATAATATTTAATTGATGATATGATCATACAATTAAATAAATACACCAATTTAGAAAATGGGTTTTCTAAATAAGTTGCATATGAGATTGAATAATTTATATGGATATTTTGTTTATAGATATTGTTTGTAATGTTATTTAAGTTATTTAAATAACATCAAATAATAAGAAAGTATGTGTGAGTTATACAATTAAAAGGTTAATTATATGTATAACTTATATAAGTGACTTGTTATTGTGTTTCATTGTGTTTTTTGACTTTTGGAGGGAAAACAAAATGTGAAAAGAAGGATCGGTCACCCTTTGTGGATGTGCCTCTTCTTGGTTTTATTAGGGGTCTTGGAAAAACACAACTAGCATAAGACATTCACTCCATCTCTTTCTCTCTCTTACATGCAAAAACACAAGAAAGAAAGGGTTTTCTCTCTTCTTGTTGAGGAAGCTTACGGCTGAAAGAGTCTCCAACAGCTCTTCTTTCGTTTTTTTGGGTGTTCAAATCCTAGCAAGAAGGTGTTTGTCATATAGCTTGGGGTATGCAAGCTTGAGAGGACCTCCTTTGGTGCCTTAGTCGTTTTCTTGGAGCACATCCTTTTCAATCTCTACTCTTTTGCTACTAAAAAGGTAGTTTATGGCAGCCTCATTATGGCTGTCCATAATGTTTGTTTTGTGTTTACATGGCTAGCTTTATTCACATATAAAGGTCCTTTGTTCTTGGGTTTGTTTGTGATTTTATTATATCATGATGAAACCCGAAATTTTCAGTTCATTAACTATGTTATAAAGTTGTTTCCGCTGTGTTTTTACAAAGTTTAGATGGTTAAACTATGTATCTTGTTCTAATAAACCCCAACATTTTGAGTTCGGAATTTTAGAGAGAGAAAGAGCAGAGTTCGGGTTTGAAGAAGAACAAGAAGAAAGAATTCGAATTCAAGGTGAGAATTCGTGTTTTTATGATATTCTTAACCGGTTATGTCCTCGGGTTTATGCTTATGCATGTTTGTATGTGTTCGGGTATGTTTTTAGTGGTTTCTAAGCGGCTGAATTCAATTTGCAAACGAGTTTGGAGGAAGCCATACTCAAAAGCTGCAAAGGTGAGTTCTAGGACCCCTCTTTTATTGGTTTTTAACTGATTTTGGGGCTGGAAATGCATAAATGTATGTTTTTATTAAACTGGGTTTCGGACCCGTATGCTTGAATGTGTGTATGATGATGTTATGATGTGATGTGTGACTATGTTCATGCTTGATGATGTATGAATGTGTTTCTAAGGCTTAGAGGGTAAGATTTAAGCTTAGAACATGATGAATGGTGCATGGAAATCGAATATGATGTTTTAGACCCACATGTTAAGTTTTTAAATCTGCCCAAGTGTTTGGAAGTAAATACGGATGGAAGTCAATGCGGATGAACATTGACTAAGTGCATGAAATGCGGATGAGCATTTGACTAAGTCTGGGAAATACGGATGGGTATGTCAATGCGGATGAGCATTTGACTAAGTCTGGGAATGCGGATGAGGTATGTCAATACGGATGAGCATTTGACTAAGTCTGGGAATGCGGATGAAGCCAATGCGGATGAGCATTTGACTAAGTCTGGGAATGCGGATGAAGTCAATGCGGATGAAGTCAATGCGGATGAGCATTTGACTAAGTCTGGAAATGCGGATGAGTAAGTCCAATGCGGATGAACTATAGCAAATGCAGATGAACTATAGGAAATACGGATGAACACTTAGAATAATTCTGACTTTTTGGGAGAAAAAGGAGTAATGTAGGCTTTGACCTAAGAGATTCCCGGGGGTTATGCAAGTTGACTTTTGGGGTCATAGATGGTATGATGGGCATGTAATGTTATATGATTGATGTTTATGATGATGATGATGTTGCATGGCTATACATGATGTATGTTATGTATGTATGATGCCCTGCATGATGATGTATGAATGATATGTTTATGTTCCTTATGATGACGTATGATTATCTTTCCTATGACTTTACGTGTTATGATAATGAATGAACGAAGTATTATGTAACGTAAAGTGAAAGATAATGAAAGAGGAACATGATGATGAATGCATGCATTAATGAATGAATGAATGTAAGAAAGGCTTGCAAGCAAATGTATGGAGGTGCACACCCATTGTAGGTGTTAGCTTAACGGTGTGCAGGTTAGCTACCCCAAAGGATGCACATTGGGGTCTTTCTTTGTGATTGACCATATGGATGAACTATTGTTGCGTGCCTTAGGTACTATGACCACTTGGTGCTGGGCACCACCGATGAAGGTCTTTTATAGGCTTAGGCATAGTATCATGAGCATGAAGGGCATTGCATATGACAATAGTATACCTAAACTTTACCTTAGGTATTGTGACCACTTGGTGCTAGGCACCACCGATGAAGGTCTTTTATAGGCTTAGACACAGTATCATGAGCATGAAGGGTAAAGTTCATGGTGATGATGAAAGTAAGGAACGAAATGATGAATGAATGAAAAGTATGAACGAAAGAATGACAAAGATAATAATTATATTATTTGTATGTATGTATGATGTATGATCAAAAACGAATGTAAAGCATAATATGATTTAGAGAGAAAGAATGGTTTTATGAATGAAAAGTATGTTTTATTATAAAACTAGAACTCACTCAACAACGCTGACTTTTATGTGTTTCTAGTTGGCAGGTAATGTTGCTGAGGATGGCACGAGACAGCTGCTCACCTCTTTTGGGTGGCATCCATTTATATAAAGCTTTTGTGATGTAATACAACAAAAATAATTTTGTAACCGACAAACGATGCATTATTTTGCAAACGTTTTGTGATGAAATGAAATGCCATTTTGATGTTTCCGCTGCAAATGTTTATTTAAAATAACTGTAAATGTATGTTTTACATGCAATGGTTGACCAGCTGTAAGCGTCCCGGAACGGGGTCTTACATCCACTAAATAACGATTTGTTATTTTTAAGTGATCAACATAGAGCTGATTATTATTTTCGAGATCTAGAAAGCGATGAAGGAATTTTACGTGTTAGACGAGGTGATAAAGCTTTATAGGATTACATTGATAAAGTGTCTATCCCTAAAAATATTATGAGATATATAAGGTTGGCTGGTTTTGCGGGTGTGATCGAGTGTGGTTATCGCAAACTTGATCGTGCTCTTATCACAGCTTTGGTTGAGAGATGGAGACCGAAGACACACACATTTTATTTACCAGTTGGAGAAACCAGAATAACCCTTCAAGATGTATAAGTTTTATGGGGTTTGCCGTTTGAAGGTGATGTTGTTTCTGGCACTGATTATGCTATGAATGCATCTAAAATTATAATGAGGTTTGAGTATTTAACAGATTGTACACTCGCTATAAGCGTTGTAAGTGGTTATAAGTTAAACCTAAGGTTTATTTTATATGAAATAATAAAACCATTCTCTAATAATGCCACTGATTTTTAGTGCATCCAACGAGCTAGATTAATTTTATTTTTTATGATTGGTGCCACTTTATTTTCTGATACTTCTAGCAACTAGGTGCACATAAATTATTTAAGTCATATTGAAAACTTAAATAACTATGGTAGACTTAGTTGGAGAAGTGCAGTTTTAACCTTTTTGTATAGACAGTTATGTAAGGAAATGAGTGTCACAAATTAAGAAGTTAGTGGACCTTTATTCTTGATGCAATTATAGGCATGGGAAAGGTTACCTTCTATGTGTCCCCAAAATACGAGATCTATTGATTTCAGATTACCATATGGTGCACGGTATGTTAAAAAAACTTATGTATTGGCTATTTTTCTGTAATCTTATATTTTTCAAGTTAACCCTAGTATATTTGAAAACTTGATTACAGATGGAATGGTGAACTTAGTTATGTAAACACCACTCCGCACTGTTTGAGTGCGTATCGATCTCAGCTGCATTCATTAAGCGAGGCCACGGTATTGATATTAATCTGATATTATTTTGTATATATTAACATTGTAGAAACATATTAATTCATTATTTTTATATCATTTAATTGGAGGCCTTATGATAATATTATCCACCTTCTACCTGATATCTGCACAAGTGGACATCAAGCTGGAGAAGTGACACATACCTTATATGTTGAAAAGTTGTTGAGCCTTACATTCCAAGTAGGGTTTTAAGACAGTTTTGAATGTTGGTAGACAGGTTGTTGATAGACAGGTTGTTGATGATAATGTTGTGCAACAGAATATGACAGAACAAAGGGATTTCACGTAACAATAGTTCGACTCCTTTTTTTAAAGCCAAATGGCTAACCAAGATTTTTTACGGTCGTACCTCAAGTACTCAGTTTCCACATTTTAGTCAAATGGGGACCTAGAATTTCGAAGAAGGGGGCCTGTCAAATACTTATCAAAGCCCTGATACTAGTTATCAACAATCATTTCACCATTCTTGCCCGTTACCTTATTACCCTCAATTTCAAGATACAGCTCAATCATTTGACTGGTTTTTTAATCCATCTCCTTGTCCATTTGACTTAAATGATGAAGCAACAAACAATAATGCAGGACTGTTGAAAGGTATGCACTTACAATACAACAACACAATGAGGAGAATTGCTTAAGAACACTTAACATATCAAATAGGGAACTGGTCAACCTTTGAGTAAAGATGCTAAGAACACAAGTAAAGAAGAGACAAAATAAGATAGCAAAACACACAAGTGATTGGTTTTCAAGAATGTTGTATATTGCTTCTCAAGTTCTATTACAAATGTTACAAAAGCATATTAGAAAGTCACAAGTACTTGAGATACATATGCTACATCCTACAGTCGGCCATACTTTGAAGGCCAGCTGGATACAATTGACTAGACAACTATAAAATCAAATGTAGAGTCAAAAGGAAGATTGCCTTTTGACTAGTGACTATGACATGCTATAGCTTACATCCTAATATATTACAAAAGGATAAAGTACATAAAGTAGAAAGTTACAAACTCAAGACCTCAATGTACAGTTACCAAAAGCATGGATCTTTCACCAACTTATATAAAGTTGGTGTCTCATGAGAGTCGTAGTGGAAAGGGGTCCAGCTTTATGGTAAAAGGAACCATTAGATAAAGCATGTGTTCAAAAAGTCTTTGGAAGAAATCTGTTTTCTAATGTTGGCTTTGGAAGACTTTGTCTTTGAAGCTTCGAAAGACTTCAACTTTGGCTTCAGAAGATATTGGTCTTTGCTTCGGAAGATTTCACACTTGGAATGTTTTTCTGTTGCTAGTGTGAAACTTCCGAAGCATTCTACTTCAGTTGTAATGCTTGGTTATTTTAAAGACAAAGAAAGAATGAATAAAGTGGAGTAAAAAGAAGGGAAACGAAATAAACCTAAGTCTAGGGGTAAAAAGTGTCCAAAAGAACAAAATGTTTGAAAAATGGGTGTAAAAGGTGGTATGGCCGCCCATATGACACACATTTCACAATTCTCAGATGTTTAGAGAGAGAGAAAACAACAAGTGCAGCAGAGAACTCTTGGTTTTGAAGAGAAACAAGAAGAAAAGTGCGAATTCAAGGTAAGAATTCATGTTGTTATGGTGTTTTTAACCGGTTGTGTCTTTGGGTTTGTGCTTATGTGTGTTTGTATGTGTTTGGGTATGTTTTTAGTGGGTTTCTAGGTGGTTGAACTCAATTGCAAACGAGTTTGGAAGAAGCCATACTCAAAAGCTGCAAAGGTGAGTTGTAGGACCCCTCTTTTACCTGCTTTAACAAATTTTAGGGCTGGAAATGCATGAATGTATGTTTTCATTAAACTGGGTTTCGGACCTGTATGTTTGATTTTCTGTATGTTGAATTTATGATGTGATGTATGGTTATGTTCATGCTTGATGATGTATGATGATGTTTCTAAGGCTTAGAATGTATGATTTAAGCTTAGAACATGATGGACAGTGATTGGGAACTGAAATCTAATGTTGAAGGCTCACATATTAAGTATTAGAATTTGCTTAAGTATGGAAAGTCAATGCGGATGAGTATGGAAAGTCAATGCGGATGAGTATGCAAGGTCAATATGCGGATGAGTATGGAAAGTCAATGCGGATGAGTATGGAAAGTCAATACGGATGAGTATGGAAAGTCAATGCGGATGAGTATGGAAAGTCAATATGGATGAGTATGGAAGTCAATGCGAATGAGTATGGAAAGTCGATGCCGATAAGTATGGAAAGTCAATGCGGATGAGTATGGAAAGTCAATACGGATGAGTATGGAAAGTCAATGCGGATGAGTATGGAAAGTCAATGCGGATGAGTATGGAAAGTCAATGCGGATGAGTATGGAAAGTCAATGCGGATGAGTATGAAAAGTCAATGCGGATAAGTGTTGGAAAGTCAATACGGATGATAGTTAATCCACATTAGCATTAACCCCTAAGTAAGCCAATGCGGATGAGTAATGGGAAATACGGATGGACATTGACTAAGTATGGGAAATGCAGATGAGTAAGGCCAATGCGGAGGAACAAATACGGATGAAGTAAGACAAATACGGATGAACTATAGTAAATGCGGATGAAGTAAGACAAATGCGGATGAACTATAGTAAATGTGGATGAACTATAGCAAATGCGGATGAACATTTAGACCGTTTTTTGACTTTCTGAGGAAAAGATGAATGTAGGCTTTGACTTGGGAGGTTCCCGAGGGCTATGTAAGTTGTCTTTTGAGGTCATAGATGTTATGATGGGCATGTTATGATGTATGTTTGATGCTTATGCATGATGATATGTATGATGTATGTTATGTATGTATGATGCCCTGTATGATGATGTTGGCTGTTTATGTTTCTTATTGTGTATGATTATTTTCCCTTGGCTTACGTTGAATGTTAATGAATGAAATAAAAGTATTATGTAACGTAAAGTGGAAGATAATGAAAAAAGGAACATGATGAATGAATGCATGCATTAATGAATGAATGAATGTAAGAAAGGCTTGCAAGCAAATGTATGGAGGTGCACACCCAATGAAGGGTGTTAGCTCAACGGTGTGCGGGTTAGCTACCCCGAAAGGATGCACACTGCGGTCCAATCTTTGTGATTGACCATATGTATGGGATCCTTGCTGCTTTCCATAGGTGCTGGAGTCAGCTTCGTGCACAATGTTCGAGGTCTATGAAAGACCTCAGGCCCAGTTACCAGCTTCGTGCATAATGTTTTGGGTAAAGCATATGGCATTGATCCGGAATGAAAGAGAAAAGATAAGTGGTGAATGTACTTGCCCTAGGTACTGGAGTCAGCTTCGTGCATAATGTTCGAGGTCTATGAAAGACCTCAGGCTCAGTTACTAGCTTCATGCACAATGTTCGGGGTAATGTATATACCATAGAAAGAAATGAATGAACGAATGAAAGTAAAAAGTAGGAATGAATGTGAATGATAATGACGAATGGTGAATGAACGATTAATGAAGATAAGAATGTTATTGTCTATGTGTACGTATGATGTATGATCGCATGAAAGTAAAGAACGGTTTTGATGAAAGATAAAGTATTTTTTTATTATAAAACTAGAACTCACTCAGCAACGCTGACTTTTTATGCATTTTCCAGTTGGCAGATGAGCATTGCTGAGGATGGTATGGGGTAGCCACTCAGCTCTTTTGGATGGCATTTTGTTGTTTAATGTTTTTTCATTATAATGCGAACGAACGATGTTTTGAAATGAACGCTTGTATTAACTTGCAAAAGCAGTTGTTATGATATGAAAAGTTACTTTTATGTTTCTGCTGCAATGTTTTATAAATGTTAAATGTAAAGTATATGTTTTCTGTGAAATGATTTACCAGCGTAAGCATCCCGGGAATGGGGCCTTACAAGTTGGTATCAGAGTCAAAGTTTAAGTGAAACGGGTAAATTTTCAAAATACACCTAAACTTAAACTGAAAATGGGACGGAAAAGGAAGGGATGCCAGTCTGAGTAGCTGCATGCCATCAGGTATTTCTTAATGATTAACCGGTATTATGTGCGCATGTTATATGGTTATGTGTTGCTGGTAGATTTAGATACTGATGTAGTCAGGACAGGTAATGCTTGGGGTATGAAGAGTAAAGTAAGTGGCTAATCACAACTGGACACTGTAATTAGGGACTTACTATACTTGATATAAACTGAGCGGTCCCCTTGAATGACCGTATTGGTGTTTGAATCCTTCAGCGTGTGTGTGAGGATGGTCGGTGGTAGATCATCTAAAGCTTCACATGGTGGAGGTAGTGGTGCTGAACCACGGGTTACGAGAGGAACGCTTAGAGCCGAAGAGGTGGTTCATGAAGAACCCGAGACCCCTCATCCGGAGGGTGGAGATAAGAAAGCTAACTTAAGAGCCTCAGTGAAAGAGGCGGTTGTGGAGGAAGTGCATCAGGTCATGTAGACGATCCTAGCGTCTGTGGTGACTGAAGTGATAAAGGCTGTACAAGAAGGGGAAAGAATGGAGAGAAACTGGTCTTCGGGAGGATGGGAGCAACCGGAGCCTAAAACGGTTCTCTCTGATGATGAAGAAGAGGAAGACGAAGAGCCTACGCCGGAGGTGACACGAGGTTGTAACTATGGGGCATTCCAATGATGCAAGCCCCCTACTTTTGATGGTAACGGCACTGCTGTTGCTGCTCATCGATGGGTGAGAGAAATGGAAGCTGTTTTAAATATCAGCGAATGCCGGGAGGATCAGAATAAAAGTTTGCTGCCCATTCTTTCATGGACTCAGCTTTATGCTGGTGGGACAATATTGTCCAAACTGAGGGTAGTCGGGCTATTGGGAGGATGAGATAGTCCAAACTAAAGAAGTCGGTGATTGAGGATTTCTATCCACATAGAGAAATGGATAAGGTGGAAAGGGTGTTCCTGCAGCTGGAGGCGGGAACCATGACACACCAGCAGTATACTACCAACGAGATGTGGTATGGTGCTAGATCAGGTGATGCCTCTATCGTGGAAGATTAAGAGGTACATTCAGGGTTTGCTAGCGGATATTCGTAGGCACATGATCGTTGCCCGACCGAGCACATTTAGGTCGGCGGTGGATTTGGCAGGGAGACTGTATGATGAGAGAACAGTGGTGGTGACCGAGGGTAGCAAGAAAGGTGGCAGTGATCGAAACTGGAATGGGAAGAGGTTTGGTCGGGGTGATGCCTCGACGGGTAATAAGAAGGCATGGGTGGATGATTGCCATGTAGTCACACCGGGTACAGGATCGAAGAAGTGTGGCAAATGTGGGATGGAGCACAGTGGTGAGTGTAGGTGGGGGTTAAACGTCTGTTTCAAGTGTGGAAAGCCTGGTCATATGGCTGGAGACTGCAGGGGTACGAGGTGTTTCAACTGTGGGGAAAGTGGTCATATGAGTAGAGACTATAAGAAGCCGAGGGCTGAGGGTTCTGGGGTGAAGAAAACGGGAAGTGAAGGACCGAGGGCAAGCACCAGGGCATTCACTATGACACAGGAGGAGGCTAGGACGGACCTTGATGTTGTGTACAGTACGTTTCTAGGGAACCAAAGTTTAGCTTCTCTGTTATTTGATTCTGGTGCCAGTAAAAGTTCTATCTCTACTACTTTCTGTGGCAAGTTGCCTCTTAGTAGTAGATGTGTTGATGTGCCCTTTGATGTAGAAACCGCCATAGGTAAGTCTACTAGGATTTCTGAGGAGATAGAGGGTTGTGATGTGGAATTAGATGGTCATAGGTTTCTGGTTAGACCGTTTGTGATGAGTTTAGGCAGTTTTGATATGGTTCTTGGGATGGATTAGTTGGCGGACTACAAGGCGAACATTGTGTGTTGCAAAAAGATGATTCATTTGACAGCGCCTGATGGGATTTCAGTAACGGTTTATGGGGATCGGGTCAGGACGATCCCGAAAGTAATCTCAATGGTGGTGGCGAGAAAGTGCATGAGGCGTGGATGTAGTGCCTACTTGGCCTATGTAAAGGATGTGGATACGCCAGCATCACAACTGTCTGATGTACCAGTTGCATGTGACTTTCCAGACGTGTTCCCAGAAGACCTACCAGGAGTGCCACCTGACTGTGAGATCGAGTTCTAGATTGACTTGATACCGGGTGCCCAACCTGTTGCCAAGGCATCGTATCGTTTGGCTCCGACTGAGATGAAGGAATTGATGGAACAGTTGGAAGAGCTGCTGGATAAGAGGTTTATCAGACTGAGTATCTCTCATTGGGATGCTCCGATCTTGTTTTTGAAGAAGAAAGACGGTAGTATGAGGATGTGTATTGATTACCGTGAGCAGAACAAGTGACGGTGAAGAACCGATACCCCTTACCAAGAATAGATGATTTGTTTGATCAGCTTCAAGGTGCCAGTTGGTTTTCAAGGATAGATCTTCGATCTGGCTACCATCAGTTAAAAGTGAAGGAGCAGGTTATCCCTAAAACAGCTTTTCGCACGCGTTATGGACATTATCAGTTTCTTGTCATGTCTTTTGGTTTGACCAATGCGCCAACTACTTTTATGGAGCTGATGAATCGAGTGTGTCGGCCGATGTTGGATAAATTAGTGATTGTGTTTATTGATGATATCCTGATTTATTCGAAGAGTGAGATTGAGCATCCCGGTCACATTCGGGAGGTTTTGGAGACGTTGAGAAAGGAGAAGTTGTATGCTAAGTTCTCCAAGTGCACGTTCTAGTTGCACGAGGTTCAATTCTTGGGTCATGTGGTGAATCCAAAGGGGATTATGGTGGGCCCGGCAAAGGTGGAGGCGGTGATGCAATGGATGTCTCCAAAGACGCCATCCGAGATTCGTAGTTTCTTGGGTTTGGCGGGCTACTACAGAAGATTCATCCAAGGCTTTTCCAAGATCGCTTCTCCACTAACTAAGTTGACCTGAAAAGATGTAAAGTTTGTATGGGGTCAAGCTCAAGAGAAGGCGTTCGAAGAATTGAAGGCGAGATTGACTCAAGCTCCTGTTCTGTCATTACCCGATGGAAGTGAAGATCTGGTGGTTTATTCTGATGCTTCCTACTCGGGGTTGGGGTGTGTGTTAATGCAAAGAGGGAGGGTTATAGCCTATGCATCCTGATAGTTGAAGGTTCTTGATGTCAATTATCCTACTCATGACTTGGAGCTAGCAGCTGTGGTCTTTGCGTTAAAAATTTGGAGGCACTACCTTACGGGACGAAGTGCACCATATTCACTGACCACAAGAGCTTGAAATACTTCTTTGAGCAAAAGGATTTGAAAATGAGGCAGAGGAGATGGTTGGAGCTCATAAAAGATTATGATTGCGAGATCCATTACCATCCAGGCAAAGCCAACATTGTGGCGGGCGCCCTTAGCAGAAAAGAGAGGCCTGAGCCGATTCAGGTGCAAGCATATAAGTAGATCATGACCTCTGATGTGATGAAGCAAGTCAAGGAGTTTCAAGATGAGGCATTGAAAGAAGATCATCTTAACTCTGAAAGAATGAGAGGTCTGGTCGTAGAATTGGGTGAAAACACGCTTGGTGTTAGAACTCGATTCGGACGGATATGGATTCCACATTTTGGGGATCTACAGGTGAAGATTTTGGATGAAGCTCACAAGACTCGATACTCCATTCATCCGGTGCTACAAAGATGTATCAAGACATGAAGAAGGGTTATTGGTGGCCGGGAATGAACCATGATGTGGCGGAGTATGTGAGTAAAGGCCTTACTTGTCTACAGGTGAAAGCAGAGCATTAGAAGCCATATGGGAAGATCCAACCTTTGGATATACCGGAATGGAAGTGGGAGCACATCACCATGGATTTCATTACAAAGCTACCACGTACCCCGAAAGGTATGATGCTATATAGGTGGTTGTTGATCGTCTGATGAAGAGTGTTCACTTTCTACCGATTAGTGAGACATATTCATCCGAGAGGTTGGCGGATCTTTTCATCAAGGAAATTGTAACTCGTCATGGTGTACTGGTGTCTATTATGTCTGATCGTGACAACCGGTTTACATCTAAATTTTGGAAGAATTTCCACGATGCTATGGGGATGAGGTTGCACATTAGCACGACTTATCATCCTCTGACAGGTCAGTCAGAAAGGACCATTCAGACATTGGAGGACATGCTTCGGGCTTATGTTATTGATTTTGGAGGAAGTTGGGATGACCACTTACCGTTAGCTTAATTCTCATACAAAAACATTTATCATGCCAACATTGGTATGCCCCCTTATGAGATGCTATATGGTAAGATATGCAGAACACTCGTCTGTTAGGGTGATATTGGTCACAAAGAGTTAGATAGCATCGAGGTGATCGAGGCTACGACTGAGAAGCTTGAAAAGATCAAATCCTTCATGAAGGCATCCAAAGATAGACAGAAGTCGTATGCTGATAAACGACGCAGACCGATAGAGTTCCAGATGGGTGACCGAGTTATGTTGAAGGTCTCACCTTGGAAGGGTATCATCCGATTCACAAAACGGGGCAAGTTAAGCCAAGTTATATAGGGCCTTTCCGAATCGTTGCTTGAGTAGGAGAGGTGGCCTATAGGTTGGAGTTACCAGATGAGCTAGGTGGAATTCATCTGATATTCCATGTATCTCATCTAAGAAAGTGTTTAGCGGATGAGGATATGATTGTTCCACTAGAGGATATCAAAGTAGATGAACGGATCAATTATGTGGAGCAACCAGTGGTGATCATTGATCAAAAAGAGAAGAGGCTGAGGCATAAAGTGGTTCCCCTTGTGCGTGTACAGTGGAAGCACAGGAAGGGATCTGAGTCTACGTGGGAGACTGAAGAAGAGATGAGATAGCATTACCCACGTTTGTTCGAGGAATAACAGGTTTCGGGGATGAAACCAATTTCAGGGGGGTGGACTTGTAATGCCCAGTTATTTTAAAGACAAAGAATGAATGAATAAAATGGAGTAAAAAGAAGGGAAAAGAAATAAACCCAAGTCTAGGGGTAAAAAGTGTCCAAAAGGACAAAATGTTTCAAAATGGGTGTAAAAGGTTGTATGGCCGTCCATATGACACACATATCATAATTCTCGAATGTTTAGAGAGAGAAAGTAGCAAGTATAACAGAAAACTCTCAGTTTTGAAGAGAAACAAGAAGAAAAGTGTGAATTCAAGGCAATAATTCATGTTGTTATGGTGTTCTTAACCGGTTGTGTCTTCGGGTTTCTGCTTATGTGTGTTTGTATGTGTTTGGGTATGTTTTCAGTAGGTTTCAAGGCGGTTGAACTCAATTGCAAATGAGTTTGGAAGAAGCCATACACAAGAGCTGTAAAGGTGAGTTGTAGGACCCCTCTTTTACTTGCTTTAACAAATTTTGGGGCTGGAAATGCATGAATGTATGTTTTCATAAAACTGGGTTTTGGACCTGTATGTTAATTTTGTGTATCTTGAATTTATGATGTGATGTATGTTTATGTTCATGCTTGATGATGTATGATGATGTTTCTAAGGCTTAGAATGTATGATTTAAGCTTAGAACATGATGGACGGTGATTGGGAACTATAATCTAATGTTTAAGGCTCACATGTTAAGTTTTAGAATCTGCCTAACTATGGAAAGTCAATGTGGATGAGTATGGAAAGTCAATGCGGATGAGTATGGAAGGTCAATGTAGATGAGTATGAAAAGTCAATGCGGATGAGTATGGAAAGTCAATGCGGATGAGTATGGAAAGTCAATGTGGATGAGTATGGAAGGTCAATGCGGATGAGTATGAAAAGTCAATGCGGATGAGTATGGAATGTCAATGCGGATGAGTATGGAAAGTCAATGTGGATGAGTATGGAAAGTCAATGCGGATGAGTATGGAAAGTTAATGCGGATGAGTATGGAAAGTCAATGCGGATGAGTATGAAAAGTCAATGCGAATAAGTGTTAGAAAGTCAATACGGATGACAGTTAATGCGGATGAGCATTAACCCCTAAGTAAGCCAATGCGGATGAGTAATAGGAAATGTGGATGGACATTGACTAAGTATGGAAAATGCGGATGAGTAAGGCCAATGCGGAGGAACAAATACGGATGAAGTAAGACAAATGCGGATGAACTATAGTAAATGCGGATGAAGTAAGACAAATTCGGATGAACTATAGTAAATGCGGATGAACTATAGCAAATGCGGATGAACACTTAGGTTGTTTCCTGACTTTCTGAGGAAAAGATGAATGTAGGCTTTGACTTGGGAGGTTCCCGAGGGCTATGTAAGTTGACTTTTAAGGTCATAGATGTTATGATGGGCATATTATGATGTATGATTGATGCTTATACATGATTTTATGTATGATGTATGTTATGTATGTATGATGCCCTGTATGATGATGTTGGTTGTCTATGTTTCTTATTGTGTATGATTATTTTCCCTTGGCTTTACGTTGAATGTTAATGAATGAAATTAAAGTATTATGTAACGTAAAGTGGAAGATAATGAAAAGAGGAACATGATGAATGAATGCATGAATTAATGAATGAATGAATGTAAAAAAGGCTTGCAAGCAAATGTATGGAGGTGCACACCCAATGAAGGGTGTTAGCTCAATAGTGTGCGGGTTAGCTACCACGGAAGGATGCATACTAGGGTCTAATCTTTGTGATTGACCATATGTATGGGGTCCTTTCCGCTTTCCCCAGGTGCTGGAGTCAGCTTCGTGCACAATGTTCGAGGTCTATGAAAGACCTTAGGCCTAGTTACAAGCTTCGTGCACAATGTTCGGGGTAAAGCATAAGGCATTGATCTGGTGTAACACCCGACTATTTTTTTAGACAAGAAAGAAGAATAAAATGAAAGAAAAGAAGGGAGATGAAATAAAACCCAAGTGTAGGGGTAAAAAGTGCCCAAAAGGACAAAATGTTTGAAAAGTGGGTGTAAAAGGTGGTATGGCCGCCCATATGTCACATACACCATTGATCTTCGGTTTTAGAGAGAGAAAGAGCAACAAATTCTCGGGTTTGAAGGAAGAACTTGAAGGAATTCTAATTCAAGGTAAGAATTCATGCTTTTATGGTGTTCTTGACTGGTCTTATCCCCGGGTTACTGCTTATATGTGTGTGTATGTGTTCAGGTATGTTTTTAGTGGGTTTCTTAACAGCTGAATTCAATTTGCAAACGAGTTTGGAGGAAGCCATACTCAAAAGCTGCAAAGGTGAGTTCTAGGACCCCTATTTTACTAGTTTTTAACTGATTTTGGGGCTGGAAATGCATGAATGTATGTTTTTATTAAACTGGGTTTCGGACCCGTATGCTTAATGTGTGTATGATGATGTTATGATGTGATGTGTGACTATGTTCATGCTTGATGATGTATGATTGTGTTTCTAAGGCTTAGAGGGTAAGATTTAAGCTTAGAACATGATAAATGGTGCATGGAAATCGAATATGATGTTTTAGACCCACTGGTTAAGTTTTTAAATCTGCCTAAGTGTTTGGAAGTAAATGCGGATGGAAAGGGTTAATGCGGATGAAAATTAACCAATGGGTAAGTCAATGCGGATGAAGTCAAATGCGGATGAAGTCAAATGCGGATAAAGTCAATGCGGATGAACATTGACTAAGTGCATGAAATGTGGATGAGATTTGACTAAGTTTGGGAAATGCGGATGAAGTCAATGTGGATGAGCATTTGACTAAGTTTGGGAAATGCGGATGAAGTCAATGTGATTAAGCATTTGATTAAGTTTGGGAAATGCGGATGAAGTCAATGTGGATGAGCATTTGACTAAGTCTGGGAGATGCGGATGAGTAAGTCCAATGCGGATGAACAATAAGACAAATGCGGATGAACTATAGCAAATGCGGATGAACTATAGGAAATGCGGATGAACACTTAGAAAAAAAATTCTGACTTTTTGGGGAAAAAGAGGTAATGTAGGCTTTGACCTAGGAGATTCCCGGGGGTTATGAAAGTTGACTTTTGAGGTCATAGATGGTATGATGGGCATGTAATGTATTGTTATTGATGCTTATGCATGATGATAATGATGATGTTGCATGGTTATACATGATGTATGTTATGTATGTATGATGCCCTGCATGATGATGTATGAATGATATGTTTATGTTCCTTGTGATGATGTATGTTTATGTTCCTTGTGATGATGTATGTTTATCTTTCCTATGACTTTACGTGTTATGTTAATGAATGAACGAAGTATTATGTATCGTAAAGTGAAAGATAATGAAAGAGGAACATGAAGCAAGAATGCATGCATTAACAAGTAATGAAAGTAATGAAGTCTTGTAAGCATGGCATGCACATCGGGGTCTTTCCTTGTGATTGACCATTTGCATAGAACTATTGTTTCATATCTTAGGTACTGTGACTACGAGGTGCGATGCACCGTTATAGAAGGTCTATGAGAGGACTAGGTCCAGAACCATGAACAGAAAGGTATTGCTTATGGCAATGGTACATTTACATTCATACCTTAGGTACTGTGACCACGAGGTGCGATACACCGTTACAGAAGGTCGCCTAGGTCCAGAACCATGAACAGAAACGTATTGCTTATGGCAATGGTACATTTACATTCATACCTTAGGTACTGTGACCATGAGGTGCGACACACCGTTATAGAAGGTCTATGAGAGGCCTAGGTCCAGAACCATGAACAGAAAGGTATTGCTTATGAAAATGGTACATTTACATTCATACCATAGGTACTGTGACCGCGAGGTGCGATGCACCGTTATAAAAGTTCTATCAGAGGCCTAGGTCCAGAACCATGAACAGAAAGGTATTGCTTATGGCAATGGTACCTTTACATTCATACCTTAGGTATTGTGACCACGAGGTGCGATGCATCGTTATAGAAGGTCTATGAGAGGCCTAGGTCCAGAACCATGAATAGAAAGGTATTGCTTATGGCAATGGTACATTTACATTCATACCTTAGGTACTGTGACCACGAGGTGCTATGCACCGTTATAGAAGGTCTATGAGAGGCCTAGGTCCAGAACCACGAATAGAATGGTATTGCATAGTGAACCTAAACTTTACCCTATGTACTGTGACCACGAGGTGCGATGCACCGTTATAGAAGGTCTATGATGGGCCTAGGTTCAGTACCATGAACACAGGGAAATGTTTATGGATTACAGGAAGGAAAAGTAAAGAATGAGGCATGAAAGATTAAAGAAGATAATAATTATATTATCTGTATGTATGTACGATGTATGATCATGAACGAATGTTAAGCATAATATGATTTTAACGAAAGAATGGTTTGACGAAAGAAAAGTATGTTTTGTTATAAAACTAGAACTCACTCAGCAACGCTGACTTTTATGTGTTTCCAGTTGGCAGGTAATATTGTTGAGGATGGCACGAGGCAGCTGCTCATCTCTTTTGGATGGCATCCATTTATATAAAGCTTTTGTGATGTAATACAGCAATGAAATTTTGTAACCGACAAACGATGCATTATTTTGCAAAAGTTTTTGTGATGAAACGAAATGCCATTTTTGAATGTTTCCGCTGTGAATGTTTATTTAAAATAATTGTAAATGTATGTTTTATATGCAATGATTGACCAGCTATAAGCGTCCTGGGAACGGGGCCTTACAAGTTGGTATCAGAGCCAAAGTTTAAGTGAAATGGGTAAATTTTCAAAATAAACCTTAACTTAAATTGAGAATGGGACGGAATTGGGAATGGGATGCCAATCTGAGTAGCTGCGTGCCATTAGGTATTTTTGTAAAGATAACTGGTTCTATGTGCACATGGTATGTGGTTATGTGTTGTATGTAGATTTAAACACGGATGTAGTCAGGACAGGTAATGCTTGGGGTATGAAGAGTAAAGTAAGTGGCTAATCATAACTGGCCACTATAATTAGGGACTTACAATACTTGCCATAAACTGAGACGTTTCCTTGAATGACCGTATTAGTGTTTAAATCTTTCAGTGTGAATTAGAGGATGGCCGGTGGTAGATCATCTAAAGCTTCACATGGTGGTGGACGTGGTGCTGAACCACGGGTTACGAGAGGAAGGCCTAGGGCCGAAAAGGTGGTTCGTGAGGAACCCGAGACCCCTCATCCGGAGGGTGGCGACGAGAGCACCAACCTGAAAGCCTCAGTGAAGGAGGAAGTTGTGGAAGAAGTGCATCAAGTCATGCAGACAATCCTACCGTCTGTGGTGACCGAAGTGATAAAGGCAGTTAGAGAAGGGGAGAGAAGGGAAAGGAGTAGACCTACAGGCGAAAGAAGACAGCCCGAGACTGAGTCGATTCCGTCTGATGACGAAGAAGATGAGGAAGAAGCAAAGCCTGTGCATGAGACGGTACGAGGCTCCAACTACGGGGTGTTTATGAGATGCAAGCCCCCTACTTTTGATGGTAATGGCACTGCAGCTGCTGCTCACCGGTGGGTGAGGGAAATGGAGGTTGTTCTTGATATCAGCGAGTGCCGTGAAGATCAAAAGGTGAAGTTTGCTACCCAGTCTTTTGTGGATTCAACTCTGTGCTGGTGGGACAACATTGTCCAAGCCGAGGGTAGCAGGGCCAGCGGGAGGATGAGATGGTCTGAGCTGAAAAAGTTGGTGATTGAGGAGTTTTGTCCTCATCAAGAAATGGACAAGGTCGAAAGGGAGTTCCTGCAATTGGAGGCGGGAACTATGACGCACCAGCAGTACAACACGGAATTCAACGAGATGGCACGTCTGGTGCCGGATCAGGTGACACCTCTGTCTCGAAAAATCAAGTGGTACATTCAGGGTTTGCCAGCAGATATTCACAGGCACATGATCACTGCCCGGCCGAGCACGTTTAGGTCGTCAGTGGATTTAGTAGGGAGACTGTATGACGAGGGGACGGTAGTGGTGAATGAAGGTGGAAAGAAGAGTGGTGGTGAGCGAAACTGGTAGGGGAAGAGGTTTGGTCGGGGTAATGCTTCGATGGGTAACAAAAAGGCACGAGTGGATAACCGCCGTATGGTCGCATCAGGTGCGGGTATAAAGAAGTGTGATAGATGTAGGAGAGTACATAACGGGGAATGTAGGCTGGGGTTGAATGTATGCTTCAAATGTGGGAAGCCAGGGCATATAGCCAAGGACTGTCGTATGGTCCGGTGTTTTAATTGTGGCATGGAGGGCCACGTGAACAAGGATTGTAAGAAGCCTAGGGCTGAGAGTTCTGGGGTGAAGAGAACTGGAGGTGAAGGACCAAGGGCGAGCGCCAGGGCATTCACGATGACACAGGAGGAGGCTAGGACGGACCCTGATGTTGTGTCCGGTACGTTTCTAGTGAACCAAACTTTAGCTTCTGTGTTATTTGATTCGGGTGCAGTAAAAGTTTTATTTCTGCTGCTTTCTGTGCTAAACTGTCTGTTAGTAGTAGACGTGTTGATGTGCCCTTCGATGTAGAAACTGCCATAGGTAAGTCTACCAGAATCTCTGTGATGATAGAGGGCTGTGACATGGAACTTGAGGGTCATAAGTTTCCTGTTAGACCGTTTGTGATGACCTTAGGTGGTTTCGATTTGGTTATTGGGATGGATTGGTTAGCAGACTTCGAGGCAAACATTGTGTGTCACAAGAAGATGATTCAGCTATCAGTGCCTGACGGGAGTTCGGTGACGGTTTATGTTGATCGGGTCACGACAATTCCGAAAGTGATTTCGATGGCAGCGGCGGGAAAGTGTATGAGGCATGGATGTAGCGCCTACATGGCTTATGTAAAGGATGTAGACACACCAACGCCACAACTATCTAATGTACCGGTTGTGTGTGACTTTCTAGATGTATTCCGAGAAGATTTAACAGGAGTGCCACATGACAGAGAAATCGAGTTCCAGATTGATCTGATACCAGGTGCCCAACCTGTTGCCAAGGCACCTTATCGGTTGGCTCCGATGGAGATGAAAGATTTGATGGAGCAGTTGCAAGAACTGCTGGATAAGGGGTTCATCAGACCGAGTATCTCTCCTTGGGGTGCTCCGGTCTTGTTTGTGAAGAAGAAAGACGATAGTATGAGGATGTGTATTAACTACCGTGAGTTGAACAAGTTGACGGTAATGAACCGATACCTCTTACCAAGAATAGATGATATGTTCGGTCAACTTCAAGGTGCTAGTTGGTTTTCAAGGATCGATCTTCGTTCGGCTATCATCAGCTTAAAGTGAAGGAGCAGGATATCCCTAAAACAGCTTTCCGTACGTGCTATGGTCACTACGAGTTTCTTGTCATGTCCTTTGGTTTGACCAATGCGCTAGCTGCCTTTATGGATTTGATGAACCGTGTGTGTCGGCCTATGTTGGATAAATCAGTGATTGTGTTTATTGATGACATCCTGATTTACTCGAAGAGTGAGATTGAGCATGCCAGTCACATTCGGGAGGTTCTGGAGACATTGAGGAGGGAGAAGTTGTATGCTAAATTCTCCAAGTGTGCATTCTGGTTGCGCGAAGTTCAGTTCTTGGGTCATGTGGTGAATCCTGAGGGGATTATGGTGGACCCGGCTAAGGTGGAGGCGGTTATGCAATGGAAGTCCCCAAAGACGCCATCCGAGATTCGCAGTTCTTGGGTTTGGCAGGTTACTACAGGAGATTCATTCAAGACTTCTCCAAGATCACTTCTCCCCTAACTAAGTTGACCCGAAGAGATGTGAAGTTCGTATGGGGTCAAGCTCAAGAGAAGACGTTTGAAGAATTGAAGGCAAGATTGACTCAATCTCCTGTTCTGTCATTACCCGATGGGAGCGAAGATCTGGTGGTTTATTTTGATGCTTCCTACTCGGGTTTGGGGTGCGTGTTAATGCAGAGAGGGAAGGTTATACCCTATGCATCCCGACAGTTGAAGGTTCATGAGGTTAACTACCCTACTCATGACTTGGAGCTAGCAGCCATGGTCTTTGCACTAAAGATTTGGAGGCACTATCTTTATGGGACGAAGTGCCCCATTTTCACTGACCACAAGAGCCTGAAGTACTTCTTCGAGCAGAAGGATTTGAACATGAGTTAGAGACGGTGGTTGGAACTTATAAAGGATTACGATTGCGAGATCCACTACCATCCGGGCAAGGCCAATGTGGTGGCGGATACCCTTAGCCGAAAAGAAAGGCCCGAGCCGATTCGGGTGAAAGCATATCAACTGATCATGACCTCAGATGTGTTGAAGCAAGTCAAAGAGCTTCAAGATGAGGCACTGAAAGAATACCATCTTAACTCTCAGAGAATGAGAGGTCTGGTCGCTGAATTGGGTGAAAACACACTTGGTGTTAAAACCCGATTTGAACGGGTGTGGATTCCTTGTTTTGGGGATCTACGGGTGAAGATAATGGATGAGGCTCACAAGACTCGATACTCCATTCATCCTGGTGCCACAAAGATGTATCAAGATATGAAGAAAGATTATTAGTGGCCGGTATGAGGCGTGATGTGGTGGGGTATGTGAGTAAGTGCCTTACTTGCTTGCAAGTGAAGGCCGAGCATCAAAAGCCGTATGGGAAGATCCAACCTTTGGATATACCAGAATGGAAGTGGGAGCACATCACCATGGATTTCATTACGAAGCTGCCACGTACTCTGAAAAGGTACGATGCCATAAGGGTGATTGTGGACCGTCTGACGAAGAGTGCTCACTTCCTACCGATTCGCGAGACATATCATCCGAGAGGTTGGCTGACCTGTTCATCAAGGAGGTAGTAACTCGTCATGGTGTGCCAGGTCTATTGTGTCCGATCGTGACACCCGGTTTATATCTAAATTCTGGAAGAAATTCCACGACGCAATCGGGACGAGGTTACACATTAGCATGGCTTATCGTCCCCAAACTGATGGTCAGTCAGAGAGGACCATTCAGACGTTGGAGGACATGCTTCGGGCATGTGTGATTGATTTTGGTGGGAGTTGGGATGGCCACCTACCGCTAGTCGAATTCTTGTACAACAACAGCTATCATGCCAGCATTGGCATGCCACCATACGAGATGCTATACGGTAGGAGATGCAGAACACCCGTTTGTTGGGGTGATATTGGGCAGAAGGAATTGGGGAGCGTCGAGGTAATCAAGGCTACGACTGAGAAGCTTGAGAAGATCAAGGCCTTCATGAAGGCAGCCAAAGATAGACAAAAGTTGTATGTTGATAAACGACGTAGACTGATTTAGTTCCAGGTGGGTGACAGGGTTATGTTGAAGGTCTCACCTTGGAAGGGTATCATTCGTTTCTAAAAGCGGGGCAAGTTGAGCCCGAGATTCATAGGCCCTTTCCGAATCATTGCTCGAGTAGGAGAGGTAGCCTATAGATTAGATTTACCCGATGAGTTAAGTGGAATTCACCCGACATTCCATGTATCTCATCTAAGAAAGTGCTTAGCTGATGAAGGCATGATTGTTCCACTGGAGGATATCGAAGTAGACGAATGACTCAATTATGTGGAGCAACCAGTGGCAATCAATGATCGAAAAGAGAAGAGGCTGAGAAATAAAGTGGTTCCCCTTGTGCGTGTACAGTGGATGCACAGGAAGGGATCCGAGTCTACGTGGGAGATTGAAGAAGAGATGAGACAGCATTACCCACAGTTCTTTGAGGAATAACGAGTTTCGAGGACGAACCTATTTAAGGGGGGTGGACTTGTAACACCCGGATATTTATTTAGACAAGAAAGAAGAATAAAATGAAAGAAAAGAATGGAAAAGAATTAAAATCCAAGTCTAGGGGTAAAAAGTGCCCAAAAGGACAAAATGATTGAAAAGTGGGTGTAAAAGGTGGTATGGCCGCCCATATGTCACATACACCATTGATCTTCGGGTTTTAGAGAGAGAAAGAGCAGCAAATTCTCGGCTTTGAAGGAAGAACTTGAAGAAATTCGAATTCAAGGTAAGAATTCATGCTTTTTATGGTGTTCTTGACTGTCTTATCCTCGGTTTATTGCTTATATGTGTTTGTATGTGTTCAGGTATGTTTTTAGTGGGTTTCTGAACGGCTGAATTCAATTTGCAAACGAGTTTGGAGGAAGCCATACTCAAGAGCTGCAAAGGTGAGTTCTAGGACCCCTTTTGTACTGGTTTTTACTGATTTTGGGGCTGGAAATGCATGAATGTATGTTTTTATTAAACTGGGTTTCGGACCCGTATGCTTAAATGTGTGTATGATGATGTTATGATGTGATGTCTGACTATGTTCATGCTTGATGATGTATGATGGTGTTTCTAAGGCTTAGAGGGTAAGATTTAAGCTTAGAACATGATAAATGGTGCATGGAATCGAATATGATGTTTTAGACCCACATGTTAAGTTTTTAAATCTGCCCAAGTGTTTGGAAGTAAATACGGATGGAAGTCAAATACGGATGAACATTGACTAAGTGCATGAAATGCGGATGAGCATTTGACTAAGTCTGGGAAATACGGATGGGTATGTCAATGCGGATGAGCATTTGACTAAGTCTGGGAATGCGGATGAGGTATGTCAATACGGATGAGCATTTGACTAAGTCTGGGAAATGCGGATGAAGCCAATGCGGATGAGCATTTGACTAAGTCTGGGAAATGCGGATGAAGTCAAATGCGGATGAAGTCAATGCGGATGAGCATTTGACTAAGTCTGGAAATGCGGATGAGTAAGTCCAATGCGGATGAACTATAGCAAATGCAGATGAACTATAGGAAATACGGATGAACACTTAGAATAATTCTGACTTTTTGGGAGAAAAAGGAGTAATGTAGGCGAAAAAGGTAATGTAGGCTTTGACCTAGGAGATTCCTGGGGGTTATGAAAGTTGACTTTTGAGGTCATAGATGGTATGATAGGCATGTAATGTATTGTGATTGATGCTTATGCATGACGATAATGATGATGTTGCATGGTTATACATGATGTATGTTATGTATGTATGATGCCCTGCATGATGATGTATGAATGATATGTTTATGTTCGTTGTGATGATGTATGTTTATCTTTCCTATGACTTTACGTGTTATGTTAATGAATGAACTAAGTATTATGTAACGTAAAGTGAAAGATAATGAAAGAGGAACATGAAACAAAAATGCATGCATTAACAAGTAATGAAAGTAATGATAGTCTTGTAAGCATGGCATGCACGTCGGGGTCTTTCCTTGTGATTGACCATTTGCATAGAACTATTGCTACATATCTTAGGTACTGTGACCAGGAGGTGCGATGCACCGTTATAGAAGGTCTATGAGAGGCCTAGGTCCAGAACCATGAACAGAAAGGTATTGCTTATGGCAATGGTACATTTACATTCATAACTTAGGTACTGTGACCACGAGGTGCGATGCACCGTTATAGAAGGTCTATGAGAGGCCTAGGCCCAGAACCATGAATAGAAAGGTATTGCTTATGGCAATGGTACATTTATATTCATACCTTAGGTACTGTGACCATGAGGTGTGATGCATCGTTATAGAAGGTCTATGAGAGGCCTAGGTCCATAACCATGAAACGAAAGGTATTGCTTATGGCAATGGTAAATTTACATTCATACCTTAGGTACCGTGACCACTAGGTGCTATGACCATTATAGAAGGTCTCTGAGAGGCCTAGATCCAGAACCACGAACAGAAAGGTATTACATAGTGAACCTAAACTTTACCCTAGGTACTGTGACCACGAGGTGCGATGCACCGTTATAGAAGGTCTATGATGGGCCTAGGTTCAGTACCATGAACAAAAGGGAAATGTTATGGATTACAGGAAGGAAAAGTAAAGAATGAGGCATGAAAGATTAAAGAAGATAATAATTATATTATCTGTATGTACGTACGATGTATGATCATGAACGAATGTGAAGCATAATATGATTTTGAAAGAAAGAATGGTTTTACGAATGAAAAGTATGTTTTGTTATAAAACTAGAACTCACTCAGCAACGCTGACTTTTATGTGTTTCCAGTTGGCAGGTAATATTGTTGAGGATGGCACGAGGCAGCTACTCAACTCTTTTGGATGGCATCCATTTATATAAAGCTTTTGTGATGTAATACAACAATGAAATTTTGTAACGACAAACGATGCATTATTTTGCAAAAGTTTTTGTGATGAAATGAAATGCCATTTTTGAATGTTTCCGCTGCGAATGTTTATTTAAAATAACTATAAATGTATCTTTTATGTGCAATTGTTGACCAGCTGTAAGCGTCCCGGGAACGGGGCCTTACATCCGCAATGAAAGAGAAAAGATAAGTGGTGAATGTACTTGCCCTAGGTACTGGAGTCAGCTTCGTGCACAATATTTGAGGTCTTTGAAAGACCTCAAGCTCAGTTACCAGCTTCGTGTACAATGTTCGGGGTAATGTACATGCCATAGAAAGAAATGAACGAACGAATGAAAGTAAGAAGTATAAATGAATGTGAATGATTATGACGTATGGTGAATGAACGACTAATGAAGATAATAGTGTTATTATCTATGTGTACGTATGATGTATGATAGCATGAAAGTAAAGAACGGTTTTGATGAAAGATAAAGTATTGTTTTATTATAAAACTAGAACTCACTCATCAACACTGACTTTTTATGCATTTTCCAATTGACAGGTGAGCATTGCTGAGGATGGTACGAGGCAGCTACTTAGCTCTTTTGGATGGCATTCTGTTCTTTAATGTTTTTGTATTGTAATGCGAACGAACGATGTTTTGAAATGAACGCTTGTATTAACTTGCAAAAGCAGTGGTTATGATATGAAAAGTTACTTTTATATTTCTGCTACAATGTTTTATAAATGTTAAATGTAAAGTATATGTTTTATGTGCAATGATTTACCAGCTGTAAGCGTCCGGGAACGGGGCCTTACATCCGCAATGAAAGAGAAAAGATAAGTGGTGAATGTACTTGCCCTAGGTACTGGAGTCAGCTTCGTGCACAATATTGAGGTCTTTGAAAGACCTCAAGCTCAGTTACCAGCTTCGTGTACAATGTTCGGGGTAATGTACATGCCATAGAAAGAAATGAACGAACGAATGAAAGTAAGAAGTATAAATGAATGTGAATGATTATGACGTATGGTGAATGAACGACTAATGAAGATAATAGTGTTATTATCTATGTGTACGTATGATGTATGATAGCATGAAAGTAAAGAACGGTTTTGATGAAAGATAAAGTATTGTTTTATTATAAAACTAGAACTCACTCATCAACACTGACTTTTTATGCATTTTCCAATTGACAGGTGAGCATTGCTGAGGATGGTACGAGGCAGCTACTTAGCTCTTTTGGATGGCATTCTGTTCTTTAATGTTTTTGTATTGTAATGCGAACGAACGATGTTTTGAAATGAACGCTTGTATTAACTTGCAAAAGCAGTGGTTATGATATGAAAAGTTACTTTTATATTTCTGCTACAATGTTTTATAAATGTTAAATGTAAAGTATATGTTTTATGTGCAATGATTTACCAGCTGTAAGCGTCCCGGGAACAGGGCCTTACATCAGTACACTTGTGCATGCATACAGGAGAGACTTTGGGTGTTTGGGTTACATCAGACTCATGTTAAACCTTACAAACTTTTCGTAGGCTGATGCTATCAAAACACTTTGAAGACTTCAGATATTTACAGTCCTAATCATGATGATAACCATCCCTTTCTTCATGAGATGATCAGGATCACTCAAGCTCTCAAAGTGTCTTCTCATTTCAAAGAGATCATACAGAGGCAGATTGAACATGTCTTGCCATGTGTACACATTTTCAATTCCTTGATCTCTGATGACATGCCATCTTTTGGATTTGTAGAGTATGTCTAGGACAAAATGGGTCTTCCTGATGCTAGAGGAGCTATTTGAATGGGAGATGATGGAGCATCCTCTAGTTGTACATACTTAGGATGTTCTGACTCATCCTGAGGTTTGGAGAAGGATGGTTCTCTCTTCTTCTACTTTAGTTTTGGTCTTGAAGCCATCCTTTTTCTCCTCTTAGATCCTTTTAACTGAGAAGACTGGCCTGCAACACCTGATTGATCTTCTTTGTCTTTCTCAGTTAGGTCTTCCTCCTTCATAGGTTCAAAAGGAGAGGGACTTTGACCCTGCTGTGGATCAGAAGATTAAGCTTGCTGAGTCTCAGGAGGAGGTTTAGGTTATGTTGTCTTAGGTGTTCAACCTTAACCTCCACCTCAGGTGGAGCTTGACTTGGAGGGGAGTGTAAGTCCATTGGCTCTCCACTCTTGATCTTCTCCTTGATTACCCTGATATGCTCATCCATAGTGGAAAGAGACATAGGGCCAAGTCTAAACTTGGCCCTATGTCTCTTTCCACTATGGATGAGCATATCAGGGTAATCAAGGAGAAGATCAAGAGTGGAGAGCCAATGGACTTACACTCCCCTCCAAGTCAAGCTCCACCTGAGGTGGAGGTTAAGGTTGAACAACCTAAGACAACATAACCTAAACCAAGTCTAAACTTGGCCTATGTCTCTTTCCACTATGGATGAGCATATCAGGGTAATCAAGGAGAAGATCAAGAGTGGAGAGCCAATGGACTCACACTCCCTTTCAAGTCAAGCTCCACCTGAAGTGGAGGTTAAGGTTGAACAACCTAAGACAACATAACCTAAACCTCCTGCTGAGACTCAGCAAGCTTAATCTTCTGATCCACAACAGGGTCAAAGTCCCTCCTTTTGAACCTGTGAAGGAGGAAGACCTAACTGAGAAAGACAAAGAAGATCAATCAGGTGTTGTAGGCCAGTCTTCTCAGTTAAAAGGATGGCTTCAAGACCAAAACTAAAGTAGAAGAAGAGAGAACCATCCTTCTCCAAACCTTAGGATCGTTTAAGGGTTTGAACACAATTACAACACAACAACACAATGAGGAGATTATCTAAACTCTAATCAAACAGTAAACTGGGTTAACCAAAAGTGATACAAAGAACACAAGTAAAGCAAGAGATAGAACATGAGAATATGGTTTTCAAGGATGCAGTATATTGCTTTCTCAAGTTCTTTTACAAGTGTTACAAAGTATATTAAAGATACAAGAAACTTGAAATACTTATACTACAACCTACAGCCGGCTATACTATGAAAGCCAGCTGGATACAATTGACTAGACACTAACAAAATCAATTGTAGAATCAAAAGGCATATCTGCCTTTTGACCTTGTGACTATGACATGCCATAGCTCACATCCTTATAAATTACAAAAAGGATAAAGTACATAAGTGGAAAGTTTCATATTCAAGACCTCAATGTACAGTTACCAAAAGCATGGACCTTTTTACCAACTCTTGTAAGTTGGTGACTTATCAGAGATGCAGCGGAAAAGGTGCTTTATGGAACAGTACATCAGATAAAGCATGTGTACTAAAAGTCTTCAGAAGAAATCTGTCTCATAGGGTGAAGCTTCGGAAGACTTTGTCTCTTGAAGCTTCGGAAGACTTCATGTTTGGCTTCGGAAGATATTGGTCTTGGCTTCGGAAGATTTTACACTTAGAATGTTTTCTAATGTATTGTGTAAAACTTCCGAAGCATTCTTCACTTCAGTACTTAGTGCATGTTGCTGAGACACTTTGGATGTTTTGGGTTGCATCAGACTTAAGGAATCCTTACAAACTCCCCCTAGGCTGATGCTTCCAAAACACTTAGAAGATCTTTAGATTTTGGTAGTCTTCAGTACAATCAAGACCATTCCTTTCTTCATTTGGTGGTCAGGATCATCAAGACTCTCATAGTATCTTCTCATTTCAAAGAGATCATGCAGAGGTAAGTTGATTATGTCTTGCCAGGAGTAGACATTCTCAACACCTTGATCTCTGACAACATGCCATCTTTCTGGATTGGTAGAATAAGTCCAGGACAAGATAGGTGTCTCAGTTGCTAGAGGAGCCACTTGCATAGGAGTTGATTGGGTTGCCTCATCATGCACTTCCTCAAGTTGATCTGATTCAGCCTGGGGTGCAGAGGTAGATGACTTTGGCTTCTTCTTTTTAGTCTTTGGTTTAGAAGCCATTTTCTTCTTCCTCTTTAATGTCTTTAACTAAGAAGACTGGTCTGCAGCACCATGTTGATCATCAGTGTCTTTCTCAGTTGGGTGTTCTTCCCTCACAGGTTCAGAAGGAGAGGGAGTTTGACCCTGTCTTGGATCAGAAGATGAAGTTTGCTGAGGCTCAGCTGGAGGTTCTGGTTCAGGTGTCTCTGGTTGTTCAAACTTGACCTCCACTTCAGGTGGAACTTGACTTGGAAGAGAGTGCAAGTCAATCAATTCACCACTTTTAATCTTCTGCTTGATCACCCTTATATGCTCATCCATTGTAGATAGAGACATGGGACCAAGTCTCCTTCCGGAGAATCCATATGACTTCAAGAAGCTCATCATTCTTTGTCTGTCAGCAGACTTCTTTGCATTCTTTTGAATGATGGCTCTTGACTTTGCAGCTTCTTCCCTTAGCTTCCTTTTGGTTGTTTTTCTTTCTTTGACTAGCTCAAGCTCAAGTTGCTTTAAGTACTCGAACTCAATGAAGTCATAGGACAGGGGAAGAAGTGCATTTGCCTGATAGAAGCCTGTGGCACTCAGGTAGTTTATCATTTTGATTCTATCCTCTTCTTTATCTACCTGAGGTTCTTGTGGAGCCACATCTTCCTGTGCAGGACTTTCTTGAACTGGAGAGAGAGTGGGAGTATGCTTGTAAAGTCTTTTCTGTCTCTTCTCCTCTTTGAATTGGAGAAGTAACCTTGCATCTTCTTTCTCCTTTATCTCTCTTGACACTTCCATGTCAGCCAGCTCATTCAACTCTTCTAAGGGGAGGGAGATGATTTCATCAACATCATAGTTCCTGGTCTGTAAATAGGCAATCCTGACTGCCCTTAACTCATCATCTTTAGTATTTGGTCTGGGGGCAGCCCTGATTGCAGCTTGCATGAATTTAGATGACCCAGAAGAACTTTCTCCCCTTAGCCTCCTTTTCCTCTCTCTCTCTCTCTTCCTCCTCAATTTCCTCAGGAGTCATTATCTTTTCCCTTTGTCACCAACAGACCTTTGTGACTCAGGGTGGATTGAGGCTTGGCCTTCATTGCTTGGTGTAGCTTCCATGCTCTGGCCAGAGAGAGGCTGAGAAACACCTTCACCAGCAGGTGTCTCAGATGGAGTTTGGATCTCTGCAGCAGTTGTTGATGGTGAGACAAGGGTCTCAGGTTCTGCCACTGGGCCTTCAGCCAAGGTTTCCCCTATGAAGCTAATCTTAGGGTCCACCTCAACATCCAGTTGACCGATGACATTGCCTGATTTCCTAAGTCTCCTTCTTAGAGAGAACTCTGCAAGGATCCTGTCTTGGATTCTTTGAGCCAGCCTGTCAGCTTGTCTAGATTTGCTTGGATTGACAAGTGGCATGTTGACTAAATCCAGTCTTTCATAGAAGCTCAGGCTTTGGAACTGAAAGACTTCTTGTTGGCCTTGAAGTCTGTGAAGTATAAGGGCTCTTCTGTCCTCATCATACCTCCACCTTATGATGTAGTTGCCAGTTCCTTGTGGTGGAGATGAGACAACCCTTGGTATACCTTCCTCAAAGAGACTCCTGATGATTGAGTCTATAGAGTCCACATTAATATGAACTTGAGGAAGTTGCTGAGAATTCACAACAACAAGTGAGGATGGTGAGTCCTCTATGTCCATTCTCTTTGAAGAACTCCCAGGTTCTGTGATTGTAATAACTTTCTCCCCCTTTTTGGTAGCATCACCTACTTGCATAGGTGAGCTGGAGGATAAGTCAATCACTTCCATAGGTTCTTGTGTTCCTGGTTGAGCTCTCCTTAAAGGTCTCCCAGCTAGTTTTTCCTTTAGATATGAAATCTAAAGTTGCTGATCATTGACCCTGTTTTGTAAGGTAGTCACCTGAGATTCCAAGTGGCTAACCTTAGAGACTAAATAGGTGCATGTTTTTGACAATTTCTGCACCTTTAGTCTCAGATTTCCCTCATCTTCATCAGAAGAATCACTGGGGGATGAGATGATTGGACCAAAGTCCTCTCGCTCACCACTAGCTTGAGTTTCTTGGCTGCTGGTTTTCCTCTGCTCACTGGCAGCCTCAGTTGAGATGCCAGAGGGCAGAGTTGCCATGGTTGAGGTCTGAATGATGTAATCACTTTCAAAAGTGAGAGCCTTTTCCATATGGACATCCTGAACAGGTTCAGAAGTGTCCACCTCAGTAATAGGTGACTGATGTGGGATAGACTAAGGAGAGTCAGAGGTACTCATCTCTCTTTGAGTAGGGGATGGGAAGAGAGACTCAAGGTACTCACTGAATCCTAAGTCTTCATCAGTATAGAAGGATAGGTTGAGAATTGGTTGGTTGAGATCCAAAGGCTGGGGATGGTAGCTGTCCCCTGAAGGTTGTTCACTTGAGTGTTGAGACTCAGAGTGAGAGCTTAAGGCTGTTGGGCTAGTGAGCTCATCAGTGTGAGCATGAGGAACCTCATCACTGATTCTTGAAACAATGGAATGGTCTGCTCCTCAGGAGAAGTGGGAGCTCCAGTATCCACTTCTTCCTGTATTGGTGAGTATATGGGGGCCTCCACAGACTGAATAGTCTGAGCAGGGGTTCGTTTGGATTTTCTTTGGTAGGTGATGGATATTTGAGGTTGTGTAGAGGGTTGGAGAGCAGTAGGTGTGGGTTCAACACTAGCTTGGACTGTTAGGTTGTCACCTTGAGCAATGAGCTCTAACATTTTTGGGACTAGGGCTGTTTCTACCCCTGAGAAGCCTATAGTTGGCTTCTTCATAATTTTAAAGATGACGGGCTTCATCTGTCCCAATTTAAGAATATTACATGTTTCCCTCAACTGTGAGCCCAGTTCACAGTTGAGAATGTGTTGAACATATCTAGGAAACATGTAGTATTCTAAGGAGTCTAAGTTTGCAAGTAAATTAGTATAAACAAATTGTGAATACCTGAACTTGACCCCCTGAATCATTCCATGAACTATAAAGGAGAGATCCTCAGGAATCTGGTCCCATCCACCATGCTTGTTTGATAAGCTGTGGATAACCACATGGAGCAGGTATTTCCACTGGGATGAGACCTTCCCTTTCCTGAAGGTCTTTACAGAGAAATCTCCTTCATAGCCCATCTGCTCGAAGGAATGATTAACCGCTTCCTTTTGGAAGAACACTTCACCTTCTTCATCATCCAGCTGAAGATGTCGGTTGATGATGGCCGGAGTGATGAAGATTGTTCTCCCCTGCACTGTGGCAGACAGTGCCTTCTCCCTATCCATAATGACCTCTTGGCAGGTCTTCCAGAATTCAAGCAAGTGATCCTCATATAGAGTAGGATCAATGGTTAGGGAGGTGAAGTAGTGAGACAAAGACAAGAAACGGCAAACCTCTGAGAAATGAGGATCTTTGTCAAAGCATAATCACTGTCTGTATAGGCATACAGATTGAAATTAGAAATCTTTGGATACCATAGACCAAGTGTTGAAGCACCTTTGAGGTATCTTAAAATCCTTTTCACAGTAATTAAGTGAGACATCTTAGGGTTTGCTTGATATCTTGCACAAATACATGTAGCACACATGATATCAGGCCTGCTAGCTGTAAGATACATAAGAGACCCAATCATAGCCCTGTATAAGTGCTCATCTACACACTCCCCCTCAAGATCTGGACCAAGGGAGTGGTTTCTGGCTATGGGTGTCTTAGCAATCTTACAATCAGTCATGTTGAATCTCTTGAGTATATCTTGAACATACTTTGACTGACTTATGAAGATGCCATCTTCAACCTGCTTCACTTGAATTCCCAGAAAGAAGTTGAGTTCTCCCATTGAACTCATTTCAAATCTATCTTTCATCAGTTTTTCAAAGTCTTTGTAGAGCTTTGAATTGGTTGAACCAAAGATGATGTCATCCACATATACTTGAACTAGCAGAATGTCTTTTCCTTGTCCTTTAATGAAGAGAGTTCCATCTATAGTACCTCTCCTGTATCCATGTTTACAGAGATACTCAGACAGTGTCTCATACCACTTCCTGGGTGCCTGATGCAGCCCATAAAGAGCTTTGTCAAGCTTGCAGACATAATCAGGATGATCAGGATCTACAAAACCAGGTGGTTGTTTGACATACACCTCCTCATCAATCACTCCATATAAGAAAGCACACTTTACATCAAGTTGATAGACTTTGAAATTCTTGGATGCAGCAAATGCCAGGAATATCCTAACAGCTTCTAGTCTTGCTACAGGAGCAAAGACATCAGTGTAATCAATCCCTTCTTCTTGTGTGTATCCTTGAACAACTAGTCTTGCCTTGTTCTTGATGATGATTCCTCTATCATCCTTCTTATTCCTAAAAACCCATTTGGTTCCAATGGTAGTCTTCCCATGAGGAAGAGGACAAAGGTTCCAAACTTTCTGCCTTTTGAATTGAAGCAGCTCTTGTTGCATAGCTTCAACCCAACTTCCATCCTTTAGAGCCTCCTCAACTTTCTTTGGCTCTAACTGGGATAGAAAACAAGAGTGAAGACAAACATTTGCTTCATGGGTTTGCCCTCTTGTCTTTACCCCGGAGATAACATTTACAATGATGTTTGTGGTAGGATGAGACTTGTGGATCCTTAGCTGAGGGATCGCAGCAAGTTGCTGAGATAGATCCAAATTTGAGAAATTTAGATCTGGTCTTGAAGATTGATCCTCCACATTATCACACCTATCAAGATTAACTTGATCCAATGAGTGTGTGACATCATTGATGTTGTCATCTATGGTATGGTTATTAGCATCAAGAAATTCTTGATCACTATCACCATCACCATTGTTGTCTTCTGCAATTGAGATGTCTTTATCTTGTTGAGAAGCCTCTGAGTTGGAATTTGAAGGCATGCCAGATGTATCAGCTGGATTTGTCATTGTTGTGCTGATAGAAACCTCATTTGCTGAAGTAGTTTCAACTGGAGCTGAAGGTGTGTGAGTTGAAGGTCTTCCTAGCTCAAATCTTGGATCAGAATCACCTGTATTTAAATTTTCTACAGATCCTGAAACATGCTCACAAGATTTATTAAAACAGTTGGTAAATAAATCAAGATCAAATAGCCAATCCGGACCAGAACCAGCCACACTGGGTGTGTGCTCATTGAAAGTCACATTGGCTGACTCCTCAATAATTCTAGTTCTGAGATTGTATACTCTATAAGCTTTAGCTTGGGAAGAGTATCCAATGAAGTGTCCATCGTCTGATTTCTCAGCAAACTTGGCAACTTGATCTTTGGTATTCAAGATGGTGCAGGGACATCCAAATGACCTGAGAAAACCAATGAAAGGTTTCCTCTTGTGCCAAAGTTCATAAGGAGTCTTACCATGTGTCTTAACTACTAAAACTCTGTTTTGCACATAGCAAGCAGTATTAACTGCCTCTGCCAGAAGGTGATAGGCATTTTAGAGTCAGACAACATAGTTCTTGCAGCTTCAATAGTGTCCTGTTTCTTCTCTCAGCAACTCCGTTTTGCTGAGGAGTCCTGGGAGCACTGTATTGTCGTGTAATACCCTTTTCATCACAAAATGTATCAAGGATTTGGTTCTTGAATTCAGTTCCTTGATCACATCTTATGGTTTTGACCTTGTGATCACATTGATTCTCAATCTTTAAGATGAAATTCTTTAGAATCTCAGGAGTCTCATCTTTAGTTCTAAGGAAGAAGACCCAAGTGAATCTTGTAAAATAATCTGTGATCACTAGACAGTATAAGGTCCTTCCAAAACTCATTACATTGGTGGGACCAAAGAGATCCATATGTAACAAGTGTAGGGGTGTAGTGATGGAGTTCATTTCCTTAGGCTTATGGGATGTCTTATGTTGCTTCCCTTTCAGGCATGCAACACAATGATCATCACTTGTAAACTTTTTCTTTGGCATTCCAGTTACCAGATCATGCTTAATCAATTTATTCATGTTTATAAAGTTTACATGGCACATTCTTTTATGCCATAGGAAAGACTCATCACTATTGGCTTTAGATAGAAAGCATGAAACTTCTCTAGAGGGAGATGTTTCTTGCAAATCCATCTTGTACATGTTCCCTTTCCTAGGGGCTCTGAGCAGGATGTGCTCATGAGGAATGACCACACCAGGCTTGAGAACAATGCACTCATGCTCAGTAAAGAGCATGTTATGTCTTTGATCACAAAATTGGGATACACTCAGAAGATTGTACCCAAGCTCCTTAACAAAGTTTACCTTTTCAATGCTGAGCTTACCATTTGTGACCTTGCCCCTTCCAGAAATGTAACCACCTTCATCTCCTCCAAAAGCAACTGGTCCTCCATCAATTCTCTCAAAATATGGAGTAGAGACTATTGCCTGTCATGTGCCTGGAACAGCCACTGTCAATTATCCAGACGTTTCCGTTGTCTTGAGCTGTTCCTGCACAAAGAAAATGATTAGTTACATTTGGAAACCCAAGCCATACTTGTCTTGGGCTCAGTAAGTGTAATAGAAGGTAATGCAACAGTAATAAATCCTATGGTTGTACTGTGAGGATCTTCAGCTATTGTTGATGGAGAAATTTCAGTCATTTGGTCTTTCTTAGACTTCCACACTGAAGGATTCTGTGTGCCCAAGACACTTAGAAGATGGATGTGGTTAATACGTTATGATCCAAGTCGGGTTATACCCAATAACAAGCTTAGCAAACACCAATTTATGTTTAATTGATGATATGATCATGCAATTAAATATTTACACCAATTTAGAAAATGGGTTTTCTAAATAAATTGCATATGAGATGGAACAAATTATAAGGATAATTTGTTGATGTGTTTATTGTTATTCTTGTCATTTAAAAGGGGTTTAAATAACACTAATAACACATGAGTGTACTTTAATTAAATTGTTTAATTAAAGAGCACATATGTCACACTTATAAATAGTGTCTAGAGAGTAACCTTTTATTGTGTGACATATGACTAGTGACAATGTGTTATGTGTTACAAAATTAAAAGGGGGGAACTCTTTCAAACTCCTTGGATTTGGCCACCCCTTGTAATTTTGATAGGACCAAATTGTGTCTTGAAAACACACAAACATTACTAGCCTTACACTCAATTGAATCACTTCATTCCAAGACATGCAAAACACAAAATATCTCTCCTCTCTCTCCCTTTCAAGTTACGGAACTGGGCAACAGCTTTGAAGCTCTTGGAGATCGATTTTGTGTTGATTTTTGGTGGTGTTCTTCCTAACAAGAAGGTGTCTTGCAAGGAGCTTGGGGGTAAACACACTTGAGGGCTTCTTCCTTGGAGTCTTGGCCAAGATTTGAGCATCTAAACCCTTTCTTCCTTGGTCGTTTTTGCTGCTGGAAGAAGGTAGTTATCACAGCTCATTGAAGCTGTGATTTTATGTTGTTTTACATTTGCTAATAGCTTGTTCATTCACATATCAAAGATCCTATTGATTTGGGTTTTCGTTTTCATCTTAAAACAGCTTTTAGAACATGAATTTTTCAGATTATAAACATGTTATAATCCTTAACATCCGCTGCGTTTTCTGAAAGTATAAAAGGTTAAACTATGTTTTTAGTGTTCTATCAAACCCTTCAATGGCATCAAGAGCCGGTTATGTGGATGACTTGCTTGTTTTGTCTTTAAAATTCGTTTTAAGGAATGATTATAAGCTTAGTATAGGCTGGTTTTGGGCTGCTAAGTTCATATGATATGAAACCCCAATCTTTCAAAGTCATATCACACATGCTTGTGATTAAACTTTGAAAGATATACATGTTTGTTGTTTGTTTTGTTTGGACAAAATAAAACCCGAAATTTCAGTTTATGTTGGCTGAAATTTCGTGGTTTTAAGAGGGGTTTTCATTATATTTTGGATGATATGATAGATGCTTGTTTTAGTGCATAACCTAGCCATTGACCTTGTGGTTGTTTGGATGTTTGTAATGATTGTATTCATTCATTCAATTGGGTTGTATTATTTGTTGTTTGTGCTTTGTTTCAAATGTAATTTATTTATTATTGGGTTGTAATAAATAGACTAGGTGTATTTTCATTTTACTATATATCTTGTATTAGGACTTTATATCTTGTAATATGAAGACATACACATTGGAAGCACAAAGGAAGGTCATGAAAGAAACATGGAGCATTTTGGATGCGGTTTCAAGTGGGAGGCTTTTGGATGTTTTCCATTTGCTTTGTTTGTGACCCTTAGGAATGACCTATGGACCACACTTGTGATGGCAAACAAGTGTGGACCACTTTAGATGCTATGGTTATGCACATATGCACATATGGTTGTTTATGTTTGGTTGATTGTTTGGTTGATATTTGGATATTCATAACAAACTCATTAACAAACTTAACAAGCTGAAAATTGATGGTTCTTAAAAGTTTAAATAAAGTTATTAAAATGGTTTAATGATTTTAAAGATTAAAATAGGTTTTCATCAAAGAACCATAGGGTACCTTGTATTTGAAAGCATGCAAATACAAGTACATAGAGTTTTCTAAACTAGAATTATGCCACCTCTATACATTTCTTAAACAAGATCAACACCGTCCTTTTACACAACACTTGAGTCACTTGGGAACTCTTAGTGGGATAAAGGTCACCTAACCATTTTGAGGGAACTTGTGATTGAGGTGAGAATGCCTTATTTGTGGGATAAAGGTCACCTAACCACTTGTTTTGGCAAACTCACACGTGGGTGTAAGTAGGGTGTCTTGATTTGCAAATCATGTCAAATGGATCACCTACGATGTGGTTTCCAAATGGTGTTGATGGGATTAACATGCCGACTTTACATATGATGTTTCAAGTCGATCCCATATTTCTAGAAGTTGCAAATGGTTGCAATCGTCAAACGTTGACCACCTTATTAATTTAAAAACGTGGGATAAAGGTCACCTAACCACAATTTAAATGTAATGTTGGGTTCTAGATTTTAATATGAAAAGACCTTGAAAGGCATTTATTATTAAAATTACAATATCGAAAATACTAAAATAAAACTTTGTTAAAATTTTGTAGATGGCCTCAAATAATGATAATTCCGATAACTCTTCCGCGTCCAACCAATCTCTACGAGTGATCCTCCAAAAGGAACGTCTAAATCATAACAACTTCATCAATTGGTATCGAAACTTGAGAATCGTTCTCAAGCAAGAGAGAAGATCGTATGTTTTAGACGACCCTATCCCCGATCAACCTAGCGAGGATGATGAGGAGGCCTATAATGATTGGCTGAAATACACTGAGGACTCCTTCCAAGTGTCTTGTCTCATGCTAGCAAGCATGACTCCAGATCTCCAAAAGGAGTATGAACACCACGGAGCTTACGACATGATAACCCAACTGAAGGAAACGTTCCAACAGCAAGCAAGGGTTGAGCGCTTCGAAATGGTTCGAGCACTCCATGCATGTCGTATGGACGACAACCAATCTGTTTCATCTTATGTACTTAAGATGAAAAGTCACATTGACCGCCTCGAGAGGCTTAATTGTCCCGTCTCGAAGGAATTGGCCACGGATTTGATCCTAAATGGCCTTACCAAGAAGTTCGAGACATTCGTGTTGAACTACAACATGAATGCATGGGACAAAAGCATTGGTGAGCTTCACTCAATGCTCAAAACGGCCGAGGCGGCCATGGGTAAAAGGGTTTTACCCATTCTCACCATCCATGAAGGTGGGAACAATAAAAGGCCTCGTCCCGCACCCAAGGCAAAGGTTGCAAAGGGTAAGGGACCCGCTTGGGGAAAAGGGAAAGGGGTGGCAAGGATGCCACCCAAACCACAAGAGAAAAAGCAAAAGGTTGCTACTAACGACCCATGCTTCAAGTGTGGGGAGATTGGACATTGGGCAAGGAATTGTCCTGTCCATCTCCAAGAGTTGAAAGCAAAGAGGGATGCCGGGCAGACCTCAGGTACAATATACATGATCCATATTGATTTAAACATGATATCCTCTAACACATGGGTATTAGATACCGGATGTGGAACTCACATTTGCAATTTGTTGCAGGGGTTCAAAAGAAGTAGTGACTTCAAGAAAGGGGATATAAGCCTCTACATGGGCAATGGGGCTAAAGTTCAAGTTGAAGCCCGTGGTGACTACATCTTGAAACTTCCAAATGGTTTGGAAGTGATTTTGAACAATGTTTTGTATGCTCCTAGTTTGACTAGGAATATTATCTCTGTAGCCATGTTAAAACAATTTGGATATGTATTATCATTTGTTGAAAAAGATATTCATTTTTCTTTTAATGATATGTTCTATTTTAAAGCTATTCCCATTAATGGTATTTATGAATTGGTTCATGAAAATACTTTAAATAGCTCATTGTACCAAACTAACACCAAGAAACTCAAGTTGGACTTGAGTGATACCTATCTTTGGCATTGTCGCCTTGGCCATATAAACAAGAAACGTTTACAAACACTACAAAAGAATTGTCTTTTAAAAACAAATGAATGTGATTCATTTGATGTTTGTGAATCTTGTTTACAAGGTAAAATGACTAAGACACCCTTTAGTGGAACTAACGAAAGGGCAAAAGATCTATTAGGAATCATACATTCGGATGTATGTGGTCCTTTTAAGCAATTACTAGGAATGGTGAAAGATACTTCATTACCTTTACAGACGATTATAGTCGCCATGGGTATGTGTACTTATTAAGACACAAAGATGAAGCTTTTGAAATGTTCAAAATCTTCAAGAATGAGGTTGAAAATCAACTCAACAAGTCAATTAAAGTTCTCCGTACCGATAGAGGAGGTGAATACCTAAATGATGCTTTCCAAGATCATCTTAAGAGTTGTGGGATTGTCTCACAACTTACTCCACCTGGAACACCACAACACAATGGTGTGTCTGAGAGGAGGAATCGAACCTTATTGGATATGGTCCGATCTATGATGGCTAGAAGCACATTACCTCTACCATTTTGGGGTTTCGCTTTGCTCTCCGCGGCCCGTATTTTAAATATGGCCCCAACCAAAAAGGTGGAAAGGACACCCTTTGAGATATGGCATGGAAGAGTTCCATCCCTATCATACTTAAGGGTTTGGGGATGTGAGGCTTATGTTAAGACTCCCACCCCAAACAAATTGGAAGTCCGATCCACCAAGTGTATCTTTGTTGGATATCCTAGAGATTCTATGGGATATTATTTCTATGATCCACTGGAACAAAAGGTGTTTGTTGCCAGAAAGGGTGAGTTCTTAGAAACAAAGTTCCTTATGGAAGGAGCTGGCAGTAGAACAGTGGATCTTGAAGAGGATCAAGAACCACACCCTATGCACATTTGGTTGAAACTAGCACTCAACATGAGGATGTTGAGGATGATCAAGGGGTTGATCAATACACACAAAACGTTCGAAGAAGTGGTAGAACTAGTAATCCACCTGAAAGATACGGATTTTTCATGGATGGATGCTATGTGGTAGATTCAGATGAGCCAACCACATACCATGATGCAGTGTCCAATTCGGATTGTGACAAATGGCTTGAAGCCATGAACGTTGAGATGCAATCCATGTATGACAATCAAGTTTGGGAACTTGTTGTACCACCTCTTAATTCCAAGGTAGTTGGAAGTAAGTGGGTTTTCAAGAAGAAAACCGATATGCATGTCTATATGGTTCAGCCTGAAGGTTTTGTCGATCCAAAACATCCTAATAAGGTATGCAAGTTAAAGAAATCAATCTATGGATTGAAACAAGCATCGAGAAGCTGGAATCATCGTTTTGATGAGGAGGTAAAGAAATTGGCTTCATCAAAAACGCTGATGAGGCTTGTGTGTATAAGAAGGCTAGTGGGAGCACAATAACTTTCTAGTATTGTATGTTGATGACATACTACTATTTGGAAATGACATTCCAACCCTGGAAGGTGTAAAAACCTGGCTTGGAAGTTGTTTTTCCATTAAGGATCTTGGTGAAGCCGCCTACATTCTAGGAATAAAGATCTATAGGGATAGATCAAGGCGGTTGATTGGTTTGAATCAAAGTGCATACATTGATAAGATCTTGAAAAGGTTCAAGATGGAAAACTCTAAGAAAGGTACCGTACCTATTCAAAGAGGAACGATATTGAGTACGACTCAATGTCCAAGCTCAAAGGATGAGCAAGAAAAATGAAGACAATCCCATATGCATTTGCTATTGGATCCATCATGTATGCAATGATATGCACTCGACGGTTGAGCATGACAAGCCGTTACCAGCAAAATCCTGGAAACAGTCATTGGATGCTGTAAGAGAACATATAAATACCTAAGGAGGATAAGAGATATGTTCCTGATCTATGGATCTGGTGACGAGGAGCTTGTTGTAAAAGGTTACACGGATGCGAGTTTCCAAACTGATCGTGACGATTCACGGTCACAATCGGGATACATTTTCATTCTGAATGGAGAAGCTGTCTCTTGGAAGAGCTCCAAGTAGGATGTGGTGGCTCTATCAACTACAAAATCAGAATATGTCGCCGCCTCATTGGCAGCTCAAGAAGCTGCATGGTTGAAGAAATTCATTGCCGATCTAGGGGTTATCCCTTCCATTCAGAACCCCTAGAGATCTTTTGTGACAACGAGGGTGCGATTGCTCAAATCAAGGAACCTCGTGCTCATCAAAAGACTAGGCACATTGAGCGGAGATTCAACTACATACGGGATGAAGTTGAAAAGGGAAAGATATGTATTCGCAAAGTTCACACGGATCAAAACATTGCGGATCCTCTCACGAAGCTCCTTGAAAAGGCAAAGCATGAAGGTCATACTTGTGCCATGGGACTTCGATATTCTAGTGATTAGATTTGATCTGTAAATTTTGTATTTGGATATGTGGAACTCTATATTATTTGAATAAAAATTATTGGTTATAGTGTTTCAATTAATGTTCCTATTTAGCATGTTTTATCCATGAGTAAAATGTTTACTCTAAAATGTCCGTAGTCGCTCATACTTGTGGGAACAAATGTGAGAGTAAGATTATTATGAACTTGGATTGGTTGATATTCATAAGGATGAATGTAGAGCAATGGGTTGCTACCAAGGTTTGTAGATATTTGTGGGACACAAATATTGGACTAACCCGCATCTCAAATTTTACTACATGGAATCTTAATGATTGATAGTAAATTTGAGTAAAGGCGAATATCATTTGGTATCCTCCGACCTGAGATACATATTGAGTTTTGATATTCACTAAGTATTATACCTTGAGCTAATTCTTCATTGTCCTGAAATAGTGGACAGTACATAAGGGTATGTTCAGATATAACACGAAGTGTTTGTGAGAAACGTATGTAGTCAAGATGGAATTTGTTCCTCTTATTCGTTGAGAGTTAGATGTCTAAGGCTGATTAAGTTAAATCAACAAGGAATGATCATTCTGTGTCCTTGGATAACATGACATCTGTAACAAAAGGATAGATGATGATTCACCTAAATCTTTTCAAGTTGGGTACTTGAAAGGGATGATGTTATTGAATGGCTATAAGTCATGCGTATTAAGGGTAGTAAACCATTGTTAGGCGGTATATTTACTGCTTGCATCAATCTTCTATGAATCTTGGGCAAGTGGGAGATTGAAGGATTCTGTGTGCCCAAGACACTTAGAAGATGGATGTGGTTAATACGTTATGATCCAAGTCGGGTTATACCCAATAACAAGCTTAGCAAACACCAGTTTATGTTTAATTGATGATATGATCATGCAATTAAATATTTACACCAATTTAGAAAATGGGTTTTCTAAATAAATTGCATATGAGATGGAACAAATTATAAGAATAATTTGTTGATGTGTTTATTGTTATTCTTGTCATTTAAAAGGGGTTTAAATAACACTAATAACACATGAGTGTACTTTAATTAAATTGTTAATTAAAGAGCACATATGTCACACTTATAAATAGTGTCTAGAGAGTAACCTTTTATTGTGTGACATATGACTAGTGACAATGTGTTATGTGTTACAAAATTAAAAGGGGGGAACTCTTTCAAACTCCTTGGATTTGGCCGCCCCTTGTAATTTTGATAGGACCAAATTGTGTCTTGAAAACACACAAACATTACTAGCCTTACACTCAATTGAATCACTTCATTCCAAGACATGCAAAACACAAAATATCTCTCCTCTCTCTCCCTTTCAAGTTACGGAACTGGGCAGCAGCTTTGAAGCTCTTGGAGATCGATTTTGTGTTGATTTTTGGTGGTGTTCTTCCTACAAGAAGGTGTCTTGCAAGGAGCTTGGGGGTAAACACACTTGAGGGCTTCTTCCTTGGAGTCTTGGCCAAGATTTGAGCATCTAAACCCTTTCTTCCTTGGTCGTTTTTGCTGCTGGAAGAAGGTAGTTATCACAGCTCATTGAAGCTGTGATTTTATGTTGTTTTACATTTGCTAATAGCTTGTTCATTCACATATCAAAGATCCTATTGATTTGGGTTTTCGTTTTCATCTTAAAACAGCTTTTAGAACACGAATTTTTCAGATTATAAACATGTTATAATCCTTAACATCCGCTGTGTTTTCTGAAAGTATAAAAGGTTAAACTATGTTTTAGTGTTCTATCAAACCCTTCACACACCACCTTTGGACTCTTGGACTTGACCTTCAAAACCTTTGAAGCTTTTGGAACTTCACAGGTTTTGATGACTGAACCTTCGGAAGATTCTACAGTCACTACAGCAGACTTCAGTGCTTCGGAAGAACTCCTTTCTTCCGAGACCAATTTTACTTCCGAAGGTAATTTTCCATTTACCTTCTTCTTTGATTTGGAGCTTCCGAAGGAAACAGACTTTCCTTTCGAAGCTTAAGACTTCTTGAGATTCTTTGAAGTCTTTGTATTGGTCATGTGGATGGTACTCCTAGGATTGTATGGGCAATCCTTAGCAATGTGAGAAGTATTTTCACACATGACCCATAACATTTTCTTCTTCAAAAGAGTCTCATTTTGAGAGCAATACTGGCTTGGTCACATCCCTTCTCCACCTATCTTGGTAGATGCTGAGACAGTTCTTTTGGGCTGTGAACTGTTCTTGGAGTTTGATGGTTCAGGCTGTGCAGCAGTGGTACACAACAGCTCAGTCTTCTTCTTTGTTCTGAGATGATTTGAACATGAACCAGGACTCTTAGATGAGGAGTCTTGGTTGATGTCTTCAGTCTTTACTACTTTGAAACCTGCAGAGATAAAAACTTATTTCTGCTTAGCATCAAAAGTAGCCTTGATTTCTTGAGCCTTCTTTGCTTTCCTTTTGCTCTTCCTGATCAAGTTCTTTCTTTTGGACTTGGTCATCATAGATGATTTCTTCTCCTCAGAAGGATAGTGGCCCTTGGAAGAATCCTCTTCTTCACTCTTCTCAGAGGAATTCTTCACTATCACTTCTTTATCATCCTCACTTATAGGATCTATGAGAGGAAGCTCATCTTCACAGTTCCACACCTAGGATATCTTACAGACAAGATTGTGTGTGGAGGAGCTATCTCATTTGATCCTAGTCCCTGTCTATTTTGATAGCACACTTTGTTGTGCAGGGATGAGGATATCATGTTTTTGAAGGTCTCTTCTTCAAGAACACTTTTCTCTGCCTTGGCTTTGCTGATCACAAGCTCAGCCTGGCATCAGTCAATTTAGTTATGAGATCTTGGATCTGAGTTCTAAAATCTGTATGTTCATGTTTTAGTACTGAAATGGTTTTCTCCAAATCTTCTATTTTTAACTTGTAATCATTTTCAGACTTTCTAAAATCAGATTTTAATATGTTTAATGACTCAAGATCGGATCTCATCTCTAAGTTGTAGGACCTGTATCTATTCACTTTAGCAATGCATTCAGGAGTACAAAGATGTTCCAATACCTTGGCTTCATCATGGTCAGCCATCAGTTCTTGGTTTGGAGAAGCATCTTCCGCCTGAAAACTCCAGTCAAAGCCTCCTTCTTCAACAGCAATGGCAGCATGTTGCTTAGGCTTCTCAGACTGAGGAGCTTTGTCAGTGTAGTTTGGTCTGGGTGGTGTTTGGCCCCCATTTGCTTTAGGTGCCTTACACTCCCTAGCAAAGTGACCCATAAGGTTACAGTTGTAACACTAACTTTGCTTTTATCCAGCCCAAACTGTCCACTGGTAGCATTGCTTGGAAATCTTCTTCCTGTTCTCTTGTAGAACTTCTTGGCTCTGTGAGTGAGGAGAGCCATCTGCTGAACTATCTCCATGTATTTCAGGTCATCTGGATGAATGCAGTCCAGGTCTTCAAGAGTGAAAAGATAATTCCCACAGCTTTCATCAGTAGACACAAAGGCTTGAGAAGAACTTGTCTCTTGGAATGGACTTCCTTGAGTAAAGTTTTCCCTTGGTGTCTCCGGGAAGGTGATGAAAGGACCCTTTTATGAGTTGTCAGGGTAGCATAAGAGATGATGTTGGGGTTCTATGCTATCCCTTTCAACCACATGAAGGGCTGAACCCATTTGATTGTTGGAGTTGCCAGATGAACCTTGTATGTTCATCTCCATCTGGTATCCACTGAGAATCCCATATAACTCTGACAGAGTAAGAGTTTTAAGGTTCTCAGTCCTCTTGATCACCACACAATAGTGTGTCCATTGCCTAGGAAGTGAGGACATGAACTTCCTTACAATGTCTCTGTTCTCAAGAGGAACTCCTCCATCCACTAGGGTATCCACAATCTCAACATACCTGAAGTATTGTTGGGTCATGGTTTCACCTGCTTTAAAGGTGAAATTTTCAAACTGCTGCTTCAGAAGATCTTTCATGTTCTCCTTGGCTTCAGAGGAGCCTTCATACATCAGCTTCAGTGCATCCCACAACTGTTTAGCTGTTTTGCACTTCTTAAAACCTCTGTATACAAAGTTTGGGAGAGCAGTCTGAAGAGCAGTCATGGCCTTCCTGTCAATCTCTACTCTTTTTCTATCTTCATCTGAGTAGTTGGCCATATCTTTAGGAATCATATCAGCACCAGTAGCAGAGGGGGTGCTGGGTATGAAAGGTCCATTTTCAACAGATTCCCACATTCTTGAGTCAAGAGACCTGATGAAGCCTTCCATCCTCATGCACCAGGTGTCAAAATCATCAAGAGTGATCAGTGGGGATTTGTTCATGGTTCCAGTCTCCGTATCAGTCTTGAGATGGAAGCCATTTGAAGAGTTTAGTTTTTGTGTGTGTGAGGGATCTTAAGATGGTTAGATCTTATATCAAGAGCCTAAAAGCTCTGATACCAATTGCAGGATCGTTTAAGGGTTGGAACACAATTACAACACAACAACACAATGAGGAGATTATCTAAACTCTAATCAAACAGTAAACTGGGTTAACCAAAAGTGATACAAAGAACACAAGTAAAGCAAGAGATAGAACAGGAGAATATGGTTTTCAAGGATGCAGTATATTGCTTTCTCAAGTTCTTTTACAAGTGTTACAAAGTATATTAAAGATACAAGAAACTTGAAACTTATACTACAACCTACAGCCGGCTATACTATGAAAGCCAGCTGGATACAATTGACTAGACACTAACAAAATCAATTGTAGAATCAAAAGGCATATCTGCCTTTTGACCTTGTGACTATGACATGCCATAGCTCACATCCTTATACATTACAAAAAGGATAAAGTACATAAAGTGGAAAGTCTCATATTCAAGACCTCAATGTACAGTTACCAAAAGCATGGACCTTTTTACCAACTCTTGTAAGTTGGTGACTTATCAGAGATGCAGCGGAAAAGGTGCTTTATGGAACAGTAATTAGATAAAGCATGTGTACTAAAAGTCTTCAGAAGAAATCTGTCTTCATAGGGTGAAGCTTCGGAAGACTTTGTCTCTTGAAGCTTCGGAAGACTTCATGTTGGCTTCGGAAGATATTGGTCTTGGCTTCGGAAGATTTTACACTTAGAATGTTTTCTAATGTATTGTGTAAAACTTCCGAAGCATTCTTCACTTCAGTACTTAGTGCATGTTGCTGAGACACTTTGGATGTTTTGGGTTGCATCAGACTTAAGGAATCCTTACATCTTCCTCCTTCACAGGTTCAAAAGGAGAGGGACTTTGACCCTGCTGTGGATCAGAAGATTAAGCTTGTTGAGTCTCAGCAGGAGGTTTAGGTTATGTTGTCTTAGGTTGTTCAACCTTAACCTCCACTTCAGGTGGAGCTTGACTTGGAGGGGAGTGTAAGTCCATTGGCTCTCCACTCTTGATCTTCTCCTTGATTACCCTGATATGCTCATCCATAGTGGAAAGAGACATAGGGCCAAGTCTCCTTTCGGAGAATCCATACAGCTTCAAGAAGCTCATCATCCTCTGCCTATTAGCAGACTTCTTCATGCTTTTCTGGATAATGGCTCTTGAATTTACAGCCTCTTCCCTTAGCTTCCTTTTGGTGATCTTTCTTTCTTTGACTATCTCAAGTTCAAGTTGTTTGTGGTACTCAAACTCAATGTAGTCATAGGGTAAGGGAAGAAATGCAGCGGCCTGATATAGGACTGTGGCACTCAGGTAGTTGATCATTTTGATCTTATCCTTTTCTTTATCTACCTGAGGTTCTTGTGGAACCACATCCTCTTGTATAGGACTTTTTTGAACTGGGGAGAGAGTAGGCACATGCTTGTATAGTCTTTTCTTTCTTCTTTGATTTGAAGAAGTAGCTTTGCACCCTATGCCTCCTTTCTCTCCTTTGACAATTCCATTTCAGCGAGTTCATTTAATTCATCTATGGGGTGAGAGATGATATTATCAATATCATAGTTTCTGGTCTGCAAGTAGTTGATCATGACTGCCCTCAACTCATTATCCTGAGTGTTTGGCCTGGGGGCAGCTTTGATAGCAAATTCCATGAGTCCTACAGACCTAGTAGAGGAACTTTCTCCCCCAGCTTCCTTTTCCTCTCTCTCTCTCCTCCGCCTCAATCTCCTCAAAAGTCATTTTTCTTTTCCCTTTGTCACTCATAGACCTTTGTGACTCAGGATGGGGAGAGCTTTGGCCTTCATTGCTTGGTGTAGCTTCCAAGCTCTGGCCAGAGAGAGGTTGAGATGCACCTTCACCTTCAGGTGTCTCATAAAGGGAATGAACATCTACAGCAGTTGATGATGGTGAGATAAGGCTCTCAAGTTTTACCACTAGGCCTTTCAGTTAAGGTTTCCCCTATGAAGCTAATCTTAGGGTCTACCTCAACATCCAGTTGACCGATGATATTGCCTGATTGCCTTAATCTCCTTCTGAAGCTGAACTCTGCAGTGATTCTGTCTTGAATTCTTTGAGCAAGCTTGTTAAGTTGTTTGGATTGGCCTTGGTTAACAAGTGGCATGCTAACAAGATCAAGACTTTCATAGATGTTCAAGGTCTGAAAATTGAAGACTTCTTGTTCCCCTTGAACTCTTTGAATGATAAGGGCTCTTCTATTTTCATCATACATCCACCTAATAATGTGATTTAAAGTTGGTGGATATGACATTGCCCTTGGTATCCCTTCCTCAAACAGACTCTATATGTAGGAGTCCATGGAGTCCACATCAATGTGAACTTGAGGAAGTTGCTGAGTATGCACAATTGCAAGTGAGGATGGTGAGTGCTCAATGTACATACTCCCTGAAGAACTCCCAGGTAACGTAACTATAATGACTTTCTCCTTCTTTTTGGTAGCATCATCCTCGTGCATAGGTGAGCTAGGAGTTAGGTCAATCACACTTAAGGTTCTTGTGTTCCTGTTTGAGCTCTTCTTAAAGGTCTCCCTGCTAGTTACTCCTTGAGAGAATAAATCTCAAGTTGCTGATCATTGACCCTTTTTTGCAAGGTAGTCACCTGAGATTCAAGGTGACTGACCTTGGAGACTAAATAGGTGCATGTTTATGACAATTTTCGCACCTTTAGTCTCAGATTCCCCTCATCTTCATTAGAAGAATCATTGGGGGATGGGATGATTGGACCAAAGTCCTCTCTCTCACAACCATCTTCAGCTTCTTGGCTGTTGGATATCCTCTGCTAACTGCCAGCCTTAGTTGAGGTGCAATGGGCTGAGTTGCCATGGTTGAGGTCTTAATGATGTAATCACTTATAGAAGTGAGAACCTCTTCAATATGGATATCCTAAACAGGTTTAGAAGTATCCACCTCACTTATGGGTGATTGATGTGGGCTAGACATAAGAGACTCAGGAGCACTTATCTCTCTTTGAGAAGTGGAAAAGAAGAGAGAGTCATGGTACTCACTGAAACCTAAGTTTTCATCAGTATAGAAGTCAAGGTTAGGAATGAGTTGGTTTAAATCTAGAGGCTGGGGATGGTAGCTGTCCCCTAAAGGTTGTTCACTTGAGTGTTGAGATTTAGAGTGAAGGCTTAAGGCAGTTGGGCTTGTCAGCTCTTCAGGTTGAGCATGAGGAACCTCGTCACTGATCTTTGAAGTAATGGGAGTGGTCTACTCCTTAGGAGAAGTGGGAGCTCCAGTGTTCACTTCTTTCTGTGTGGGTGAGTATATGGGGACTTGTACAGACTAAATAGTCTGTGTAGGGGTTCGTTTGTGTTATCTTTGGTAGGTGAGGGTGTTTTATTGCTGTTGAGGGGGTTGGGATTGTAAGGAATACATGTTAAGGCTGATGCAACTCAAACACTTCAAGTCTCCTGCATGCTGCACAATTACATTGAAGAAGAATGCTTTGGAAGTTTTACACAAGCAATAGAAATATTCTAGGTCTGAAATCTTTCAAAGCCAAGACCAATATCTTCTGAAGCCAAAGATGAAGTCTTCAACACTAGCTGGTGCTGCTAGGTTGTCACCTTGAGCAATGAGCTCTAACATTTTTAGGACAAGGGTTGTTTCTACCCCTGAGAAGACAACAATTGGTTTCCTCAAGATTTTAAAGATGCAAGGTTTCATCTATCCCAGTTTAAGAATATTACTTGTTCCCCTTAACTGTCAGCCCAATTCACAGTTAAGAATGTATTGAACATATCTAGGGAACATGTAGTATTCTAGGGAGTCCAAGTTTGCAAGTAATTAGTATAAACAAATTAAGAATACCTGAGCTTGACCCCTTGAACCATCCCATGCACTATGAAGGAGAGATCCTCAGGAATCTGGTCACACCCTCCATTCTTGTTAGACAAGTTATGGATAACTACATGAAGTAGGTATTTCCACTTGGATGAGACCTTGCTTTTCCCGAAGGTCTTATAGAGAATCTCCCTCATAACCCATCTGCTCAAAGGAGTGGTTAACAGCTTCTTTCGGGAAGAACACCTCACCTTCTTCATCATCCAGCTGAAGATGATGGTTGAAAATGGCCGGAGTGATGAAGATTGTTCTCCCTTGCACTGTTGCAAACAATGCCTTCTCCCCATCCATAACGACCTCTTGGCAGGTCTTCAAAATTTGAGCAGATGATCCTCATACAGAGTAGGATCAATGGTAAGGGAGGTGAAGTAGTTTGTTAAAGCCAAGAATCAACAAACCTATGAGAAATATGGATCTTTCTCAAAGTTTAACAGAGCAACTTGGTTGTGCTGCCTGTGTAACTACATGGAGAAATCAGGTTCATTTCTATGGTTAAGGTTGGCCATTGTGAGAAATCTTAAGGATGGAGGAAGGTAGAACGAAGACGGTTTTAGAGAGAAATTTGGGAATTTAGGTTTGGAGGAAAGATGAAGATGATAGAAGAGGGGGAACCGTTGGGTTATATGTGAAAAGGATTTAAGACAAAGTTAATGAAAGAGGATAAAATTGAAATCCGGATGTCGGCCCCACCTCTGAAAAAATAGTTTACTTTTTGCTGAAAAAGTAGTTTTCTTGGAAGTCAAAAAGCTTCCGAAGGTAAATTGTCTTCGGAAGTTTTAACGAAAAAAGCTTCCGAAGCCAGAATGACTTCGGAAGAATTTCCTAAGATTTTTGAAAGATTTTGCTTCAGAAGAGAATTAAAACTTGGATGTTTTGTTCAAAAGAACAATGCTTCCGAGAGTTAATTTGCTTTGGAAGAAAATTGTCCTTGAAAACATATAAGTACCTAAGAGAGGTTTTAAGCTTCGGAAGATATTTTAGAAATTTCTTCCGAAGGAAAATTACTTAGGCAGTTATTTGTTTTGAAGGCATAAGTTTCTTCTGAAGATAAAAGAATATCTTGCGAAGGATCAATTTTTTTCAAAAATCTAAGGAAACTCTTCAAAAGTTTTCATCCAGAGAAAACAAGAGCTTATAAAGATGATAAACTAGACACCTTAGGAGACACAGATTTTAAGAAATAATATGAATTACGTTTAAGAAAAACTTACTCAAAGTTAATCATCCCAATAGCTAATATAAGATACTTAAATCTCTGTTCATCAAAGGCTTTTGTAAGCAGATCAACATATTGTTCATTTGTGTTAACTTTGACTAGTTTAATTAATCCCTTTTCAAAGTTTACTAATTAAATGATACCTGATATTGATGTGTTTTGTCTTAGAGTGCTGCATAGGATTCTCTGTGATAGAGATAGCACTATTGTTGTCTATGTGAATGGGAGTCTCCTTGAAATTTAATCCATAGTCAAGCATCTGATTCTGAATCCAAAGCACTTGAGCACAACAGTTTGTAATAGCAATGTATTCAGCTTCAGCAGTTGATGCAGAGACACAAGATTGTTTCTTGCATTGCCATGAGACAACCCTTCTACCCAGAAACTAACATCCCCCAGATGTAGGCTTTGCCATCATGTTGCAACCACCATAATCACTATCTCTATATGCATACAAATTAAAGTTAGAATTCTTAGGATACCAAAGACCAAGTGTTAAGACACCTTTGAGGTATCTTAGAATCCTCTTGACAGTGATGAGGTGAGATATCTTGAGATTGGCTTAATATCTGCACAAATACATATGGCAAACATGATATCAGGCCTGCTAGTTGTGAGATACATAAGACCCAATCATAACCCTGTAAAGGTGTTTATCTGTTGGGTTTTGTAACAAGTTTATCAAAGTTAGTTTAACCATTTAAACTTAAAAAACGCAACGGATATTAGTGGTTAAATGTGTTTAACATTCTGAAAATTTGAACCATTTTTAACCAAATACAAAACCCACAAACAAGGATCATAAATATATGTGAAATGACATGCTATCAAAAAGAAAAGAACAACCATAGGGTGTTCTTGAAACTACTTTTCAAGAACAAGATGTTGTAGTAAGGATGAGAAGAAGAAGATGATGCTTCTTGAATGTATAGCCTCCAAAGTAGAAGACCTCAAGCTTGTATACCCACAAGCTCTTCCAAACACCTAGCTTGTTAGGGAGTGCAACACCAAAATCCTCTTCCTATGCTCCTTCAAAATCTGAAATTTTCAGCAACCTTTTGCCTTGAATCCAAATTTTTCAGCCCTTTGAGAGAGAGTTCTCGAAATGTGTGTGTGAGAGAGAGTGTTGGTAGAGGTAGAGTGCAAGAGAGATTAAAGTCCTGTATAAACCAAGACATGCAATCCCAAGAAAGGGACAACCCTTGGGCAGCCGAAAATAGGCATTCAAAATGCACTCTTTAACCATAATTTTATAAAATTAAAACATCTTTTAATTTTATAACATTAACACACTCTTATTTGTTATTATTTAACTAACTTAAGTAATGAAACAAATAACTTCTCATGAACAAATTACCATATAATGTTGTTCTATTACAAAAGCAACATTTTAGAAAATCCATTTTCTAAATTGGTGTCAATATTTATTTGTATGATCTCATCAACAAATAAATATTTATTGGTGTTTGTTTAGCTTGTTACTGGGTATGACCTGACTTGGATCATAACTTACTAAGCACATCAATCTTGTATGTGTCTTGGGCATATAAGATCTAACAATCTCCCACTTGCACAAGATTCATAGAAGATTGATGCAAGCAGTAAATACCACCTAACAATGGTTTACTACCCTTAATATGTATGATTAAGTGCCATTCAATAACATCATCCCCTTCACAAATGTTTTAGATGAATCAATCATCTATCCTTTTGTCACAAATGTCATGTTAAATCCCAGAGACACAGAATGATCATTCTCCATTGATTTAACTTTATCAGGCCTTAGACTTCTTACTCTCAATAAATAAGAGGGATAAATCCCATCTTGACTACATACGTCTCTCACAATTACCTTATATCATACCTGAACTCAGACTTATGTATTGCCATGTTTCAGAACAGTGAAGAACTAAGTTAAAGTATAATATTAGGTAAATATCAAGACCCAATTGTATCTCAGGTCAGAGGATACCAAATAATGTTCGCCTTTACTCAAAATTACTTATGATCAATCAGGAAGATTTCATGTAGTAAATTTGAGATGTAGGTCAGTCCAATATTTGTATCTCACAAATATCTATGAACTTTGGCAGCAACCCTTTGCTCTATATCATGCATATGAATATCTACCAATCCAAGTTCATAATAGTCTTACATTCATACTTGTTCCCACAAGTATGAACAACTACTGACGTTCTGAGTAAATGATTTACTCATGGATTTTAAACATGAAAAATAGGAATATTAGTTGAATCATTATAACCAAATAATTCATTCAAGTAATAAAGGGTCACAATATCTAAATATAGAAATTAAAGATCATATCTAGTCACTAGAATATTGAAGTCCCATGGCGCAAGTATGACTTTCATGCATTGCCTTTTCAAGAAGCTTCGTGAGTGGATCCGCAATGTTTTGATCTGTGTGAACTTTGCGAATACATATCTTTCCCTTTTCAACTTCATCCCTTATGTATTTGAATCTCCGTTCAATGTGCCTAGTCTTTTGATGTGTCACACCCTGACCAAAGCAGTGGAACATGTCGGGGCGCAACTAAGATTGTTCAAATGCACAAGACACTATTAAAGTGACAATATATAATCAACTCAATCATTTCATAACATGTTCTTACAAATACAAGAAAATAAATAGTTCTTAACTAATAACCTAACGGTCCCAAATAAAGTAACGTTTTAAATCTTCAATCAACCGATAATCAAACCTGTAGCATTACATAAAATATGTTTTGTCAACATGTATGTTGGTGAGCAATTCCATGACTTTATAATATAATATAAGGCAAAAATCCATAACTCAAAATGTGAAGCCGTAAACAAAAGTGACAATTGAGGTATATCAATCATAAATAAATGAGCTCCTTTCTAATTGATAAAACTACCATATTACAAGGAGGAGCGTATGATCATACTTATTGAGGATGAGGATGAGGCTAAACGATCAAAAGCAATAAACATGTAGCAATTAATCATATGAGGTATATAACATACAATTGGACAATTATTCTAAGCAACACATAACCTAGAGGTTGTGGGTTGAGGATCTAGATGTTAAATCATTTTTTTTGGTTGAGTAAGTATGCTTGCTACCCCCAAAGTATAGAAGAGAAAACGGGGATGAAATTACTCACATGGAATAAAATGACGTTGATGAATAAATTTTGAATAAAATCCTCAAGTAAGTGAGTCCGACGGTTTTAACGTGCGTGTCCTAAATTGAAAGATCTTGAGTAAGTATTGAGTCTTGAAGATGAAATATAAATGGTATAAAAGTTCATAAAAATAAGGCTTGGGTTTTCGGGAGTTTTAGTTATATTTTACAAAGTGTGTTTAAATAACGTAAGTATAAAATGAGTTTACAAGAAAATAGGTCCTTGATGTTTAGTTTTACTCAACCATTGTTAGGTTTTACATATGGGAGTTGGTTTAGTGCTAGTATGCACGATCCCATTAATGTAAGCATCAAGGTCCGACTTACACTCTCTTAAACCCGAGTTTGAGACTTTAATTAAAAAAGAAATTCGCTTAAACCCGATCTTAGTATAAAACCATGTTTTGTTCTGTCATACCATAATATTATTAATACAAATAACATAAAGTGAAACATAAGTTAAAAAAAGTTAGGAAGATTTTTCTTTTGGCGTTTTGAACGGTGACTAGCTCGTTAAGACGATAAGTTCGACTTTTACTCGGGTTTATTTTTACCCGAAACTTGGTTTGAGCTAATATTTGTTCTAACACTTCCAAAATGTTAAGTAATATGAGTAATATAAAGTAAAACATAACTAAAAAGATAGGTTGAACTTTTGGTGGTTTGAACATTGACTACTCGTTAAAACGGTGTTTGGTTTTACTTGGTTTTTACTCGAAACTTGGGTTCAAGAGAAGATTTGTTAGACACCTGCATATCAACCATATAATAACTAAAATATCAAGAAAAACTCAGATCTAAAGTGTTTGATGTAACATGGTCACTTAAAAGTTATTTAAAGTGCTTAAACGAGCGTTCGTTTGGTTCGATCTTTGACTCGGTATGAACCCGAGGATGGTTACCACATGTCCAAAACCATTGAACTAATAATAAGGTAAAACTTCCAGATCTAAACTCAAACAAGAAAGTTAATCGAGTAAACTTTCCGAAAACAACCCAAACGGTCTAAAATGCATAAATATGAGTTTGAATGCCCACAAGACTTAAATAAAGATGAAAATGGTTTTGTGAACATAAAATAACTTAGAAAACTGAAAATAACCAAAATTACATACCGGAAATGATTTCAAATGCAAGATTCGGTTCTGTTGACTTTTTAAAGTCAAACTTAAGCAAAACTAGCTAGAACAACTTACAAGATCAAAACTTTTGGAAGAAGAAGATGAAAATGTGCAGGTGAAATGGTTGAGAATGAGTGGTATTTATAGGGAAAGATTAGGGTTTGAGGAAATGGGTAATGCGTTGTCCGGTGGGTAAAAGGGTGCACTTTGATTCTTTTATTTAAAATAAATTTTAATTTAAATAATTATGACCAGGTATCTACATGTTTGGAGGGTTCTAGAATAGTTATGGGTTAGGTCTTGGTTGGTTTGGATGGTTAAATACAAGTCCGGACCTTAAACGTTAAAAAAACTGATTTTGCTAAAACGAACTGTGGGTCACGCCACGACAAGTATGAAACATGATTACAACATAAAATCCATTATTTTATTAATATTCAAAGATCTGAAGACCAAAACGAGTCGGGTTTACAATACAGGATAACAAATACAAAGCTAGTCAATAATGACGAATGTCACATGATGTGCACGAGGTCCTTGATTTGAGTAATTGCACCCTTGTTATCACAAAGATTATCTAGGGGGTCCTGAATGGAAGGGACTACCCCTAGATCGGTAATGAATTTCTTTAACCATGCCGCTTCCTGAGCTGCTAATGAAGTGGCGATGTATTCTGACTCTGTAGTTGACAATGCCACCACATCTTGCTTAGAGCTCTTTCAAGAAATTGCTCCCCCATTCAAGATGAAAATGAACCTCGATTGTGATCGTGGGTTATCCCGATCAGTTTGGAAACTCACATCCGTGTAACCCTTTACTACGAGTTCCTCCTCACCATATCCATAGATTAGGAACATATCTTTGGTCCTCCTTAGGTACTTAAGTATGTTCTTAACAACCATCCATGACTGTTTCCAGGATTTTACTGGTATCGGTTTGTCATGCTCAAGTGCATGACACGTCCGGCCTAGTGCATATCATGCATACATGATGGATCCTATGGCAGATGCGTATGGGATTCCCTTCATTTTGTCTTGCCCATCCTTTGAGCTCGGACATTGAGTCTTACTCAATATTGTTCCTCTTTGACTACACTTTTTACACTAGATGGGGATGGGTTGGGTTGGGCATTTTGCTAACCTTTATTTGGTGAATGATGAGTGTCATAATTGTGAGGTTCTTGAGTTTTTTGGGAGTTGGGGTTGGGTTATTAATGCTTGTTTGAACAATGAAGAGCATGTTGCTGTCTATGGAATTTTGCTTGCTGTAGCTACTCCGGATGCTGAGTAGAAGTTTGATGAATGCTTTGCCGGAGACACTTTAGGTCAAAAGATGTGACTTGGAATTATCTATGGATGCTTGAGAAGCTGTGATGGTGGCCTCACATTTGTTGTCTAGATGGGATTCTGTTCAATGCTTTGAACAAGTCTTATTTGAATGGCCTTAAAGGTTACAATTTTCTTTTGACTTTGCTGATGTTATGGGGTCCAATTGCTGCTGCTTATAATGGTGGTATAATGATGCAGTTCAAGTGGATGTGGTTATGCCCTATCCTTTGGGCCTGATTTATGTTCCAAGTGTGAATATCACTCATAGCGGGCCTCTTATTCATTTCTGCCGGGCTTACGTTTTCATGATGGAGTGTTGGATTCATGGTTAAGGGCTTTATTTGAAGAGATTGTTGGGCTTGCATATGCTTGGTGGAGATTATGAGATCTGAGTTTGGGCTTTTTATGAGTTCTATGGCTCTACTTAGTTTTATTCTAGTGTTTTCTTATTTGTTTTGTTATGGTTGTTTAGTTTTGAGGCCCTCCTTGGATTTAGGCAGTTTATGTTTAGACTCATTCTTTGTTCTTTCTTTTGATAGGGCTTTGTTTTTCTAGTTTGAGGGTTATGTCCTCTTTCTAGTCTTAGCCTTTATTTGTATTTTTTATTCTTTTTATTAATAAAGTTTGCCGGGGTACCGTCCCCTTTCCAAAAAAAAATGTATGCACTTTGATTTAAACCTATCAACCGCCTTGATCTATCCCTATAGATCTTTATTCCTAAAATATAGGTAGCTTCACCAAGACCTTAATGGAAAACAGCTTCCAAGCCAAGCTTTTACACCTTCCAAGGTTGGAATGTCATTTCCAAATAGCAGAATGTCATAGACATACAATACTAGGAAGTGATGATGCTCCCACTAGCTTTCTTATATACACATGCTTCATTAGCATTTTTGATGAACCCAAATTTGATTATCTCTTCATCAAAATAGTGATTCCAACTTCTTGATGCTTGCTTCAATCCATAGATTGATTCTTTAACTTGCATACTTTGTTTGGATGTTTTGGATTGACAGAACCTTCAGGCTGAACCATATAGACATCTTCCTCAAGATATACATTTAGAAAAGCGGTTTTGACATCCATTTGCCAAATCTCATAATAATAATGAGCAGCTATGACAAATAATATCCTAATAGACTTTAGCATTGCAACCGGCGAGAAGGTCTCATCATAATCAACCCTTTGAGTTCGAGTGAAACCTTTTGCTACAAGTCTAGCTTTATAAGTATCCAAGTTTCCATGCATATCGGTTTTCTTCTTGAAACCCACTTACTTCCAACTATCTTGGAGTTAAGAGGTGGTTCAACTAAGTCCCACACTTAGTTGTCATACATGGATTGCATCTCAACGTCCATGGCTTCAAGCCATTTGTCACAATCCAAATTGGACATTGCATCACGATAAGTGGTTGGTTCATCAGAATCCACCACATAGCATCCATCTACGAAGAATCCATATCTTTCAGGTGGATTACTAGTTCTACCAGATCTATAAACGTTTTGTGTGTATTGATTAACTATTTAATCATCCTCAACATCCTCATGTTGAGTGCTAGTGTCAACCAAATGTGTATCGGTTGGTGGTTCTTAATCGTCCTTAAGATCCACTATTCTACTACTGATTCTTTCCATAAGGAACTTAGCTTTTAAGAACTTAGGCTCCTTGGAAACAAATTTCTTTTGTTCCAATGGATCATAGAAATAATATCCCATAGAATCAGTAGCATATCCAAAGAAGATACACTTAGTGGAACGACTTTTTAACTTGTTTGAGGTGGGAGTCTTATCATAAGCCTCACAACCCCATACCTTTAAATATGATAGTGATTGAACCCTTCCATTCCATATTTCAAAAGGTTTCATTCCCCTGGTTGGGGCCATATTCATGATACGGGCTACAGAGAGCAAAGCGAACCCCCAAAATGATAGAAGCAATGAGCTTCTAGCCATCATAGATCGAATCATAGTCGATTTCTCCTCTCTAACACACCATTGTGTTGTGGTGTTGCAGGTGGAGATAGTTGTGAGACAATACCACAACTTCTAAGATGATTTCTGAAAGCATCACTTAGGTATTTACCTCCTCTATCGGTGCGGAGAATTTTTATTTTCTTGTTGATTTGATTTTCTACTTCATTCTGGAAGATTTTGAATATTTCAAAATCTTCATCTTTGTGTCTTAATAAATACACATAACCATATCGACTATAGTCGTCGGTGAAGGTAATGAAGTATCTTTCATTGTACCTAGTCGTTGGTTTAAAAGGACAACATACATCTGAATGCATGATTCCTAATAAATCTTTTGCCCTTTCGGTTTTGCCACTAAAGGGTGCCTTAGTCATTTTACCTTGTAAACAAGATTCACATACATCAAATGAATCATATTCACTTGCTTTTAAAAGACCGTTCTTTTGAAGTGTTTGTATACGTTTCTTATTTATATGACCAAGACGGCAATGCCAAATACAGGTATCACTCAAATTCAGTTTGAGTTTCTTGGTGGTGGATTGGTAAAATGAGCTATCATATAATGTGTTTTCAGGAACCAATTCATAAATACCATTAATAGGAATAGATTTAAAATAAAAGATGTCATTTAAAGAAACATGAATTTCATTTTCAATAAATGTCATAACATAACCAGATTGTCTTAATTGGGAAACATAAATAATGTTCCTAGTCAAACTAGGAGCATACAAAACATTGTTCAAAATTGCTTCCAAACCATTTGGAAGCTTCAAGATGTAGTCCCCTCGGTCTTCAACTTGAACTTTAGCCCCATTCCCCATGTAAAGGCTAACATCCCTTTTCTTGAAGTCCTTACTTCTTTTGAACACCTATAATAAGTTGAAAATGTGAGTTCCACATCCAATATCCAATACACATGTGTTAGAGGATATTAAATTTAGATCATATGAATCATGAAAATTGTACCTGAGGTTTTCCCGGCGTCCCTCTTACCTTGCAACTCTTTGTGATGAACCGGACAATTTCTTGCCAATGTCCAATCTCCCAACACTTAAAGCATGGGTCATTAAAAGCAACCTTTTGCTTCTTCTCCGCTGGTTTTGGTGGTGGCGCTCTTACCACTCCCTTTCCCTTTCCCCTAATGTGCCCTTTACCATTGGCAACATTTGCCTTGGGTGCAGGGTGAGGCATCTTCTTGTTCCCACCTTCATTGATGGTGAGAACGGGTAAAACCTTTTTACGCATGGCCGTCTCGACAGTTTTGCACATAGAGTGAAGCTCACTTATGTTCTTGTTCCACCCGTTCATGTTATAGTTCATAACAAAGTTGTCAAACCTTTTTGTCAAAGAGTTGAGGATCAATCCGTAGCCAACTCTTTCGAGACGGGACAATTCAGCCTTTCGAGGGCGGTCAATATGGCTTTTCATCTTAAGTACATAAGATGAAACAGATTAGGCGTCATCTATACAACATGCATGGAGTGCTCGAACCATTTCGAAGCTCTCTACCCTTGCTTGTTGTTGGAACGTTTCTTCAACTGGGTAATCATGTCGTATGCTCCATGATGTTCATACTCCTTTTAGAGATCAGGACTCATACTTGCCAACATGAGGCAAGACACTTGGACCGAGTCCTCAGTGTATTTCACCTAATTATTATAGTCCTCATCATCCTCCTTATTAGGTTGATCGGGAATCAGATCGTCTAAAATATATGACCGTTTCTTTTGCTTGAGAACAATTCTCAAGTTTCAAAACCAATCTATAAAGTTATTATGGTTTAGACGCTCCTTTTGGAGAATGGTTCTTAGTGATAGTGAGTGAGCGGACGGAATATCATTATTTTCATTATTGTTGGTGGCCATCTACAAAATTTAACAAAGTTCAATTTTAGTATTTTCGATATTATTCACATTTTAATAATTAAAGCCCTTTCTTTTGTGTCATTCTTTGGGTCTTCATCTTGTGCATCTTCTTTTACAAAAGCATGTCCTAATAAAAAAATTTTCTAATAAAAGAAATGCACCTAATCTATTTATTACATAACCAATGAATAAATAAATTACAACCCAAAATACAAATACAAATATTACAACCCTTTCAAGAAACAAACCAACATGACAAAATCACAATCAACCAAATCCAATACACATAAGGTCAAGGCTATGTTATGCACCAAAATATGTACCATATACAACATTCAAGAACAACAATGAACCCCTTTTTATAACCTTAAAGTTCTGGCCAACATGAACCAAAACTTTAGGGTTTTGTCCAAACAACACAATCAACCATTTGATGTTAATCTTTCAAAGTTTATACTACAGCATGTATGATAAAACCTTGAAACATAAGGGATTCAGTCATCCATAACAAAACAGCCCCTAATGGATTGAAAAAGTCCATGAAAAATAACTTTTCAAGAACTTTTGAAGCAAGTATTCCACATAACCGGCTCTAGATGCCATTGTTGGGTTTTGTAACAAGTTTATCAATTTAAACTTAAAAAACGCAACGGATATTAGTGGTTAAATGTGTTTAACATTCTGAAAATTTGAACCATTTTTAACCAAATACAAAACCCACAAACAAGGATCATAAATATATGTGAAATGACATGCTATCAAAAAGAAAAGAACAACCATAGGGTGTTCTTGAAACTACTTTTCAAGAACAAGATGTTGTAGTAAGGATGAGAAGAAGAAGATGATGCTTCTGAATGTATAGCCTCCAAAGTAGAAGACCTCAAGCTTGTATACCCACAAGCTCCTCCAAACACCTAGCTTGGTAGGGAGTGCAACACCAAAATCCTCTTCCTATGCTCCTTCAAAATCCAAAATTTTCAGCAATCTTTTGCCTTGAATCTGAATTTTTCAGCCCTTTGAGAGAGTTCTTGCAATGTGTGTGTGAGAGAGAGTGTTGGTAGAGGTAGAATGCAAGAGAGATTAAAGTCTTGTATAAACCAAGACATGCAATCCCAAGAAAGGGACTGTTGGATTCTTTATGCCCAAGACACATAGAACATTGATGTGGTTAGTACGTTATGATCCAAGTCAGGTAATACCCAATAACAAGCTTAGCAAACACCAAATAATATTTAATTGATGATATGATCATGCAATTAAATAAATACACCAACTTAGAAAATGGGTTTTCTAAATAAGTTGCATATGAGATTATTCAACATATATGGATATTTTGTTCATGGATATTATTTGTAATGTTGTTATTTTAGTTAAATAACATCAAATAATAAAAGTGTGTGTATGTTATATAATTAAAAGGTTAATTATATATCCTTTTAAAAACATTAGTTTAACAAATTGGTTTAGGGTTTTGGGGGGAAAAACCCCATCTCCAAAAGGCCAAGCGGCCGCCCCCTTATGAGGGCTATTGTTTTGTTTTGTTTAAGGACTCTAAGAATAACACACACACACTTCATCCTCTCATCTTTCACACATATTCAAGAACCAAAAGAGGGAAAAGACTCTCCAATCTTGATGTAGATCTCGGCTGAAAAGGTTCTTCATCAGCCTTTGGAACTCGCTGAAAAGTGTTTTCAGCAACCCCTTTTGGACGATTTTGGTGCTTCAAATCCTAGTAACCATGATGTTTGCTTATAGGCTTGTGGGTATGGACACTTGAGGACTTCTACCCTTGAAGTCTTGGCCTTTCTTTTGACTCATTTCTGCCTTCTTTTGGTTGGTTTTCACAGCATCCAGAAAGGTTTTATTATGGTATGATTATGTCATGTTTTGGGTGTTCTTGTTTAATTTGTATGCTTGCTTTTCACATAATAAAGATCCTCTTGTTATGGGTTTGTTTGCTTACACATGATAATGGTAATTTTCAGAAACTTTAACATGTTTAAAGTAGTATTTTCCGCTGCGTTTCATATGTTTAAATGGTTAAACAAGATGTAAATGATCCAACAAACCCCAACAATGGCATCTAGAGCCGGTTATGTGGAAACTAGCATCATTATCCTTGTAAAATCAGTTTTAAAGGATGTTTATCAACTCATTAGAGGCTGATTTTGGTTGATTTAATAAACCCCATGTCTTTCAAAGTTATATCCTTATGCTTATGATTATACTTTGAAAGATAGGAATGTCAATTGGTTGATATGTTTTGGTTGTTGTTTGTTTGGACAAACAAACCCTAATTTTCAGTTTGTGTTGGCTGAAATTTGGGGTTTTATGGGGTTTATTTTGTTTGTTTGAACGATGTTTGTGATTGTTCATTGATGGTGCATAACCTAGCTTAGACCTTGTGTTGTTTTGGTTTGGTTGCATGTTTGTTTTGGTTATTTTGTTCAATTGGGTTGTAAGTTTTGTGCTTATAATTTATCTATTTATTCATTGGTTGTAATAATAGATTAGGAGTATTTCTCTTTTACTAGAAAATATGTATTAGGATATATATTGTAAAAGAAGATGCTTGGGAAGGAAGCACAAAAGGAAGACACAAAGTGGACTTGAAGCATAGGGATGCGACATCAAGTGGGAGATCCATTGTGATCTCAATTTTGTGTTGATGCTAACCCTTAGGATAGACCTAATGACCACACTTGTGATGGCAAACAAGTATGGTCACAATAGTAGCTATGGTTATGCACATATGGTTGTTTATATTATGCTTGTTTGATTGTGATTTTGTGAATGATTGTGTGATATTTGGATATGATATACAATCTTAATAAAATGATCTTAACAAGCTAATATAAAAATGGCTCTTAACCATTAAGTGTTAATAAATGGTTACTAAAAGGATTAATGATTTCATAATAAAATGGTTTTATTTAAAGAGAACCATAGGGTACCAAGTATTTGTAAGCATGCAATTACAAGGTACATAGAGTTTCAAAGTCTAGAATTAATGAAACTTAAATCCCTTTGGTAACAAGTCTATCACCATCCTTTTACACGACACTCGAATCACTTGGGAACTATTTATGGGATAAAGGTCACCTAACCACTTGTAGGGAACTTGTATCTTTGAGGTGAGTCTAACGTACTTGTGGGATAAAGGTCACCTAACCGCTTGTATGTGAAAACTCACACGTGTGTGTAAGTAGGACACTTGAATTGGAAACCATGTGATTAGGGTCACCGAAGCATGGCGTACAATGGTGTTGATGGGATTAAACGTGCCGACTAAACATATGATGTTTAACCGATCCCATAAGACTAGAAGTTGTAATAGGTTGCAATTGTCAACTGTTGACTACCTTGTTAATTTAAATAATGGGATAAAGGTCACCTAACCATCATTTCAATGTAACGTTGGGTTCTAGATTTTAATTGTTAATTGTCTATGAGACATTTAAGGGTATTAATGATTAAAACAAATTTATCAGAAATACTAAAATGAACTTTGTCAATTATTGTAGTGATGACCGCTAACAATTACGCTACCACCCCGATCGTCCCTTCCCTATCACTGAGATCCATTCTTGAGAGGGATCATCCTAACCATAATTACCTTATCGACTCAATTTTGAAACTTGAGAATCATTCTCAAGAATGAGTAAAGACCTATGTACTTGACGATCCCATACCTCACCAACCAACGCTGTTGATGATAAGGCCTTTTGACGATTGGCTTAGGCACACTAAGGATTTTGTGCAAGTATCTTACCTCATGTTGGGAATATGATTCCCGAACTCCAAAAGGGTTTGGAGCATCATGGGGCATTTGACATGATAATCTATTTGAAGGAAATGTTCCTTCAACAAACGTTAGTAGATTGCTTCGAAATGGTTCGAGCACTTTATGCATGTCACATGAAAGAAACCCAATCGATATCATCTTATATATTCTTAAGATTAAAAGCCACATTGATAGCCTCAAGATGTTTAACTGTCTTGTCTCAAAGTAGTTGGCCAAGGATTTGATCCTTGATTTCCTAACTAGAGACTTGAGACATTCACAATAAACTAAAATATGAACGGGTGGGACAGGAGCATCAGTGAACTTCATGCTATGCTCAAAACAAACAAGGCAGGGATGGGTAGAGAGGTTCTACCTATTCTCTCGATCAATGATGGAGGCTATAAGAAATGGCCAATCCCGATCCTATGGCAATTATTGCCAAAGGAAAGGAATACATCAAAGCAAAGGTTAAAGCGAAACCTCGAAAAACCTAAGCTTATGAATCCTAAGGTAGCGGAGAATGATCCATGCTTTGAGTATGGAGAGATAGGACAATGAAAAGGAATTGTCCCTCCTATCTCAAGGAGTTGAAAGACAAGAGGGATGTTGGGCAAACCTCAAATACAATTTCCATGATTCACACATTGTATTAAATGTCATTTCTTCAAACACATGGGTATTGGATACCGGATGTAAGACTCATACTTGCAATTGTTGCAAAGGGGTTCAAAAGAAATGAGCGCTTCAAAGAGGGAAACTCTATTTTGAGTCTTTCAAATGGTTTGGAAGTTGTTCTCAAAACATTTTGTATGCACCTAGTTTGAGTAGGAACATAATTAATGTTTCCTATTAAGACAATATGATCATGATTTAAAGTTTGTAAATAATGGTATTAAGTTTTATGTATGATGTATTTCATTTTAAGGATATGCCTTTTTAAATTATATTCATGAATTGGTTCATGATAATTCGTCCTATAATAACTCACTATACACATTAAGCACCAAGAAACTAAAATGAGCTTGAGTTATTATTATCTTTGACATTGTTATCTTGGTCACATAAACAAGAATTGGATTCAAACACTTCAAAATAATGGTCTTTTGGAAACAAATGAAAAATGTTTCATTTGATAAATGTGAACCAAAGACTTATTAGGAATGATACATTTGGATGTATGTGGTCCTTTTATGACAATAACAAAGATTGGTGAAAGATACTTCATTACTTTTACCGACAATTACAGTCGCTATTATTGTGTGCACTTGATGACATAAGTATGAAGCTTTTGAAATGTTCAAAATCTTCAATAATAAAGTAGAAAATCAACTCTACATAACTATCTATTTCTTCATTCTGATAAAGGAGAAACTGAATCCTATTTGGATATGGTTAAATCTATTATGGCTATGAGCTTACCATCTTTATCATTTTGGGTTTCCGCATTGCTCTTTAAGGCTCATATTATGAATATGAACCGAACCAAGAAAGTGTAGATTAGTTGAATATCCTAGAGACTGTATAGGATACTGATTCTTCGACTCAATAAAGCAAAAGTATTTATGCTCGAAAGGCTAAGTTCTTGGAAACCGAGTTCCTTATCGAAGGAATGATATATAGAACTACGGAACTTGATAAGGATCAAGATCCACAAGCCGATACACTTATGGTTGACACTAGCAATCAACAAGAGGTTGTTGATGATAATCAAGAGGTTGATCAATACACATAAAACGTTCACAAATTGGTAGAGTTAGTATTCCATCTAAGAGATATGAATATTCCAAGGATGGATGCTATGTGGTTGACCCCTGTTGGCTAACCATACCAAGATGATATGTCCAATTTGGATTGGGACAAATGGCTTGAAGCCATGAATGTAAGGATGCAATCCATATATAACAACCAAGTTTGAGAATTGGTTGACCCTCCACTTAACTCCTAAGCGGTTGGATACAAGTGGGTTCTCAAGATGAAAACGGATATGCATGGAGACTTGAATACTTATAAGTCAAGACTTATAGCATAAGGTTTCCATCAAACTCAATTGGTTGATTATGATGAAACTCTTACACCCGTAGCAATGCTAAAGTCGATTAGGATATTATGTGCCATAACTGCATATTTTGATATGAGTTTTGGCAAATGGATGTCAAAACCGTTTTTCTTAATGGACATCTCGAAGAGACTGTCCATATAGTTCAGCATGATGGTTTTGTCGATCCATGACATCCTAATAATGTAATAAGTTAAAGTGATCAATCTACGGATTGAAACAAGCATCGAGAAGGTTGTGTATATATGAAGGCTAGTGGCATAATTGTATTCTTAGTGTTGTATGTTGATGACACACTACTATTTGGAAATAATATTCCAACCTTAGAAGGTGTTAAAACCTAGCTTGGAAGATGTTTTTCATATAAGATCTCGTTTAAGCCACCCATATTTTGGAATAAGGATCTATAAGGATATATCGAGGTGGTTGATAGGGTTAAACCAAAGTGCATATATATATTGAAATTCTTGAAAAGGTTCAAGATGAAAAACTCATAGAAAGGTATGGTACCTATTCAAAGAGGGACAATGTTGACTACGTCTCAATGTCCAAGCTTATAGGATGAGCAAAATCAAATGAAGGATATCCCATACGCATCTGCTATAGGATCCATCATTTGTGTGATGATATGCACTAGACCGGACGAGTCATGCATATTAAGTATGACAAAGTAGATACCAATAGAAATAACCATCGGTTGCTACTAAAAGTATATTGAAATACCTTAGTAGGACTAAGGATATGTTTCTAATATACGGATCTGTTGAAGAGGAAGTCATTGTAAGGGTTACACGGATGCAGACTTCCAAAACTGATCGAGATGATTTTCGATCACAATCGGGGTATACTTCCATTATGAATGGAGGAGAAGTGTCCTTGAAAGGTTCAAAGCAAGACACGGTAGCATTGTTCACTACAAAAATCGAATACATAGCCAATTCATTGGCAGCTTTGGAAGCTGCATGGATAAGTTTGTCATTGCTTATCTAGGGTGGTCTCTACGATTCAAGACCCCCTAGAAATCTTTCGTAATTACGTGGGTGGGATTGCTTAAATCAAGGAACCCCGTACTCATCATAAGACTAAGCACCTTGAGCGGAGATTCAACATCATAAGGGATGGAGTTGAAAAAGGGTAAGATATTATGATAAAGTTCGTAAAGATCAAAACATTGTGGATCCAATCACGAAGCTCCTGTAAGGACAAAGTATGTGGGTCATACTTATGCCTTAGGACTTCGATATTCTAGTGATTGGAATTGATCTTTTTAAGCAGATAAAATATGGAACATTGTAACATTTAACTCTTTTATATATTTGAGTTATGTCCTTTTAGCATGTTTATCCATGAATAGTTCATTATTCTAAATGTCCGTAGTCGGTCATATTTGTGGGAACAAATATGAATGTAGACTATATGAACATGGATTGGTAGATATTCATAAGGTATGAAATAGAGCAATTGGTTGCTACCAAGGTACATAGATATTTATGGATGCAAATATGGCTGCCCGCATCTCAATTTACTACATGGAATCTTCTAGATTGATCATAAGTAAATTTGAGTAAGGCAATATCATTTGGTATCCTCCGACCTGAATACATATTGGGTTTTGATATTCACCAATGTTTAACCTTGAGTAGTTCTTCGCTCTCTGAAATAATAGGTAGTGCATAAGGCTATGTTCAGGTGTGACACGAGGTGATTGTGAAACGTATGAGTCAAGATGGAATTGTTCCCTCTTATTCGTTGAGAGCAGATATCTAAGGCCTGATTAAGTTAATCAACAAGGAATGATCATTCTATGTCCTTGGATTTAACATGACATCTGTACAAAAGGATAGATGATCGATTCACCTAAATCCTTTCAGTTTTGAACTTGATAGGGATGATGTTATTGAATGGCTTTAGTCATGCGCATTATGGTTAAACCGTTGTAGGCGGTATTTACTGCTTGCATCAATCTTCTAGGAATCTTGTGCAAGTGTAGATTGTTGGATCTTTATGCCCAAGACACATAGAAATTTGTTGGATCTCAGCCTCTTGGTTTAATCGATTGAACAGATATAGCAGCGGAATAGCTCAGAATGAGAAAATTCAAACAAGAACATTAGATATAAAACGATAAAAGAATTTTGTTATAGAGAGAGAAATATCCGACAAAAGGAATATTGCATTAAGATTGTCGGCCTCAAAGGCACGATTACAGGTGAGTCATCCTTCCTTATAAAGGAAAGAGTGACGTAGGCTGATGTCACTGAAAGTGACATGTAACGTTTGATAACTACTGATGTTTAACAACTACTGAAGATGTCAACAACTGACATCTTCTCAAATGTTCCTAAGTGTTAAACATCTTATTTACAACTACTGAAAAACATAAAACTACTACACTACAACAACTGAAGAACAACTCTTCAGTTGTTTACAAGTACTGAAAAGAAAAGTAAACAAACTACTGAAAGAAAAGAAAACTACTGAAGAAGAAAAACCATCACAACAACTGAAGAAGCCCTCTTCAGCTGTTGTCATCAGCTGTTAACATCAGCTGATGTCTTCAGTACTTGAACATCAGACTTTGTCTTTCAGCTGTTGATCTTCAGTCTTTGTCTTCAGTACTTGTTGAAGTCTTCAGACTTTAGATCTTCAGCTGTTGTCTCAGTCTTTGTCTTCAGTACTTCAGACGTACTTCAGCAGTTGTATTCTTCAGACTTTGTAGAACAGCTGATCAGGTCTTCTTCAGCTGTTGTGATGTCTTGTGGGACTTAGAGGTTTCTCTGATCAGGCTCATTGGTTCTTTTGGTCCAACAAACTCCCCTGAACCAATGCAGCCAAAACCTCTAAGTTATTGACGAGTCCCACTTATTTTGGCAGATAGATTGGTCTTTTTATCCTCTTGATCAGATGAGAAGTGACCCTTTTTCAGCACCGGCCTGGGAAGAAGTCTCTGATGATCTGTTTGGCATGATATGGTTGGGAGCTCTGTATTGGGGACTTGGACACCGAGCTGTTACCCAACCATGAGATCTACTTCCCGTGTATCAGCCTATATGATTCCCTGGTGTAAGCCCTTAGAAACATGATTTGCTCATCCATTGTCAGCACCTCGGGCACACCATCAAATAATCCTTCTCGGCCATACACTTCAGATATGTACTTGGCCTGTTTTCCATTCTTGAGCTCAACCGTGGTTATTTGTCTATAAGCAAACTCATCTGGATGAGTCCTTCTAAGAGCAGGTTGAGCTCTTCTTGTTTGAAGTTTTCAAGTCTTTTGTAAACCAATCCCTTCTTTATAATTTTGTTCTCTAACATCTTTTGAGGTGGTTGTTTGGCTTCATAGGCTTTCTTGAACTCTTCAACAATTTCAAGGGGACACTACAAGCACCACAGTGATGTCTTCGTCGACAACTCTCTTCACTTGGCCCTTGTATCTTGAAGGAATTTCTTTCTTGACAATCCGGTGTGCCACCCTAGGATCAGGCCATATCCTTACTCTTTCCCTTTGGTATTGAAAGGTATTAGCAAGGGTGTACAATCTTAATACTTCTTTCTTCATGCTGATCATTGAAGAGGATGTAGCATATGCTTTGTCAATGCTTTTCAGCATTTCCTCATCATGTTTTGCATCTGTTCCTCTTCAATCTTTATCATTACATCATGCATTTGAGAAGCAGGAGTGATGGACATTGGTTTAGCCTTAGGCAAAGTAATGACTGCAGAGAGTGGCAGTCTGTCTTCATCCTCCTCTTCATCTTCATCAGGCCTCAGTACCTTTCTTTTCTTTTGGCTAGGTACATCACTGGCAATGGGTTTTAGGGGTAAAGGATTTGGTTTTGTGGGTTGGATGGTTGGTTTAGAGGGTAAAGGAGTTGTTTTAGTGGGTTGTGGAGATAGTGATTTTGAGGATTGAGGCTTTTCAGACTGTTTTAGCATTTTGGCTGTAAGGGAGGCTTTGGTAAATTTTGTCAGTTCTTTTCGATTCCCAACCCAGCTTCATTCAATACCTCAATCACTAAACCTTTGGAGTATTCTTCAGACGAACAAATCTTGGTGGTTATTGCCAAGATGTTGTCCCTGGTCCAGGCCCTTATTTCAATGAGAGATCTTCCCAATATTTGGCTATAAATCTGATCATTATCTCCAGCCTTTCTCTTTCTAAGGCATCATAGCTAGCCCATCTTGAGTTGATCTCCTCTGTTTCCATCCTTCTGATCTCGGAGTCTAGTTGTTTGATGTCAAAACCCTGCCTATACAACTGCTCAATGATTTTATCCATTGAACGGTTATGGTTGGCGTCAGCTTCTTTCACCATATCCTTCAGCTCCTTCTCTTCTCAGACTCTCCTTTTCTCTTTTGATATGTGACATGAAAGTCTTTTTGACTTTCATTCACTTCAGCTCCCTTCACACTCTCCTTCTCCTTCTCATTTACAACTCAGATTCTTTCGCCTTCTCCCCATCTATCCTCTTCCTTTTCCTTTAACTAACTGACTCTCCCCCTTTTTGGTTGCATTGGGTGCAAGGGTTTGAGCAGTAGAAAGGGATTTAGTCACCAACTCCTCCACCAAGGGTTGTATTATTGTAGGAAGCCTCTCATCAAGGCTTTGATCACTATATCTGTGATCATGGGAGTGATGAGAGGTAGGGATTTTTGAAGGGTAGCAACTGATTGATCAGGATGGTTCTGTTCCTGAGAATCAGTGCCGAAAGCAGAGGCTGGTGGCTTGGAAGTATATACTGGCTCAGTGTGTAGGGGACCTTCAGAAGAAGGTGCCATCTGTGGGTGTATTGTGGTGGCAGATGGACTTGCATCCTGAGACATCTTGGCCAGCAGCTCTTTGAGTCTGCTAACCTCATCCTCTAGAATGGTGTTTTGAGCAACTACATCATAGAAGAAGCTCAGGTCATCATCAGTTGATACTGAATCACCTGACCTCCTGACAAGTCAGGATGAACATGCCTTGAGTGTAGATCAATGATAGCATGTGCCCCTTGTTCTCGGTTCTGGGGACTTCCAGCCTCAGGACTATGTCCTTCATCAGCTGTTGCCACTGGTGAGGTCTTAGAGATGTTACCAACTGCACCTGGTCATTTGCTGAGTCAGAGACAGTGGCAGCCTCACCAGAAGTTCGCACCTCCTTATCTACACTAGAAGATGGAACATGATAACCCCTGTGCTGTGGGTTGACAGAAGCATTGTGATCCTCCCCCTCAGGTGTTGAGGTTATCCCAGTAGTAATTGGTGTCTGGGTGGGGGGTGAGGAATGCAACTGCGTCAGCACTTTTGCAACAATGATAGTAGGGCTTTGAGGGGCGGTTGCATCAGGAGAGGGTGTGGAAGCAGTGTGCACCCGGGACAAGTGGTGCTCTTCAATGGTAATCCCCTCAAGTGAGGAGGATCCCAGCATTGTGGCTTCCCTTTGAGTGGTTGCTTCAGGTTCCTTTTGAGAGGAAACCTGAGCGGCTTCAGTTGGTGGAGTCACAGTCTCTACTGGGGGTTATTTCCAGCAGAGATAACCTGCGTTGGTGCAGCAGGAGCATCCACAGGGGACTCAATTCCCTGAGTAGCTTTCTTAGGCTTCTTCTTTGTGGGTTTGGAGGGGACTTTGGATGTGGAGTGGAGGCTGTGGGTTCCAGCTGCGTGGGTTTGCGCAGCTTGGCAGCCTGTTTGAGAGTTTGGTCAGTGTTGTGTCGGGAGTATACCTCCGGCAATACAGCCAAAGCAGGGACTCCCAGACCAACTAGTCCCTCAGCAGAAAGCTGATTCTCTATTATGGCCATTATAAACCGAGGATATAGTATCCAACGGTTAGAAAGTGGTTTTGTGGCCATATCCTTGATTTCAAGAAAAATTATTTCAGAAAAGTTTAGTGGTTCTTGTTCAAGGATAGAGAACAATACCTGTTGCCATCTGGAAGACAGTTGATCCCAAGAGGAAGTCTTCGGGGCCAGGCAAACATTTACCATATGAAATAATAATCGTTCAGCATCTGGAAAATGTTTCTTCAGGATTGTTGAAGCACTAAGATCACCCTGATATCCATGTTGTCCAAAGGAAAGATCAAGTTGGCGCTTAGGATATCCAACAGGGTAGGCAGCATCATCTAACAGTAATATCTGGCGGATGGTAGCAGTAGAGATGACCACCTTATGAGAGTTGATAGATGAATGGATAGATTCTCCATTAACGGTCGCATTCATCCAGAACTGACGTAGCGAATCGGCATAAATGATTGGATTTAAGAGGAAAGCCGTTTTCAGTGGGGATTGGACCATAAGATCTATAGCATTATCAAATTTGGTCCAGAAGGGCGATTTTGTGAGGTACGCGACACAGTTGTGTCGAGGCTTGAGTTGCATGGTCGCCATTAATGAAGGTGAAAGGTTTTCAGAGCTTTTGAAATTTTAGGTCGTGAAAGAATGAAAAACTCTGAAAGAGGGATCAGGTATATATAGGGTACGGGTTATGAAACGACTGAAGGTTTTGGTGTTAGTCATCAGTATTTGAAGCTACTGATGACGTGGTATTAACTTTCAGAAGTTTGAAACGACTGATGGTATTGGTGTGGTCAGCAGTTATAAAACAACTGAAGACATGGTGTTTACTATCAGACGTTGAAAAACTGAAGTCTCTGATTTAGGCATCAGTAGTTTTAAAAACTACTGAAGACAAGTTGGACTTCAGATGTTGAAACAACTGAGGACTTGGTATTAGTCATCAGTAGTTGTGAAACTACTGAAGACCGTGGTTTTGCCATCAGTTGTTGTAAACAACTGAAGACTTGGTGTTAGTCATCAGTAGTTGTGAAACTACTGAAGACATGGTATTGCTTCAGTTGTTTATAAAGAAACAGCAGTTTGTGAACTACTGAAGAGAGAGTACTCATCAGTAGTTGTCGTCAATTCATAGCCTTTCAGCTGTTTCATACTGTCCTCAACACTTACTCATCAGCTTTTAGCTGTTTTCAGTTGTTTCATAGGACATCAGTACTTATCTGTTTCTACTGATTTCAGTAGTTGTAACTACATCAGTAGTGTAGAACAGATAAAGTACAGTACTTAAAGCATTTAGCCTTCAGTAGTTATAAAAACTACTGAGGGTAAAATAACTCATCAGTACTTATATGTGACATGGTTACCAATGATCATCAGTAATTACTGAGATCATCAGTAGTTGTCACTTATTCTAGCTGCAGCATACCAAGCCTTAACACCAGGTTGTGGAAAGTTGAACTATCCAAAGGCTTAGTAAAAATGTCTGCAAGCTCATCAGCACTAGGCACAAACATAGGATTATTAGACCCTTTTCAAAACAATCTCTTATAAAATGATGTCTAATTTCTATATGTTTGGTCCTAGAGTGCTGGACAGGATTTTTGACAATGCAAAGAGCTGAAGCACTATCCATTAATAATGGAGTCTTAGTCTCTGTAATGCCATAATCCAAAAGTTGATTCTGAAGCCAGAGTATTTGGGATGTACAACTTGCAGCAGCAATGTACTCGGCTTCAGCAGTGGATGTAGCAACAGATGTTTGTTTCTTACTCTGCCAAGAAATCAAACAGTTGCCTAGGAATTGGCATCCACCAGAAGTTGATTTCCTGGTCAACTTACATCCTGCATAGTCACTATCAGAGAAAGCAACTAATTTGCAAGAATGTCCAGTGGAATACCATAAGCCTAGAGATTGTGTGCCTTGCAGATATCTAAAGATCCTCTTGACTGCAATCAGATGAGACTCCTTAGGTGCAGCCTGAAATCTAGCACAAACACATGTAGCAAACATAATATCTGGTCTAGAAGCTGTTAAATACATCAAGGAACCAATCATACATCTGTAAAGGGTTTCATCAACACCTTTACCTTTCTGATCAACATCCAATTGTGTGGTGTTGCACATGGGAGTAGAACAGGATTTACAGTTTTGTAAATCAAACTTATTCAAAAGATCTTTTGTGTATTTAGACTGATGAATGAAAATTCCATCAGCTTTTTGTTTGATTTGCAAACCTAGAAAGAACTGTAATTCTCCCATTGCACTCATTTCAAACTTCTGTTGCATTAAGGTTTGGAAATCCTCACACAATTGGGGATCAGAGGATGCAAATATAATATCATCAACATAAATTTGAACAAGTAGCTTATGCTGATCCACCTTCTTAATAAATAAAGTTTTATCTATGGAGCCTCTAGTGAAATTATTCTGTAGAAGAAAGTTTGATAAGGTCTCATACCAAGCTCTAGGTGCTTGTTTCAACCCATAAAGAGCTTTATCAAGCTTATATACCCATTCTGGGTGCTTATTATCCTCAAAGCCTGGTGGTTGACACACATAAACTTCTTCTTTTATTGTACCATATAGAAAAGCACTTTTGACATCCATTTGGAAAACTTTAAGATTGTGGAGTGCAGCATAGGCTAAAAACAATCTAATTGCCTCCAGTCTGGCTACAGGGGCAAAGGTTTCATCATAATCAATACCTTCTTCTTGTGCAAACCCCTGCACAACCAGTCTGGCCTTGTTCTTAACAATTAGCCCATTTTCATCAGTTTTATTCCTAAACACCCATTTAGTGCCTATTGCACACTTACCTGGGGGTAGAGGAACAAGCTCCCACACTTGCTGTTTCTTGAACTGAAGAAGCTCAAGCTGCATGGCTTCAACCCATCCATTGTCTCTCAAAGCAACATGATAGTTCTTCGGCTCTAGCTGACTGATGAAGAGAGCATAGAAGCAGAAATTGGACAACTGGCTTCTGGTTGAGACACCAGCATTGATATCACCAAGGATTTGAGATATTGGGTGATTTTTCAGCTCTTGGTAAACAATCAAATCTGTGCAAGTGTTTGTAGGGTCTTCAGCAGCAGCAGATGTTGATGCAGATTCTTGAAACCATGAAGATGGTGGCAACTCAAATGAAGTTGAGGATGCAGAAATCTCATCAGCATTTGTTGTGGATGGTGCGGCTGGAGCTACAGGAGCATCAGGTTTAGAGGACTCAGGCAGTTGATCACTAAACCTGAAGAGGTGATTACTACTATCATCATCATCTTCAGTAGTAACACCAGGTGGTGAACTGTTGACAGGAGCAACAGCAGGAGATTGATAAGGAACATATTGCAGTATGTCCAAATCAAAGAGCTCCACAGGGCTTTGTGGAATCTTGTCCTTTGGAGATTCATTGAACTTGACATGTAAGTCTCTTCAACCATCTTTGTTCTGCAGTTGAAGACTCTGTATGCCTTGCAAGTTGATGAATAACCAACAAAGTACCCTGCATCCACCTTAGGATCAAATTCTGGAGCTGATCCTTTGTGTTGAGAATGAAACAGGGACACCCAAATGCTCTAAAGAATGAAATGAGAGGGGCCAAATGATGTAGAACTTCATATGGAGTCTTCATCAACCTCTGATTTATTAGCACTCTATTCTGCACATAGCATGCTGTGTTGACAGCTTCAGCCAAAAGGTCAATGGCAGTCCAGAATCAGCCAACATAGACCTTGCAGCTTCAATGAGGGTCCTGTTCTTTCTCTCCACAACTCCATTCTGTTCAGGAGTTCTTGGAATACTAAACTGTCTCTTTATTCCCTTGGAAAGGTAGAACTCATCAAGTGTATTGTTCCTGAATTCTGTTCCATTGTCACTTCTAATACACTTGACTGAGAGGGAATACTGCTTCTCAGCATACAACACAAAGTTTATGATCTTCTGTGCAGCTTCATCCTTTGAATGTAGAAAGAAAGTCCATACAAATCTGGAGTAATCATCCACAATTACCAGACAGTATTTCTTTGTGCCATGCTCATCACTCTCACAGGACCAAAGAGATCCATGTGAAGAAGTTAAGCAGGCAGTGGACTTTGGTTCTTCAATAGGTGGAAATGAAACCTTGTGCTGTTTTCCTTTCAAACAAGCAGTGCAGTTGTTTTCACACTTGAACTCCTTCATAGGCATTCCCCTTACTAAACTATGGTGTATCAGCTGATTCATGTTCTTGAAGTTAACATGTCCCAGCCTTCTATGCCATAGATTAGATTCTTGAGGAGAGGCCTTGGAAAAGGCAAGGATGGCCTTTGAGATCAATTTTCTTGGAAAGATCTAAGGCATACACTCTTCCTGTCCTGTTGGCCTTCAGGAGAGTGTGAGCATCCAATACCTTGTCAATCAAACTCAGAACTTTGGATGACAGAATCCTGCAGTTCTGGCTTGTGAAAAGGGCAACATGGCCTTTGTCACACAATTGACTGACACTCAAGAGGTTATACTTGAGATTTTCCACATGGTTGACATCATCAAACTTTATTTCCCCATTGGAAACAAAGCCCTTCCCGATGATGTAACCTCTTGCATCATTGCCAAAGAAACAAATCCCTTCCTTCCTGGAGAGTAGTCATTAAGAAGTGAGTTGTTCCCAGTCATATGCATAGATCCCCCACTGTCTACATACCAGATGCTACTTTGGCATGTTGAAGAAACCTGCATAAATAAACAATCAGTTAGTTTTGGAGACCCAAACCTTTTTGGTTTTGGCCTGGTCTCATCAACAGATGGTAAACTAACAGGTTTATTGGACACAATAGCTTGAGGTGAAGGAGATGGTGTAGAAGAGGAATCCTTCGGCTTGGATCTCCTTTTCTGGGGTTTCAACACAGGGCCATCAAGTTGGTTAACTCTTCCCAACAGATGTTGAACCATCATTACCAGCTGTGTCTGATTCTGGGAGAGAGCTTTCAGCTCTTCAGACACATTGGTATTGGTGTTTGATGATGAGTTCTTGTGTTGCACCATCTTCTTTTGAGCAACCTCAGCTATTGCCTGTTGCACTCCTTCCTTTTTAGATTTCTTTTTGGTCATAGGAGTAACAGGATTTGATGCTGCTGGTACAAACTTGGACTCAAACTCAGTTTTCATTTTAGCCAAGTTTTCTTTAATTTTCTCTTTTTGTTTGAGTTTGGATCCCTTTTTGTACCAACAATCATCTGTGAGATGATTGAATAGACCACATATTTCACATGGTTTCTTCTTCATCTTCTGTTGATCATCAACTAAAGAAGATGAAACTACTGAAGACTTGCTCTTCAGCAGTTTAGAAGCACTTTTTGCCTTCTTGTCAACTTCCTTAGTAGGCTTCAAATCCTTCCTACTGACAGTTTTCTTCTCTTCAGTGCTGTCAGTCATTAGGATTTGAACTCCAGATGTTATCCCCTGCTCTCCAGTACCCTCAGTACTTCTAGGGATAACACTTGGGTTGATCAACTCATTGATCATGTGAGTGTCAGCAGTTGAACCATCAATATCAGCTGATAGGTTCACAGAGGGATTACTACTGACTTCAACTACTGATGGTGCTTTATCAAGTAGTGAATCACATGATGAGGTGGATTGGTCATTACTTTCTCCAGGATTCTACTCCTGCTCTTGAAGCAAAACTGTAGGAGGAGCAGTGTGATTATAACCAATTCCAAACTTCACATTGGAAGCTGTTTGCTTACTAAGAAGCATTTCAAAGCCCTTGCAAGATTGTACCCATCGATCACACTCTACCTGGGTGACAGCAAGAGTATCTTTGAGGTCTTTGTACTTCTCTAAGAGTACATCCTCCCTAGCCTTATCATCAGAAATTTGGCATTTTAATTTGTAAATCTCATCAGTTTTCTCTTTTAGCACAGACTCAAACTCAGCTTTATTTTTGGAAATTATTTGTTCTAGCTCTACATTTTTATTGATTAAAGCCACATTTGCTTCTCTAATAGAGGCAAATGCTGCTATGCAAGTTTCAGAACATAATTTGGCCTTAGCCTCAGAGGATACCTGTGATACCTTTGTTGAAGAGGTACTTGAGATGATCCATCAGAGGATTCCAAAGCGAGAGCTAGATTTCCAAAAGGATGCTCACCACCATGTTGACCAGCACCTGAGAACAGTTGTTCATTACCAGACACATCATCTGGTAAACTGCTCCAGTCAACAACTCCTGGTGTGAAGAAGCTGTGTTGTTGAAGTTGATTAGGTTGATGAGATTGGGATGGTTGAGGCTCAGGGAGTGCATGTGGTTGCTGAGCAGTGGGTGCTTGAACCTGCCTGGTTGTGGCATGTAATAGCAGGGGTATGGATATGGCATTGGCCCCTGTGGAACAAAATATGCAGGAGATTGTGGTTGATGATGATAACCAGAATTGACAGGTTGTTGCCCTCTGTTTTGTTGACTATTGCCAGGGAAAGTCACAAAAGGTGCAGGAGAGTTAGATCCAGATGATCTACATTCTCTTGCAAAGTGCCAAGCCTGTGGCATTTATGGCACTTCAACTTACTCTTGTCAAAACCAACTTTGGTTTTGCCAGAGAGTCCTGGGAATTTCCTTCCAGTTCTTTTGTAGAACTTCTGAGATCTGATATTTATCAAGGCCATTTGGCTCAAAATATCCATCTCTTCTAAGTCATCATCAGCAATCCCCTTGAGATCATCCATGATGAAACATAGATTGTCACTATTACTACCAGCAGAATAACTATCAACACTCACAAAGGCAGGCTCAGAAGTGTTTGTAGAGAAATCAATATGCTCATCATACTGGCTTTCAGATGACGCATATTCTGACTCTTGATGTCCAATCAGGGCAGTGTTCCCTTGGACAAAATCCTCAGTGAGCTTGCCAGATGAAACCAATTTCCTTTTCTGCTCTATCTCTCTCTCAATGTAAGCAGTTTCCCATGAAGTTGGGTGAGAGATAGGCGATCAACATCAGCATTTGAGCGTAGAACAATGGTATATGTGTTCCATCTCTCAGGCAGTGATCTTAAGAATCTATGGTTCATCTGACTCCTGGTATATTCATGTTTAACCATTTTCAATTCAGAGATTAAACATGAAAACCGCTCAAATTGTTGAGTCAGAGTCTCACCCTTTCTATGAGAGAAAGTCTCATATTGTTGGGCGAGGATTTCCCTGTTGTTTGCTAAAACCTCATCAGTACCACCAAATTGTTCTTTGATGGCATTCCAGAGGTCATGAGCAGACTCACAATGCAGAAGCCCAGAGTAAATCTCATTAGGAATAGCCATAGCCAAAATTCCATGGGCTTTTGCATCGATTTCAAACAACTTCTTGTCCTCATCGGAGTATTGCTCCTTCTTCTTTGGAACCAACTGGTTTGTTTCCGGATCATTCACCATTGGCTTATGTGGTCCATGTACCACAGATGTCCAACAACCTGAGCTATTGACAGACAGGTGATGGAGCAATCTTCTCTGCCAAATGTTATACTCATTCCTCACCAAGATCGGAGGCTTGGTAGAGGATCCAGTATTGAAAGGATCATTCGAAGAAGTAGTCATTGTGAAAATCAGACAGATTCAAGTAAAATCACAATAAATTTAGCTCAAAACCACACAGAACCTCAAATAAAACGGCCAGAAGCGATACACTCTCAATCTCTATAACAGATCCTTGCGAATTTGCTAATTCGATTAAACTTAGAGCGATTGAACAGTTTCAATGATCAATTGTTAGATCGATCAATGATTAACCTGCTCTGATACCATTTGTTAGGATCTCAGCCCTTGGTTTAATCGATTGAACAGATATAGCAGCGGAATAGCTCAGAATTAGACAAATTCAAACAAGAACATTCGATATAAAACGATAAAAGAATTTTGTTATAGAGAGAGAAATATCCGACAAAAGGAATATTGCATTAAGATTGTCGGCCTCAAAGGCACGATTACAGGTGAGTCATCCTTCCTTATAAAGGAAAGAGTGACGTAGGCTGATGTCACTTGAAAGTGACATGTAACCGTTTGATAACTACTGATGTTTAACAACTACTGAAGATGTCAACAACTGACATCTTCTTACAAATGTTCCTAAGTGTTAAACATCTTATTTACAACTACTGAAAAACATAAAACTACTGACACTACAACAACTGAAGAACAACCTCTTCAGTTGTTTACAAGTACTGAAAAGAAAAGTAAACAACTACTGAAAATAAAGAAAACTACTGAAGAAGAAAAACCATCACAACAACTGAAGAAGCCCTCTTCAGCTGTTGTCATCAGCTGTTAACATCAGCTGATGTCTTCAGTACTTGAACATCAGACTTTGTCTTTCAGCTGTTGATCTTCAGTCTTTGTCTTCAGTACTTGTTAAGTCTTCAGACTTTAGATCTTCAGCTGTTGTCTCAGTCTATGTCTTCAGTCTTCAGACTACTTCAGCAGTTGTATTCTTCAGACTTTGTAGAGAACAGCGATCAGGTCTTCTTCAGCTGTTGTGATGTCTTGTGGGACTTAGAGGTTTCCTGATCAGGCTCATTGGATTCTTTTGGTCCAACAACATTGATGGGTTAGTACGTTATGATCCAAGTCGGGTCATACCCAATAACAAGCTTAGCAAACACAAATAATATTTAATTGATGATTGATCATGCAATTAATAAATACACCAACTTAGAAAATGGGTTTTCTAAATTAGTTGCATATGAGATTATTCAACATATATGGATTTTTGTTCATGGATATTATTTGTAATGTTGTTTATTTTAGTTAAATAACACAAATAATAAAAGTGTGTGTATGTTATATAATTAAAAGGTTAATTATATATCCTTTTAAAAACATTAGTTTAACAAAATTGGTTTAGGGTTTTGGGGGGAAAAACCCCATCTCCAAAAGGCCAAGCGGCCGCCCTTATGGGGGGCTATTGTTTTGTTTTGTTTAAGGACTCTAAGAATAACACACACACACTTCATCCTCTCATCTTTCAAACATATTCAAGAACCAAAAGAGGGAAAAAGACTCTCCAATCTTGATGTAGATCTCGGCTGAAAAGGTTCTTCATCAGCCTTTGGAACTCGCTGAAAAGTGTTTTCAGCAACCCCTTTTGGACGATTTTGGTGCTTCAAATCCTAGTAACCATGATGTTTGCTTATAGGCTTGTGGTATATGGACACTTGAGGACTTCTACCTTGAAGTCTTGGCCTTTCTTTTGACTCATTTCTGCCTTCTTTTGGTTGGTTTTCACAGCATCCAGAAAGGTTTATTATGGTATGATTATGTCATGTTTTGGGTGTTCTTGTTTAATTTGTATGCTTGCTTTTCACATAATAAAGATCCTCTTGTTATGGGTTTGTTTGCTTACACATGATAATGGTATTTTCAGAAACTTTAACATGTTTAAAGTAGTATTTTCCGCTGCGTTTCATATGTTTAAATGGTTAAACAAGATGTAAATGATCCAACAAACCCCAACAATGGCATCTAGAGCCGGTTATGTGGAAACTAGCATCATTATCCTTGTAAAATCAGTTTTAAAGGATGTTTATCAACTCATTAGAGGCTGATTTTGGTTGATTTAATAAACCCCATGTCTTTCAAAGTATATCCTTATGCTTATGATTATACTTTGAAAGATAGGAATGTCAATTGGTTGATATGTTTTGGTTGTTGTTTGTTTGGACAAACAAACCTAATTTTCAGTTTGTGTTGGCTGAAAATTTGGGGTTTTATGGGGTTTATTTTGTTTGTTGAATGATGTTTGTGATTGTTCATTTGATGGTGCATAACCTAGCTTAGACCTTGTGTTGTTTTGGTTTGGTTGCATGTTTGTTTTGGTTATTTTGTTCAATTGGGTTGTAAGTTTTGTGCTTATAATTTATTCTATTTATTCATTGGGTTGTAATAATAGATTAGGAGTATTTCTCTTTTACTACAAAATATGTATTAGGATATATATATGTAAAAGAAGATGCTTGGGAAGGAAGCACAAAAGGAAGACACAAAGTGGACTTGAAGCATAGGGATGCGACATCAAGTGGGAGATCCATTGTGATCTCAATTTGTGTTGATGCTAACCCTTAGGATAGACCTAATGACCACACTTGTGATGGCAACAAGTATGGTCACAATAGTAGCTATGGTTATGCACATATGGTTGTTTATATTATGCTTGTTTGATTGTGATTTTGTGAATGATTGTGTGATATTGGATATGATATACAATCTTAATAAAAATGATCTTAACAAGCTAATATAAAAATGGCTCTTAACCATTAAGTGTTAATAAATGGTTACTAAAAGGATTAATGATTCATAATAAAATGGGTTTTATTAAAAGAACCATAGGGTACCAAGTATTTGTAAGCATGCAATTACAAGGTACATAGAGTTTCAAAGTCTAGAATTAATGAAACTTAAATCCCTTTGGTAACAAGTCTATCACCATCCTTTTACACGACACTCGAATCACTTGGGAACTATTTGGGATAAAGGTCACCTAACCACTTGTAGGGAACTTGTATCTTTGAGGTGAGTCTAACGTACTTGTGGGATAAAGGTCACCTAACCGCTTGTATGTGAAAACTCACACGTGTGTGTAAGTAGGACAACTTGAATGGAAACCATGTGATTAGGGTCACCGAAGCATGGCGTACAATGGTGTTGATGGGATTAACGTGCCGACTAAACATATGATGTTTAACCGATCCCATAAGACTAGAAGTTGCAATAGGTTGCAATTGTCAACTGTTGACTACCTTGTTAATTTAAATAATGGGATAAAGGTCACCTAACCATCATTTCAATGTAACGTTGGGTTCTAGATTTTATTGTTAATTGTCTATGAGACATTTAAGGGTATTAATGATTAAAACAAATTTATCAGAAATACTAAAATGAACTTTGTCAATTATTGTAGTGATGACCGCTAACAATACGCTACCACCCCGATCGTCCCTTCCCTATCACTGAGATCCATTCTGAGAGGGATCATCCTAACCATAATTACCTTATCGACTCAATTTTGAAACTTGAGAATCGTTCTCAAGAATGAGTAAAGACCTATGTACTTGACGATCCCATACCTCACCAACCAACGCTGTTGATGATAAGGCCTTTTGACGATTGGCTTAGGCACACTAAGGATTTTGTGCAAGTATCTTACCTCATGTTGGGAATATGATTCCCGAACTCCAAAAGGGTTTGGAGCATCATGGGGCATTGACATGATAATCTATTGAAGGAAATGTTCCTTCAACAAACGTTAGTAGATTGCTTCGAAATGGTTCGAGCACTTTATGCATGTCACATGAAAGAAACCCAATCGATATCATCTTATATATTCTTAAGATAAAAGCCACATGATAGCCTCAAGATGTTTAACTGTCTTGTCTCAAGTAGTTGGCCAAGGATTTGATCCTTGATTTCCTAACTAGAGACTTGAGACATTCACAATAAACTAAAATATGAACGGGTGGGACAGGAGCATCAGTGAACTTCATGCTATGCTCAAAACAAACAAGGCAGGGATGGGTAGAGAGGTTCTACCTATTCTCTCGATCAATGAGGGAGGCTATAAGAAATGGCCAATCCCGATCCTATGGCAATTATTGCCAAAGGAAAGGAATACATCAAAGCAAAGGTTAAGCGAAACCTCGAAAAACCTAAGCTTATGAATCCTAAGGTAGCGGAGAATGATCCATGCTTTGAGTATGGAGAGATAGGACAATGAAAAGGAATTGTCCTCCTATCTCAAGGAGTTGAAAGACAAGAGGGATGTTGGGCAAACCTCAAATACAATTTCCATGATTCACACATTGTATTAAATGTCATTTCTTCAAACACATGGGTATTGGATACGGATGTAAGACTCATACTTGCAATTGTTGCAAAGGGGTTCAAAAGAAATGAGCGCTTCAAAGAGGGAAACTCTATTTTGAGTCTTTCAAATGGTTTGGAAGTTGTTCTCAAAACATTTTGTATGCACCTAGTTTGACTAGGAACATAATTAATGTTTCCTATTAAGACAATATGATCATGATTTAAAGTTTGTAAATAATGGTATAAGTTTTATGTATGATGTATTCATTTTAAGGATATGCCTTTTAAATGATATCCATGAATTGGTTCATGATAATTCGTCCTATAATAACTCATTATACACATTAAGCACCAAGAAACTTAAAATGAGCTTGAGTTATTATTATCTTTGACATTGTTATCTTGGTCACATAAACAAGAATTGGATTCAAACACTTCAAAATAATGGTCTTTTGGAAACAAATGAAAAATGTTTCATTTGATAAATGTGAACCAAAGACTTATTAGGAATGATACATTTGGATGTATGTGGTCCTTTTATGACAATAACAAAGATTGGTGAAAGATACTTCATTACTTTTACCGACAATTACAGTCGCTATTATTGTGTGAACTTGATGACACATAAGTATGAAGCTTTTGAAATGTTCAAAATCTTCAATAATAAAGTAGAAAATCAACTCTACATAACTATATATTCTTCATTCTGATAAAGGAGAAACTGAATCCTATTTGGATATGGTTAAATCTATTATGGCTATGAGCTTACCATCTTTATCATTTTTGGTTTCCGCATTGCTCTTTAAGGCTCATATTATGAATATGAACCGAACCAAGAAAGTGTAGATTAGTTGAATATCCTAGAGACTGTATAGGATACTGATTCTTCGACTCAATAAAGCAAAAGTATTTATTGCTCGAAAGGCTAAGTTCTTGGAAACCGAGTTCCTTATCGAAGGAATGATATATAGAACTACGGAACTTGATAAGGATCAAGATCCACAAGCCGATACACTTATGGTTGACACTAGCAATCAACAAGAGGTTGTTGATGATAATCAAGAGGTTGATCAATACACATAAAATGTTCACAAATCTGGTAGAGTTAGTATTCCATCTAAGAGATATGAATATTCCAAGGATGGATGCTATGTGGTTGACCCCTGTTGGCTAACCATATACCAAGATGCTATGTCCAATTTGGATTGGGACAAATGGCTTGAAGCCATGAATGTAAGGATGCAATCCATATATAACAACCAAGTTTGAGAATTGGTTGACCCTCCACTTAACTCCAAACGGTTGGATACAAGTGGGTTCTCAAGATGAAAACGGATATGCATGGAGACTTGAATACTTATAAGTCAAGACTTATAGCATAAGGTTTCCATCAAACTCAATTGGTTGATTATGATGAAACTCTTACACCCGTAGCAATGCTAAAGTCGATTAGGATATTATGTGCCATAACTGCATATTTTGAATATGAGTTTTGGCAAATGGATGTCAAAACCGTTTTTCTTAATGGACATCTCGAAGAGACTGTCCATATAGTTCAGCATGATGGTTTTGTCGATCCATGACATCCTAATAATGTAAATAAGTTAAAGTGATCAATCTACGGATTGAAACAAGCATCGAGAAGGTTGTGTATATATGAAGGCTAGTGGGAGCATAATTGTATTCTTAGTGTTGTATGTTGATGACACTACTATTTGGAAAAATATTCCAACCTTGGAAGGTGTTAAAACCTAGCTTGGAAGATGTTTTTCATATAAGATCTCGTTTAAGCCACCCATATTTTGGAATAAGGATCTATAAGGATATATCGAGGTGGTTGATAGGGTTAAACCAAAGTGCATATATATATTGATAATATCTTGAAAAGGTTCAAGATGAAAAACTCATAGAAAGGTATGGTACCTATTCAAAGAGGGACAATGTTGACTACGTCTCAATGTCCAAGCTTATAGGATGAGCAAAATCAAATGAAGGATATCCCATACGCATCTGCTATAGGATCCATCATTTGTGTGATGATATGCACTAGACCGGACGAGTCATGCTTATTAAGTATGACAAAGTAGATACCAATAGAAATAACCATCGGTTGGCTGCTAAAAGTATATTGAAATACCTTAGTAGGACTAAGGATATGTTTCTAATATACGGATCTGTTGAAGAGGAAGTCATGTAAGGGTTACACGGATGCAGACTTCCAAAACTGATCGAGATGATTTTCGATCACAATCGGGGTATACTTCCATTATGAATGGAGGAGAAGTGTCCTTGAAAGGTTCAAAGCAAGACACGGTAGCATTGTTCACTACAAAAATCGAATACATAGCCAATTCATTGGCAGCTTGGAAGCTGCATGGATAAGTTTGTCATTGCTTATCTAGGGGTGGTCTCTACCATTCAAGACCCCCTAGAAATCTTTATAATTACGTGGGTGGGATTTCTTAAATCAAGGAACCCCGTACTCATAATAAGACTAAGCACCTTGAGCGGAGATTCAACATCATAAGGGATGGAGTTGAAAAAGGGTAAAGATATGTATTGATAAAGTTCGTAAAGATCAAAACATTTAGATCCAACCACGAAGCTCCTTGTAAGGACAAAGTATGTGGGTCATACTTATGCCTTAGGACTTCGATATTCTAGTGATTGGAATTTATCTTTTTAAGCAGATAAAATATGGAACAATTGTAACATTAACTCTTTTATATATTTGAGTTATGTTCCTTTTTAGCATGTTTACATCCATGAATATGTTCATTATTCTAAATGTCCGTAGTCGGTCATATTTGTGGGAACAAATATGAATGTAAGACTATTATGAACATGGATTGGTAGATATTCATAGGTATAATATAGAGCAATTGGTTGCTACCAAGGTACATAGATATTTGTGGGATGCAAATATTGGACTGACCCGCATCTCAATTTTACTACATGGAATCTTCTAGATTGATCATAAGTAATTTGAGTAAAGGCGAATATCATTTGGTATCCTCCGACCTGAGATACATATTGGTTTTGATATTCACCAAATGTTATACCTTGAGCTAGTTCTTCGCTGCTCTGAAATAATAGGCAGTGCATAAGGCTATGTTCAGGTGTGACACGAGGTGATTGTGAAAAACGTATGTAGTCAAGATGGAATTTGTTCCTCTTATTCGTTGAGAGCAAGATATCTAAGGCCTGATTAAGTTAAATCAACAAGGAATGATCATTCTATGTCCTTGGATTTAACATGACATCTGTAACAAAAGGATAGATGATCGATTCACCTAAATCCTTTCAGGTTTTGAACTTGATAGGGATGATGTTATTGAATGGCTTTAAGTCATGCGCATTAAGGGTATTAAACCGTTGTTAGGCGGTATTTACTGCTTGCATCAATCTTCTATGAATCTTGTGCAAGTGGGAGATTGTTGGATTCTTTATGCCCAAGACACATAGAACATTGATGTGGTTAGTACGTTATGATCCAAGTCGGGTCTACCCAATAACAAGCTTAGCAAACACCAAATAATATTTAATTGATGATATGATCATGCAATTAAATAAATACACCAACTTAGAAAATGGGTTTTCTAAATAAGTTGCATATGAGATTGAACAACTTATATGGATATTTTGTTCATGGATATTATTTGTAATGTTGTTTGTTTTGTTAAATAACATCAAATAATAAAAGTGTGTGTATGTTATATAATTAAAAGGTTAATTATATATCCTTTTAAAAACATAAGTTTAACAAAATTGGTTTAGGGTTTTGGGGGGAAAACCCATCTCCAAAAGGCCAAGCGGCCGCCCCCTTATGAGGGGTTATTGTTTTGTTTTGTTTAAGGACTCTAGATAACACACACACTTCATCCTCTCATCTTTCACACATATGCAAGAACCAAAAGAGGAAAAAGACTCTCCAATCTTGATGTAGATCTCCGCTGAAAAGGTTCTTCATCAGCCTTGGAACTCGTTGAAAAGTGTTTTCAGCAACCCCTTTTGGACGATTTTGGTGCTTCAAATCCTAGCAACCATGATGTTGCTTAGAGGCTTTTGGGTATGGACACTTGGACTTCTACCCTTGAAGTCTTGGCCTTTCTTTTGACTTATTTCTACCTTCTTTGGTCAGTTTTCACTACATCCAAAAGGTTTAATTATGGTATGATATGTCATGTTTTGGGTGTTCTTGTTTATTTTGTATGCTTGCTTTTCACATAATAAAGATCCTCTTGTTATGGGTTTGTTTGTTTACACATGATAATGGTAATTTTCAGAAACTTTAACATGTTTAAAGTAGTATTTTCTACTGCATTTCATATGTTTAAATGGTTAAAGAAGATGTAAATGATCCAACAAACCCCAACAGGGACAACCCCTGGGCGGCCGAAAATAGGCATTCAAAATGGGTTCCCCGTTTTGTAATTTTATAAAAATGCACTCTTTAACCATATTTTATAAAATTAAAACATCTTTTAATTTTATAACATTAACACACTCTTATTTTTTATTATTTAACTAACTTAAATAGTGAAACAAATAATTTCTCATGAACAAATTATCCATATAATGTTGTTCTATTACAAAACAACATTTTAGAAAACCCATTTTCTAAATTGGTGTCAATATTTATTTGTATGATCTCATCAACAAATAATATTTACTGGTGTTTGTTTAGCTTGTTATTGGGTATGACCCGACTTGGATCATAACGTACTAACCACTTCAATCTTGTATGTGTCTTGGGCATACAAGATCCAACATTATCCACACACTCACCCTCAAGATTAGGTTGAAGGCAGTGGTTTCTTGCTGTGGGTGTCTTAGCAATCTTACAATCAGTCATGTTGAATCTTTTGAGTTTTCAAATCTGTCCTTCAATAGCTTCTCAAAGTCTTTGCATAGCTTTGGATTAGTTGAACCAAAGATGATGTCATCAACATACACTTGAACTAGCATTAAGTTATTTCCCTATCCTTTGATGAAGAGAGTTCCATCTATAGTACTCCTTCTGTATCCATGCTTGCATAGGTACTAAGATAGAGTCTCATACCATTTCCTTGGTGCTTGGTGCAACCCATAAAGAGCTTTGTCAAGCTTGCGGACACAATTAGGATGATCAGGATCTGCAAAACCAGGTGGTTGTTTGACATACACCTCTTCATCAATCACCCCATATAGAAAAGCACATTTGACATCCAATTGATAGACCTTGAAGTTCTTGGATGTAGCAAACGCCAAGAATATCCTAATAGCTTCTAGTCTTGCTATAGGAGCAAAGACGTCAATGTAGTCAATTCCTTCTTACTGTGTGTACCCTTGAACAACTAGTCTAGCTTTGTTTTTGATCATAATGCCTCTATCATCTTTCTTGTTCCTAAACACCCATTTGGTTCCTATAGTAGTTTTCCCATGAGGAAGAGGACAAAGGTTCCAAACTTTCTGCCTTTTGAATTGAAGCAGCTCCTCTTAAATGGCTTCAACCCAACTTCCATCCTTCAGAGCCTCATCAATATTCTTTGGCTCTATCTGGGACAAGGAACAAGAGTGAAGAGAAATATTTGCTTTTTGGGTTTGTCCTCTTGTTCTTACCCCTATGTCAACATCTCCAATGATGTTTGTGGTGGGGTAAGACTTGTGGATCCTTAGTTGTGGGATTATAACAAGTTGCTGAGATAGATCTAAATTAGAAAATTTAGATCTGCATTGATGCTTCTCCCACCACATCAGCATACTTATCAAGAGAAACTTGACCCAATGAGCGTGTGTGTGTGACATCATGATGTTCATCTATGGAGTGGTTATCGGCATCAAGAAATTCTTGATCATTATCACTGCCCCCATTGTCTTTTTAATTTGAGGCTTCTTTGTCTGGTTGTTGAGCCTGGAGCTGGAATTTGAAGGCATCTCAGATGTATCAGCTGAATTTGTCATTGTTGTGCTAATAGAAACGTCATTTGTAGAAGTTGTTACAACTCGGCTTGAAGATGTGTAGCTTGAAGATCTTCCAAGTTCAAATCTTAGATTAGGGTCACGTGGTAATAAGATATTTGTAGATCCTGTAACATTCTCACAAGATTTGTTAAAACAGTTGGTAACTAAATCAAGATCAAATAGCCAATCAGGACCAGAACCAGCCACACATGGTGTGTGTTCATTGAAAGTCACATTGGCTGTCTCCTCAACAATTATAGTTCTGAGATTATATACTCTATAAGCCTTAGCTTTAGAAGAGTATCCAATGAAGTGTCCATCATCTGATTTCTCAGCAAATTTGGCAATTTGATCTTTGGTATTCAAGATGGTGCAAGGACATCCACATGACTTGAGAAAACCAATGAAAGGTTTCCTCTTGTGCCAAAGTCATAAGGAGTCTTATCATGAGTCTTAACCACTTAACTCTGTTTTGCACATAGCAGGCAGTGTTGACTGCCTCTGCCCAGAAGGAGATAGGTAGCTTAGAGTCAGACAACATGGTTCTTGTAGCTTCAATTCATGTCCTGTTTCTCCTCTCAGCAACACCATTTTGCTGAGGTGTCCTAGGAGCACTGTATTGTCTTGTAATACCCTTTTCATCACAAAATGAATCAAGGATTTGGTTCTTAAAGTCAATTCCCTTATCACATCTTATGGTATTGACCTTGTGATCACATTGATTCTCAATCTTTAAGATGAAATTCTTTAGAATCTCAGGGGTCTCATCCTTAGTTTTAAGAAAGAAAACCAAGTGAATCTTGTAAAGTCATCTGTGATCACCAAACAAAAGGTCCTTCCTAGACTCATTACACTAGTGGGGCCAAAGAGATCCATATGTAACAAGTGTAGGGGGTGTAGTGATGGAGTTTCTTTCCTTAGGCTTATTAGATACCTTATGTTGCTTCCCTTTCAGGCATGCAACACAATGATCATCACTTGTAAACTCTTTCTTTGGCATTCTGATTACCAAATCATTCTTAATCAGTTTATTCATGTTCTTAAAATGTTTACATGGCACATTCTTTTATTCCATAGGAAAGACTCATCACTATTAGCTTAAGATAGAAAGCATGAGACTTCTCTTGAGGGAGATGTCTCTTGAAAATCCATCTTGTACATGTTCCCTTTCCTGGGGCTCTAAGGAAGATATGCTCATGAGGAATGACCACCCGGGCTTGAGAACAATGCATTCATGCTAAGTAAATAGAATGTTATGACTCTGATCACAAAATTGGGACACACTAAGAAGATTGTACCCAAGCTCCTTGACAAAGTTTACCTTCTCAATGCTGAGCTTACCATTTATGACCTTGCCCCTTCCAGAAATGTAACCACCTTCATCTCCTCCAAAAGCAACTGGGCCTCCAATCTTTCAATGTTCTGGAGTAGTGACCTATTGCCTGTCATTTGCCTGGAACAACCACTATCAATGATCCAGATATTCTTGTTTGTCTTGAGCTGTCCCTGCATAAAAAATGATTAGATACATTTGGAAATGCAAACATTACTGGTCTTGGGCTCATCAAAAGAAACAGAAGGTAAACTAATAGTAATAGATCCTATAGTTGTGCTTTGAGGATCTTGTGCTATTGTTGATGGAGAAATTTTAGTCACTTGGTCTTTCTTTGAGTTCCACACCACCTTTGGAAGTTTGGACTTGACCTTCAACACTTCGAAAGCTTTTTAGATTTCGGAAGTTTTGATGACTGTACCTTCGGAAGATTCTACAAACACTGCAGGAGACTTCAGTGCTTCGGAAGAATTCCTTTCTTTCAAGACCAAATTTTCTTCCGAAGGCAATTTTCCACTTGCCTTCTTTTTCATTTTGGAGATTCCGAAGGAAATAGACTTTCCTTCCGAAACTAAAATCTTCTTGGACTCTTGGAAGTCTTTATCTTGGTCATGTGAAGAGTACCTTTTGAATTGTATGGACAAACCTTAGCAAGATGAGAAGTACTTTCACACATAAAACATTCCATCTTTTTCTTCCTAAGAGCCTTCTTCTGAGAACTAGGCTGACTTTGGTCACATCCCCTCTCCACTTTCATCTTTCCAGATGCTAAGACAGTATTTTTGGGTTGAGAACTGTTCTTGGAGTTGGATGGTCCAGGCCGTGTAGCAGTGGTACACAACAGATCAGCTTTCTTCTTGGTGCTGAGATGATTTGAACATGAACAAGAACTCTTTGTGGAGGAGTTTAGGTTGATGTTTTCAGTCTTAACCACTTCAAACCCTATAGAGATAAAAACCTGTTTCTGCTTAGAGTCAAAAGTGGCCTTGATCTCTTGATCCTTCCTAGCTTTTCTCTTGCTCTTTCTGATGAAGTTCTTCCTCATAGACTTGGTCATCATAGTCTTCTTGTTTTCCTCAGAAGGACAGTGACCCTTCTAAGAGTCCTCTTCACTCTTCTCAGAGGAATTCTTCACTATCACTTCTTCATCCTCTTCACTCAAGGGGTCTATGAGAGGAAGCTCATCTTCACAATTCCACACCTAGGTGATCTTACAGACAAGATTGTGTGTGGAGGAGATATCTTACTAGATCCCAGTCCCTGCTTATTTTGATAACACACCTTGGCATGCAGGGATGAGGATCATGTTCTTAAAGGTCTCTTCATCAAGAACACATTTTTCTGCCCTCGCTTTGCTGATCACAAGCTCAGCCTGGCATTCAGTCAACTTAGTTATGAGATCCTTGATCTGAGTACTATAGTTGGTGTGCTCATGCTTTAGAGCTGAAATGGTTTTCTCTAAGTCCTTTATCTTTACATTATAGTCATTTTCAGCCTTTCTAAAATCAGCTTTTAAGATGTTTAAAGACTCAAGATCAGATTTCATTTCTAAGTTGTAGGACCCGTATCTGTTGACTTTAGCAATACATTCAGAAGTACAGAGATGTTCCAACACCTTGGCTTAATCATGATCAGCCATCAGTGCTTGTTTAGAGATGCATCTTCCACCTGAAAGCTCTAGTCAAAGCCTCCTTCTTTAACAGCAACTATAGCTTGCTGCTTTGGCTTTTCATGCTGAGTGGCTTTGTCAATGTAGTTTGGTCTGGATTGTGCTTCGCCACCATTTGTTCTTAGTGTCTTGCACTCCCAAGCAAAATGGCCCATCAAGTTACAGTTGTAACACTTGACTTTGCTTTTATCCAGTCCAAACTTTCCACTAGCTGTATTGCTGGGGAACTTCCTTCCAGTCCGCTTGTAGAACTTCTTGGCTTTGTGAGTGAGATGAGCCATCTGCTGGACTATCTCCATATACTCCAGATCATTTGGATGGATACAGTCCAGGTTGTTGGACCAAAAGAACCAATGAGCCTGATCAGAAAAACCTCTAAGTCCCACAGACATCACAACAACTGCGGAAGACTTGATCAGCTGTTTGACAAAGTCTGAAGACTTCAACAGCTGAAGACCAAAGTCTGAAGATCAACAGCTGAAGACTAAAGTACTGAAGACTTCAACAGCTGAAGACCAAAGTCTGAAGATCAACAGCTGAAGACTGAAGTACTGAAGATCAACAGCTGAAGACTGAAGTACTGAAGATCAACAGCTGAAGTACAAAGACTGAAGACATCAACTGATGACAACAGCCGAAGTTCAAGTACAAGTACTGAACCCTTAAGAGTTTGTTACAATAGCTGAAGAAGCATTCTTTAGTTGTTGTGATGGTTTCCTTTCAGTAGTTTTCTTTTTTGTTTTAGTATTTGTACAACGACTGAAGAGCATGTTCTTCGGTCGTTGTAGTTTCAGTAGTTTCTTTTCAGTAGTTGTAGTGATAGTTAACACTTAGTATTTTTGTAAGAAGATGTCAGCTGTTTTGACATCTTCAGTAGTTGTGTTAACTTTCAGTATTTTGAATAATTCTGTTAGATGTCACTATCAAATGACATGAGCAGACGTCACATCTCTTATATAAGGAATGTTCCACCACGACATTCCTATATAAGGGATGATTGGCCTGATTGTATGTGTGACATTTTGCCACCACGAAAGCGCGTATTGAATGAAATCTTTGATTTGCATAATTCTTTCTATAATCGTTTGTTCTTACTTTGAATATCAACTATATTCTTGTGAATTGTCTAAATTCTTTGTTTGATTTCCGCTGCAATACTCTCTAATCAATCAAACGTAGATCACTAATCCTAACAATTGGTATCAGAGCAGGTTAATCATTGATCAATCTAACAATTGATCATTGAAACTGCTAATCGATATCTGCATTTGATTGAATGAGCATATTTGCAAGAATCGGTTATAGTTAAAGTGAATTTCTGCTACTTTCATTTTATTGCTTTCTGTTTTCTCTTGGTTTAATTTGGTTGTTGTGTTCTGTTCTAAATTGTTAAAACTTAATTGATTTTGGTTGTATCTGAGAATGACTACTCCTTCCAATGACCCTCACAATACCGGTTCTTCAACCAAGCCTCCGATGTTGGTTAGGACTGAGTATAACATATGGCAACGAAGAATGCTTCATCACCTGTCTGTTAACAGTTCAGGTTGTTGGACATTGGTGGTACATGGTCCACATAAGCCTATGGTGAACAATCCGGAAACCAATCAAATGGTTCCAAAGAAGAAGGAACAATACTCATATAAAGATCGGAAACTGTTTGAGATTGATGCTAAAGCCCATGGAATTCTGGCCATGGCACTGCCGAATGAAATCTATTCAGGACTTATGCATCATGAAACGGCTCATGACCTCTGGAATGCACTGAAGGAACAATTCGGTGGAACTGATGAGGTCTTAGCAAACAACAGAGAAATCCTTGCCCAATAATATGAAACATTCTCTCATAGGAAGGGTGAGACACTGACTCAACAGTTTGAGCGTTTTTCCAGTTTGATCTCTGAGCTAAAAATGGTCAAACATGAATATACCAATAGCCAGATGAACAACAGATTCCTTAGATCACTACCTGAGAGATGGGACACATACACTATTGTCCTACGCTCCAGTGCAAATCTGGATAAACTATCTCTCACCCAACTTCATGGGAATCTGCTTACATTTGAGAGAGAGATAGAGCAAAAAAGTAAACTGGCATTATTAGGAAAGCTCACTGATGACTTTGTACCAGGGAACACTACCTTGGTTGGTCATGAGTTAGAATATGCTGCATCTGAAAGTAATTATGATGAGCATATAGATTTCTCTTCAAACAGTTCAGATCATGCATTCGTTGGTGTTGATAGTCACTCAGGCTGTAATACTGACAATTTATGTTTTATCATGGATGATTTGAAAGGAATAGCTGATGATGATCTAGAAGAGATGGATATTCTGAGCCAAATGGCCTTGATTAATATCAGATCTCAGAAGTTCTACAAGAGGACTGGCAGGAAATTTCCAGGACTCTCTGGCAAAACCAAAGCTGGTTTTGACAAGAGTAAGTTGAGGTGTCACAAATGCCAAAGGCTTGGACACTTTGCAAGAGAGTGTAGATCATCTGGATCTAACTCCTCTGCACCCTTTGTGACTTTTCCAAGCACTAGTCCACAAAACAGGGGGCTACATCCTGCTAGTTTTGATCATCATTCACAACCTGTTTCGCCTGCATATTTTGTCCCTCAGGGTCCAATGTCATATCCGTATCCCTGCTATTACATGCCTCAGCCAAATCTAGTTCAAGTTCCTACTGCACAACAACCACAAGCATTACCTGAGCCTCTACCATCTCAATCACAACCTCATCACAGCTTTTTCACCCCTGGTAATGTTGACTGGAGCAGTTTACCAGATGATCTCTCTGGTACTGAGCAATTATGTACTGGTGATGGTCAACATGGTGGTGAACATCCTTTTGGGAATCTAGCTCTCATGGCCCTAGAATCTACGAAGGGTTCATGCTCCAATGCATCTTCTTCACAGGTAACCTAGGTATCTTCTAAGGCTAAGGCCAAGCTTTGTTCTGAATCTTGCATAGATGCATTTGTCTCTATTAGAGAAGAAAATGTAGCTGTAATTAATCAAAATCTAGAGCTTGAGCAAACTATTTCCAAAAGAAAAGCTGAATATGAATCTGTCCTTAAGGATAAAGATGATGAGATTTATAAGCTTAAATGCCAATTAAATGATGAAATGGCTAAGCTAGAGGTCATTCTTGAGAACCATAAGGAACTCAAAGAAAAACTTGCAGTTACCCAGTTGAGTGTGACCGCTGGGTGTCATCCTGCAAGGGATTTGAAATGCTGCTCAGTAAGCAATCTGCTTCGAATGTGAAGTTTTGAATTGGTTACAACCATATTGCACCTCCAAGAGATTTTACTCCAAAACCAATAGTAAAATATCAAAGTGAAAGCAATCTCCAAACCACATTATCATGTGCATCATCCACATGTGATCTCCCAAAATCACAAGATGAGATAAGGGTTAATACCTCAGCAAGTAAATTGGCTGATGGGTTAACTACTGATAAGCACATGAAGCTGAGTATTTCAGATGTTGTCCCTCAAAGTAACTTAAGTACTGAAGGGGAAGTTACAACAACTGAAAAGCATTTCAAATCAGCTGAAATAATGGATTAACAACTGCTGACAATGAACAGCTGAAGAACAACTCTTCAGTTGTTACAGATTCTTCAGTACTGAACAAAATTACTAAAAGGAGGAAAGTTCTGAAGAGCACACCTTCAGTAGTTTCCTCATCAGCAGTTGATCAATCCAAGATGAAGAATAAGCCATGTGAAATATGTGGTAAATTGAATCATCTTTCTGATGAATGTTGGTACAGAAAGGGTTCCAAACTCAACAGAGATAAGCTCATTAAAATCCAGATGGATGAAATGAAAACTGAGTTTGAGACCAAGTTTGTACCGCAATCATTCCATTGTGATAAACCCAAGCCTTCAACCAAATTCAAAAAGAAGGATAAGGTTCATCACAAAACAGCTCATGGTGCTCCTCATGATAAACATCAGACCAGGTCTGTTCATTTTAAGGAGGAAATGGTGGATCACAGGAACTCATCAAACACAAGTACTGATATGTCACAAGAGCTGAAAGCTCTGGCTACAAATCAGACACAACTTGTTATGATGGTTTAGCATTTTTTGGGGAGAGTTAACCAACTAGATGCACCTGTGATCAAATCACTGAAAAGGCATTCCAAGCCCAAATCTAAGGAATCCATTTCAGCACCATCTCCTTCTTCAGCTGTTAATCATAAGAAACAAGTTATGTTGCATCTGTTGATGAAAACAGACCCAAACCAAAAAGGTTTGGGTCTCAAAATCTTACTAGTTTTCTTTCATGCAGGGTTCTTCAACATGCCAAAGGAGCATCTGGTATGTGGATAGTGGAGGATCTATGTATATGACTGGGAGCAGTTCTCTTCTTAATGACTACTCTCAAGGAAAGAAGGGATTTGTTTCATTTGGAAATGATGCCAGAGGTTACATCATTGGGAAAGGATATGTGTCTAATGGACAAATCCGGTTTGATGATGTCAACCATGTGGAGAATTTCAAGTATAATTTGCTGAGTGTCAGTCAGATGTGTGATAAAGGGCATGTTGCACTTTTCACAAGCCAGAACTGCAGGATTCTGACTTCCCAAGTTCTGAAGCTGATTGACAAGGTAATGGATGAACATACTCTCCCGAAGGCCAACAGGATCGGAAGAGTGTATGCCTTGGATTTGTCAAGAAGATTGATTTGAAGGGTCATCCATGCCTGTTCTCCAAAGCCTCTCTTCAGGAATCTAAACTATGGCATAGAAGGCTGGGTCATGTCAATCTCAGAAACATGAATCAGCTGATCCACAATCGTTTAGTGAGAGGTTATCAATAAAGGAGTTCCACTGTGATGAAGCCTGCACTGCTTGTTTGAAGGAAACAGCACAAGTCTCATTCCCTCCCATTGAAGAACCTAAGTCTACTGCCTGCACTGCTTGCACTCCTTTGATTTCATTCTTCAGAGCCTTTGGACGTCCTTGCTTCATTCTCAGCACAAAGGGTCAACTCCACAAATTTGATCCTAAGGTGGATGCAGGGTATTTTGTAGGTTATTCATCCACTTACAAGGCTTACAGAGTCTTCAACTGTAGAACAAAGATAGTTGAAGAAACCTTGCATGTGAAATTCAATGAATCTCCTAAGGATAAAATTCCACAAAACCCTGTGGAGTTGTTTGATCTGGACATACTGCAATATGCTCCTTATCAAACTCCAGCTGTTGCAAATCATGTGGATAAATCATCTTCTGCAGCAAGTCTTCCACCTGGTGGTACTGAAGATGATGATGATATCAGTACTCACCTTTTCAAGTTCAGTGACCAACTGCCTGAGTCTGCTAAACTTGATGTTCCTGTACCTTCAGCAGCTCCATCCACAACAAATCATCATAAGATTTCTCATTCCTCTACATCGTTTGATTTGCCATCTAATACTTGGTTTCAAGAATCTGAATTAACATCTGCTGATGCTGAACCGGCTACAAACACTTGCACTGATCTTATTGTGCACCAAGAGCTGAAGGATCACCCCATGTTTCAAATCATTGGTGGTATCAATGCTGGCGTCTCAACCAGAAGTCAATTGTCTAACTTGTGCTTCTATGCTCTCTTCATCAGCCAACAAGAGCCAAAGAACTATCATGTTGCTTTGAGAGACAATGGATGGGTGGAAGCCATGCAGCTTGAGCTACTTCAGTTCAAGAAACAGCAGGTGTGGGAACTGGTTCCTCTACCCCCAGGTAAGTGTGCAATAGGCACTAAATGGGTGTTTAGGAACAAAACAGATGAAAATGGGCTTATTGTTAAGAACAAGGCCAGACTGGTTGTTCAGGGGTTTTCACAAGAAAAAGGTATTGATTATGATGAGACCTTTGCCCCTGTAGCCAGACTGGAGGCAATTAGATTGTTCTTAGCCTATGCTGCATTTCACAATTTTAAAGTTTTTCAAATGGATGTAAAAAGTGCATTTTTATATGGTAAAATAAAAGAAGAGGTTTATGTGTGTCAACCACCAGGTTTTGAGGAAAATAAACATCCAAATTGGGTATACAAGCTTGATAAGGCTCTTTATGGGTTGAAACAAGCTCCTAGAGCCTGGTATGAGACATTATCAAATTTTCTTCTTCAAAATAATTTCACTAGAGGCTCCATAAATAAAACTTTATTCATTAAGAAGGGGGATCAACATAAGTTACTTATTCAAATTTATGTTGATGATATTATTTTTGCATCCTCTGATCCCCAGTTATGTGATGACTTTACCAATTTAATGCATAAGAAGTTTGAAATGAGTGCAATGGGAGAATTACAGTTCTTTCTAGGATTGCAAATCAAACAAAAGGCTGATGGGACTTTCATTCATCAGTCTAAATATACAAAAGATCTTTTGAATAAGTTTGATTTACAAATTGTAAGCCCGGTTCTACTCCCATGTGCAACACCACACAACTGGATGCAGATCAAAAAGGTAAGGCTGTTGATGAAACACTTTACAGATGTATGATTGGGTCCTTGATGTACTTAACAGCTTCTAGACCAGATATCATGTTTGCAACGTGTGTTGTGCTAGATTTCAGGCTGCTCCTAAAGAGTCTCACTTGATTGCAGTCAAAAGGATCTTTAGATATCTGCAAGGTACACAATCTCTAGGTTTATGGTATTCCACTGGACACTCTTGCAAATTGGTTGCTTTTTGTGATAGTGACTATGCAGGGTGCAAGTTAACTAGAAAGTCAACTTCTGGTGGTTGTCAATTCCTAGGCACTGTTTGATTTCTTGGCAGAGTAAGAAACAAACATCTGTTGCTACATCAACTGCTGAAGCCGAGTACATTGCTGCTGCAAGTTGCACTTCTCAGGTACTCTGGCTTCAGAACCAACTTCTGGATTATGGCATTACAGAGACTAAGACTCCATTATTAATGGACAGTGCTTCAGCTCTTTGCATTGTCAAGAATCCTGTCCAGCACTCTAGGACCAAACATATAGCGATCAGACATCATTTTATTAGGGACTATTTTGAAAAAGGTCTGATTGATCCATAGTTTGTGCCTAGTGCTGATGAGCTTGCAGACATTTTTACTAAGCCTTTGGATAGTTCGACTTTCCAAAACCTAGTGTTAAGGCTTGGTATGCTGCAGCTAGAATAAGTGATAACTACTGATGATCTCAGTAAATAAGTACTGATGATCATTTGTAACCATATCACAAACAAGTACTGATTCTGTTACAAGAACTGATACAGTCATAACTACTGATATAAGTACAAACAGATAAGTACTGATGTCCTATGAAACAACTGAAAAACAACCAAAAAGACTGATGAGAAAGTGTTGAGGACAGTATGAAACAGCTGAAAAGCTATGAATTGACGAAAACTACTGATGAGAATTTTCTCTTCAGTTGTTTCTAAAACTGCTGCTTCATCTTAAACAACTGATGGCAAAACCATGTCTTCAGTAGTTTCACAACTACTGATGACTAATACCACGTCGTCAGCTGTTTACAACAACTGATGACAAAACCATGTCTTCAGTAGTTTCATAACTACTGATGACTAACCAAGTTATCAGTTGTTTCCAAAATCTGAAGCTAAAACCATGGTCTTCAGTAGTTTTATAACTACTGATGCCGAAAACCAAGACTTCAGTTGTTTCAACCTCTGAAGGTAATACCACGTCATCAGTCGCTTAAAACTACTGATGACTCATACCAAACCTTCAGTTGCTTTATAACCCATACCCTATAAATACCTTGTCTTACAGAGCTTCATCATCTCAAACCTAACGTTCAAAAACTCATAACCTTCTCTCACATCAATGGCGAACATGAAGCTCAAACCGCAACACAACTGTGTTGCTTACCTTACCAAATCACCCTTCTGGACAAAGTTTGATAATGCCATTGATCTAATGATCAACTCTCCATACAAAACGGCTTTCCTTCTAAATCCTACCATTCATGTCGAATCCCTCCATTAGTTTTGGACGAACATCACCCTCAACCGTCAGGTGGTCATCACTCCAGAAATCCTTCGCCAAACCCTACAACTGGATGATGCCACTTTCCCCACTAGGTATCCAAAGGGCACCACTGATCTATCATTTGCCCAACATGGATACCAGGGTAATCTTAGTGCCTCTACCATCCTGAAGAAGCATTTCCATGATGCGGAACAACTAATTTTTCATATGGTGAATGTATGCTTAGCCCTAAGACTTCTTCTTGGGATCAAATGTCGACGAGGTGGCATCAGGTATTATTTTCAATCCTTGACCAACAAAACTTAAATTTTTCTGAAATATTATTTCTTGAACTCAAGGATATGGCCTCCAAGCCTATAGCTAACTGATGGATATTATATCCTCGGTTCCTAATGGCCATTTTAGTAAACCAGCTGAAAGCTGAGGGACTTGTTGGCCTTGGAGTCCCTGCCACGGCTGTATTGCCTGAAGTATACTCCAGGCACAACTCAGACCAGTCACTCAAACTGGCTGCCAAACTGCGAAAACCCACGCAGCTGGAACCCATAGCCACCACCTCCAAATCCATTGTCCCCACCAAACCCAAACACAAGAAAGCCAAAAAGGCTACTCAGGGAAATGAGTCCCCTGAGGATGCCCCTGCAACACAAACGCAAGTTATATCTACTGGTCATAACCCCCAATAGATACACGTACTCACTCACCCTCAACCGCTCAGGTTTCCTCTCAACAGGAGCCTGTAGCAACCACCTCTGGGACACCTATACATCTGGAACCTTCCTCACTTGAGGAGGTTTCCATTGAAACGCACCACTCTCCCCGGGTGCATACTGCCTTCACACCCTCTCCCACTGCAACCGCCCCCCAAAGTCCCACCATCATAATTGCCAAAGTGCTGACTCAGTTGCACTCCCCACCTCCTCCCCAGATACCAATCAAAACTGGGATAGCCCCAACCATTGAGGGGGAGGACCAAAGTGCTTCTGACACCCCACATCATAGGGGTTACCATATTCAATCTCCATGTGTAGAAACGGAGATTCGAATTTCTGGTGAGGCTGCCACTTCTCCTGCTTCAGCAAATGATCAGGATGAATTTGGTACTGTCCATAAGACCTCACCAGAGGCAACTGCCGATGAAGGACATGGTCCTGAGGCAGGAAGTCCCCAGTACCATGACCAAGGGGCACATGCTACTACTGGACTACACTCAGAGCATGTTCATCCTAATTCTATCAGGAGGTCAGGTGATTCAATAAACACTGATGATGACCTGGGTTCTTTTATGATGTTTTAGCCCAAAACACCATCCTCGAGGATGAGGTGAGCAGACTCAAAGAGCTGCTTGCCAAAACTTCTCAGGATCAAAGACCATCTACCCCTCCAAACCCACAGATGGCACCTTCCTCTGAAGGTCTCCCATACACAGAGCCACTCCAAAACACACAGCCACCTGCCTCTGCTTTTGGTACTATTTCTCAGGGACAGAACCCCCCTGAGCAAATAGCTGCTATCTTTCAACATTCCTTACCTCTTATCACATCAAATATCACTGATATGGTGCTTAAAACCCTTGATGAGAGGCTTCCCTCAGTTATTCAATCCTTGATAGAGGATGTTGTGAGCAAAAGGCTTTCTGACAATCAAACCCTTGCAACCAATGCAACCAAAAAGGGGGAGATTCAGTCAGTGAAAGCAAAAAGAAAGAGGATTGCAGATACGAAAGAAACTGAGAAGGAGAAGGTGAAGGATGCTGACATGGAGAAAGTGACTGAAAGTACTAAAGACTTTCATGTCACATACAAGAAAAGGAAGAATGTAAAGGAGACTGACTTAGAGACAATGGTAAAGGAGGCTGATGCCGAACACAGCCGATCAATGGATAACATCATTGATCAGTTGTTTAGGCAAGGACACGACACTGAAAAACTTGACTAAGAAATCAGAAGACTAGAGATTGAAGAAATCCAAGCTAGATGGGCAAGTTATGATGTGTTGGAAAGGGAAAGGCTAGAAATCATGATCAGATTCATAGCAAAATATCTTGGTAGATCATTGATTGAGATCAAGGCATGGTCCAGGGATAGCATCTTGGCAATAACCACCAAGATCAGTTCGTCTGAAGTATACACCAAAGGATTGGTTATTGAAGCCTTAAATGAAGCTGGTGCTGGGAGTAGGACTGAACTAGTCAAGCAATCTAAAGCCGACCTCACATCCAGAATGCTAGAACAGCCTGTCAACATTCCCACACCAAAACCACCACAACCCACCAAACCATCTCCCTTACCCTCAAAACCAATAGCCGATGATGTACCCCAGAAGAGGAAGAGAAGGGTACTGAGGCTAGAAAAAGATAATGATGAAGATGAAGATAGGCTGCCTATCTCAGCTATTATACAATTGCCTAAGGCAACAAGTCACCTCCCAATAATTACTCCTGAAACTCAAAGACAAATTGTGAAAGTGAAGCTAGAAGAAGAAGAGCTTCATAAACAACATGATGAGGAATTGTTGAGAAGAGTTGACAAAGCATATGCTGCCACATCTTCAATCATCAACATGAAGAAGCATGCTCTCAGGTTATACACTCTTAAACATACATTTCAATATCAAAAGGAGAGAGTGAGGATTTGGCCTGATCCTAGGGTGTCTCATAGGATTCACAAGAAAAACATTCCACAGAGATACATTGGCCAAGTGAAGAAGATTGTAGATGAAGTGATCTCACTGGTCTTTGTAGTATCACCTTGGGAAATCCTAGATGACTTCAAGAAAGCCTATAAAGTTAACTTGACCCCACAAAAGATGCTCGAAAATAAAATGGTGAAAAAGGGGTTAGTATATAAGAGGCTTGAGGAAGTTAGAAAGAATGAGCTCCAGTTGTTCTTAGAGGGTAATCACACTGATGAATTTGCTTATAGAGTAATAACAACTGTGGAACTCAAAAATGGGAAATAGGTCATATACCTATCTGAATATTATGGGACAGAATCACTTTTTGAAGGAGGAGCTGAAGAGCTTACCATGGAGGAACAGATAACCCTCCTTGAGGCCTATACAAGGGAGTCATACAGACTCATTGTTGGGAAGTAGATCTCATGGATGGGGTAACAGCTCTGTGTCCAGTTCCCCAAGACAGAGTTCCCATTCATCCTTTGCCAAACAGATCATCGAGACTTCTTCCCAGGCCTGTGCTTACATGGGTCACTTCTGAGCTAATCTAGAAGACAAAAAGACCAAATCTTTCTGCCATAATAAGTGGGACATCTTCAATAAGTTTAGAGGTTTTGGCTGCATTGGTTCAGGGGGAGTTTGTTAGACCAAAAGAACCAATGAGCATGATCAGAAAAACCTCTAAGTCCTATAGACATCACAACAACTGTTGAAGACTTGATCAGCTATTTGACAAAGTCTGAAGACTTCAACAGCTGAAGACTAAAGTACTGAAGATCAACAGCTGAAGACTGAAGTACTGAAGATCAACAGCTGAAGTACAAAGACTGAAGACATCAGCTGATGACAACAACCGAAGTTCAAGTACAAGTACTGAAGCCTTCAGAGTTTGTTACAACAGCTGAAGAAGCATTCTTCAGTTGTTGTGATGGTTTCCTTTCAGTAGTTTTCTTTTTTGTTTCAGTATTTGTAAAACGACAGAAGAGCATGTTCTTCGGTCGTTGTAGTTTCAGTAGTTTCTTTTCAGTAGTTGTAGTGATAGTTAACACTTAGTATTTTTGTAAGAAGATGTCAGCTGTTTTGACATCTTCAGTAGTTGTGTTAACTTTCAGTAGTTTGAATAATTCTGTTAGATGTCACTATCAAATGACATCAGCAGATGTCACATCTCTTATATAAGGAATGTTCCACCACGACATTCCTATATAAGGGATGATTGACCTGATTGTATGTGTGACATTTTTCCACCACGAAAGCACGTATTGAATAAAATCTTTGATTTGCAGAATTCTTTCTATAATCGTTTGTTCTTACTTTGAATATCAACTATATTCTTGTGAATTATCTAAATTCTTTGTTTGATTTCCACTGCAATACTCTCTAATCAATCAAACGTAGATCACTGATCCTAACACAGGTCTTCAAGGGTGAAGAGAAAGCTACCACAACTTTCATCAGAAGACACAAAGGCTTGAGAGGAACTCGTCTCTTCGAATGGGCTTCCCCGAGTATAGTTCGCCTTGGTGTCTCAAGAAAGGTGATGAAAGGACCCTTTTGTGAATTGTTAGGGTAACATATGAGATGATGTTGGGGTTCTATGCTATTCCTTTCAACCACATGAAGGGCTGAACCCATTTTATTGCTGGAGTTGCCAGATGAATCTTGCATGTTCATCTCCATTTGGTATCCACTAACAATCCCATACAACCTGTCAAGGTGAGAGTCTTTAGGTTCTCAATTCTCTTGATAACCACACAGTACTGTGTCCATTGTCTAGGAAGGGAGGATATGAACTTCCTTATAATATCTTTGTTTTCAAGAGCTACTCCATCATCCACTAGGGTATCCACAATCTCAAAAAACCTGAAGTATTGTTGAGTCATGGTTTCACCTATTTTAAAGGTGAAATTTTCAAACTACTGCTTCAGGAGATCCTCCTTTTTCTCCTTAGCTTCAGAGGAACCCTCATAGATCAGTTCAATGCATCCCATATCTGCTTAGCTATTTTGCATTTCTTAAAACCTCTATATATAGAGTTTGGAAGAGCAGTCTGAAGGGCTGTCATGGCCTTTTAATCAATCTCTACTCTCTTTCTATCTTCATCTGAGTAGTCAGCCACAACCTTGGGGATCATACCACCTCTAGCAGAGGAAGAGGTGCTTGGTATGTAAGGTCCATTGACACCATATTCCCACATTCATGAGTCAAGAGACTTGATGAATCCTTCCATTATTTGGCACCAAGTGTCAAAGTCATCAAGAGTGACCAGTGGGGACTATGTCATTGTTCCAGTTTCCATATCAGCTTTAGAAATAGCTGCCATTTGAGATGTTAAGTATTTTGTGTGTGAGAGAGATCTTAAGATGGTGAGATCTTATATCAAGAGCATGGAATGGTCTGATATGAATTGCAGACCGTTGATAGTTATGGACTTAAAACACAATAACATAATTAGGAAAGTTGCTTAAGAATACTTAACAGATCAAATAGGGAACCGGTCAACCTTTAAGTAAAGATGCTAAGAACACAAGTAAATAAGAGATAGAACAAGATAGCAAAACACACAAGTGATTGGTTTTCAAAAATGTTGTATATTGCTTCTCAAGTTCTATTACAAATGTTACAAAAGCATATTAGAAAGTTACAAGTACTTGAGAACATATACTACATCCTACAGCCAGTCATACTTTGAAGGCCAGCTAGATAGAATTGACTAGACAACTACAAAATCAAATGTAGACTCAAAAGGCAGATTGCCTTTTGACTAGTGACTATGACATGCCATAGCTCACATCCTAATATATTACAAAAAGGATAAAGTACATAAAGTAGAAAGTTATAGACTTAAGACCTCAATGTATAGTTACCAAAAGCATGGACCTTTCACCAACTTATGTAAAGTTGGTGTCTCATTAGAGTCGTAGCGGAAAGGGGTCCAACTTTATGGTAAAAGGTACATCAGATAAAGCATGTGTTCAAATGTCTTTGGAAGAAATTTTTCTTCTAGTGTTGGCTTCAAAAGACTTTGTCATTGAAGCTGCGGAAGACTTCATCTTTAGCTTCAGAAGATATTGGTCTTGGCTTTGGAAGATTTCACACTTTGAATATTTTTCTGTTGCTGGTGTGAAACTTACAAAGCATTCTACTTCAGTACACTTGTGTGCACACGTAGGAGAGACTTTGAGTGTTTGGGTTGCATCAGCCTCATGTTAAACCTTACAGATAATGATGACTCTCGTTAGATGTTATTTCTTTTACACTTTTAGTGATGTATTTTACCTTTTTAATTATGTAATTTTTTATACTTATAATGCAATTTTATTATAAAATACAAACATAAAATAAAATATTATTAGAATAAGCAGCCAAAAACTAACAAGTAGTACAATAAAAGTAACAAGTAAAGCGGTAATACAACAAAAAATGTCACTCGCTGGTCTTGTGTTTGATTATCTTTTCTGTGAACCATTCAGGGTGACTATATGTATAACGATACTGATAAAACTTTTTTGTCATATAGCACTGATATCTTGCACACGTGTCTTTAAAATATTCTTTCATAGTTAAGGTTTTTTTCTTGAACTAGCTTTTGCATTAACATACAAATAAAAACCCTTGAATCACCACCAAGGTCATCCCCGCCCTTAGGCAAGTACTCCTCAGTAGTTGTGAAAGACATGATCCCTTTTATCAAGATGAATAAACGGTCCAATATAACTTTTTTCCAGTAACCAATCTGTTCCATGAGAGAGTAAAAGTTACATGGAATAAAATCTAAAATAGGTAGAACTAACTTATGATATAGTTCACGATATAAGTTATTTGACCAATACTGAAGGATCTTCATTGTATGCAAGTTGATTCGAATAAGTAACCAATCTTCTACTGCTTTTATAAGTATTGGAATATAAATATATTGCACCTCCCAAAATGGAAGGTACAACTCATCAGTTTTGTTGGCATATTTGACAGACTTGACATCTTCCCGTACAACTCATATTGCTTCTTAGGCGCCTCAACCTTTATAGAAATGAACTCGTCGATCGAAGTTCATGAACTGGTTCTTTACCCGGACGGTGTGCCATTTTTATGGGTTATGTAGTGTTTTTTTGATGTATTGTAGTATTTGAAATGTGGTGATTTATGACGATAAGGGTGGTGGTATTTATAGGAGTTTTTATGGAATAAAATTAATATTTATCTTTTATAATATAAAACTAATATTATAATATTAAACAATAATAACTAGTACACATCAAATAAAATTATGATACAACAATCTCCTCATGAATATGAGTTTGGACAAGTGTTCATGTTATGACCTACTTGTCTACATATTGAACATCTACGTATGACAGGTGAATCTGGGTGATGAACATCCATCTCGTTGTGTATCCTTCTCGTGTGTCTCCTACCTCATGGCGTGGTGATTTTTGAGGGATCACCTCTTATCCTCCAACCTGGGTTCGTCTAATAATCAATGTGATGAAGCGGGTAAAAATGTCTGTTACACTATTTTTGATAAACAACAGTACTATAGAGCTGATGAACAATGTTATGAGGTGATTCACCTCTATGGCGGCAAACTACAATTGCATGTCAGCACGAAAATCTTTGTAACTGCCATTTACCACATGTCCAAATTCTGTTTTTATATTCGACGATATAATCATTTCCACCAGCTTCACTTGTTTGTATCTTTGACAGAACTCTATACCTCGCCTCTCTGTAATCAAACTCTGTTATGATATGCTCTTGCAAGTTAATATCATGTATGTTAAATCAACACCATATGCGAGGGGGTAACACAGTGTTATAGTTGGCTGCGATGTTAGTGTGCTTTCTGAACAGTTCGACTGTTTTCTTGAACGTACAATTAATAATAGCTTTTATTGGCATAAGCCTGACACCTTGCAACGTATTGTTGAAGCTTTCTAAAATGTTCGTCGTCAAGTTAGCCCACCGACGATGATTTTTATCATGTAGAAGCGTCCATTTACTCTCTTTAGTAGCTTTTAAATATTCCCACGCTTCTGGATTGACGCTTATTATTTGACTTACATCGTAGTTATACTTCATTTGTTGGGTGGTGCTTCCGATAGACCAACATTGCCTTTTTAGGCTAGAAACCTTGAACTTTTGCATGAGATTACTTTGAACATGCCAGAGGTAAAATCGATGCAAAAAATTATTTCTCCACTCTTCAAGAGTATTCATTGCACGAATAATTCCTTTGTGCCTATCGGAAATAACACATAACGTTTTTCCCCAACCAACACCAACAGAATTATGGTGAACTGCAATGTGTGACCAGAATTGTTGGAAAAACCAACTCCAACTTTCTACCGTCTCTTCGTCTTCAATTGCATAAGCTATCGGCATTACGTAGTTGTTTAAATTTTTTGCAACTATTTTAACAATTTACCATGGTAAAAACCTTTCAAGAAAGTACCGTCAACAGATATCATAGGCTAAAAATAGCTGAATACTTTAATTATTGGATCGAATGCCCAAAATACATATTTAAATGTGTAATAAGTAGATGTATCGGTCGGATGATGTAACCATTCAACAATAACATGGTTCTTCTCTTGTAATGCGTTGATGTATGCAGGTAATTCCTCAAAATTACTATCCCAGCTACCATAAGTATTCTCAATAGCAGCTTTTCTAGCTCGCCAGGCTTTATTATATGAAACATCAACATTCAACGTGTCTTTCAATTGCGCTTGAAACTTGATGGGGAAAAGCAATATCTTGATGAATAAAATGGATGATACGGGTAACAATATCTTTGCATTTGAAACTTCTATTGTTATTACCAACAACAATACCAAATCAGTTGTGTGCATTCACCCATCTTGAAATTCTCCACATGTGATAATCATGGTTCTTGGAAAAATAAACATACCACAAACATGGGGGACCACGATGAAGATTATTGTTGTAATTAGGGCTAGTGTTGTAGCACCTTGCTCTCCATCTTGTATGTTTACTTTCAACTACTACTTCCTCTTTGTTACGTGCAAGATTCCATAACCGCACTGCATGCATCACTTCATCTTTCGATATAAAATACTTTCAACACGAATTTCTTTTGACTCTTCATTCCATATATCCATATGGTCTTTATCGTTAAAATCAGCAACTTCATAATCTCTTAACTCCTAAGGATCTTTAGAATAGTTCACCTCCCTATAAGATCCTGGATTAACACTAGAATTATAATTGTTTAAAACTCCATAATTGTTGTTGTCAACATCACTGGATTCTTCTTGTGATGGAATGAGTTCAGTATCTTCACTACTATCTGAACGACCATCATCTAACTTATCAAAACCTCCATTATCATCATCGACTTGATGATGAGAATTGGTTGACGGACCAGCTTGATAATCATGCGATCTTACATTGCCTTCATGATAAGAACTACTTGACGGATTGGGTGCTTGAGATACAGAGAAATCGCATACGAGATCCATATAATTGGAATGTTGTAGAGACATTTTTGGCTCAATGATAACATAAAAATTTGCTCGAAAATTTTCAACATTTTCTCCCAAATAATACAAAACATCTAGACTTGGGTCATTGAAAATTTCAAAACTTTGAGAGAAACCAACGTATGAGTAATATAACTTTAATTTCAAAACTTTGAGAGAAACCAACGTATGAGTAATATAACTTAATTTCAAATTATAATACTCTTTTTGAACTTGAAGATGATTATAAATCAAATCTACAAACTCTTCGTATGAAACTCTATTATGAAGAATAATAGTTGAACTTCTAGTAGAAACATCACATACATAAGCTAAAGGTGAAGTATTATTGAGTCATGGTCTCACCTATTCTAAAGGTGAAGTTTTCAAACTGCTACCTGAGAAGATTCTTCTTGTTCTCCTTGGCTTCAATGGATCCTTCGTACATAAGCTTCAGTGCTTCCCATAGTTGCTTGGTAGTCTTACACTTCTTGAAGCCTCTGTAAATGGAGTTTGGAAGAGTAGTTTGAAGGGTTGTTATGACTTTTTGATGAATCTCTATTCTTTTCCTATCTACATCAGAGAAATCGATCACAATCTGCAGGAGCGTTGAAGGGTACAAGCTTACAACACAATAACACAAAGAGGAGAGTGTGCAACAACACTTAACAGATCAAATGGGGAACTAGAAACCAGTTTTGCAAAAGCTAAGAAACACAAGTATTCAAGAGACAAAAGAAGAACAACACAAGTATTTAGTTTTCAAGATTGATGTATATTGCTCTCTAGTTCCTTACAAGTGTTTACAAAGCAGTTTATTATAAGATACAAGGACCATAGATACTTATACTACAGCCTATAGCCAGCCGTACTTTGAAGGCCAACTAGATACATGATCTAGACATCAACAAAATCAATGTAGAGTCAAAAGGCAAATTGCCTTTTGACTAGTGACTATGACATGCCATATCTTACATCCTAATATATTACAAAAAGGATAAAGTACATAAAGTAGAAAGTTAGAGACTCAAGTCCTCATTGTATAGTTACCAAAAGCATGGACCTTTTCACCAACTTATGTAAAGTTGGTGTCTCATTAGAGTTGCAACGGAAAGGGGTCCAACTTTATGTAAAAGGTACATTAGATAAAGCATGTGTTCAAAAAGTTTTCAGATGAAATTTGTCTTCTAGTGTTGGATTCGGAAGACTTTGTCTTTGAAGCTTCGAAAGACTTCATCTTTGGCTTCGGAAGATAATGGTATTGCCATCAGAAGATTTCACACTTAGAATATTTTCTGATGTTGGTGTGAAACTTCTGAAGCATTCTACTTTAATACACTTGTGCATGCATGTAGGAGAGACTTTGGGTGTTTGGGTTGCATCAGTCTTATATTAAACCTCATAAACTCCCCCTAGGCTGATGCTACTAAAACACTTTGAAGACTTTAGATATTTACAGTCCTCATCATGATAATAACCATCCCATTTTTCATAAGATGATCAGGATCACTTAGACTCTGAAAATGTCTTCTCGTGTCAAAAAGATCATGTAGAGATAGATTGAACATGTCTTGCCATATGTAGACATTCTCAACACCTTGATCTCTGATGACATGCCATCTTTCTGGATTTGTAGTGTATGTCTAGGACAAGATGGGTCTTCCTGATGCTAGAGGAGCTACTTGAATTGGAGTTGATGAAGCATCCTCTAGTTGCATATCCTTAGGATGTTTTGACTCATCCTGAGGTTTGGAGAAGGATGCTTCTTTCTTCTTCTTCTTTGGCTTTTGTTTGGAAGCCATTCTTTTTCTCCTCTTTGATCTTTTTAACTGAGAAGAGTGGCCTACAACACCTGATTGATCTTCTTTGTCTTTCTCAGTCGAGTCTTCTTCCCTCACAGGTTTAGAAGGAGAGGGAGTTTGACCCTGCTGTGGATCAGAAGATGAAGCTTGCTGAGGCTAAGCAGGAGGTCCAGGTTGTGTTGTCTCAGGTTGTTCAAGCTCAACCTCCATTTCAGGTGGAGCTTGGCTTGGAAGGAGTGTAAGTGCATTAGCTCTTCACTCTTTATCTTCTGCTTGATTACCCTGATATGCTCATCCATAGTAGACAGAGACATAGGCCAAGTCTCCTTCTGGAGAATCCATACGACTTCAAGAAGCTCATCATCCTCAGCCTATCAGCAGACTTCTTCATGCTTTTCTGGATGATGGCTCTTGACTTTACAGCCTCTTCCTTTAACTTCCTTTTGGTGATCTTTCTTTATTTGACTATCTCAAGTTCAAGTTGTTTGAGATACTGAAACTCAATGTAATCAAAGGGTAAGGGAAGAAGTGTAGTAGCCTGATAGAGGCCTATGGCACTCAGGTAGTTGATCATGTTGATCCTATCCTTTTCTTTGTCTACCTGAGGTTCTTGTGGAACCACATCCTCTTGTACATGACTTTCTTGAACTTGGGAGAGAGTAGGCACTGCTTGTATAGTCTTTTCTGTCTTCTTTCTTCTTTGATTTGAAGAAGTAGCTTTGCATCCTCTGGCTCTTTTCTTTCCTTGGACAATTCCATGTCAACCAGTTATTTAATTCATCTAAGGGGAGGGAGATGATATTATCAGTGTCATAGTTCTTGGTCTGCAAGTAATTGATCTTGACTACCCTCAACTCATCATCCTGAGTGTTTGGCCTGGTGGCATCCCTGATAGCAGCTTCTATGAGTCTTGCAGACCTAGTAGAGGAACTTTCTCCCCTCAGCTTCCTTTTCCTCTCTCTCCTCCTCCTAAATCTCCTCAGAAGTCATTTTTGTTTTCCCTTAGTCACTCACAAACCTTTGTGACTCAGGGTGGAGAGAGCTTTGGCCTTCATTGCTTGGTGTAGCTTCTAAGCTTTGGCCAGAGAGAGGTTGAGATGCACCTTCACCAGCAGGTGTCTCATCAAGGGAATAAAGCTTCTTCTTGTGTGTACCATTAAACAACTAGTCTATCTTTGTTTTTGATGACAATGCCTCTATCATCTTTCTTATTCGTAAATACCCATTTGGTTCCTATAGTAGTCTTCCCATGAGGAAGAGGACAAAGGTTCCAAACTTTATGCCTTTTGAATTAAGGCAGCTCCTATTGCATGGCTTCAACCTAACTTCCATCCTCAGAGCCTCATTAATTTTCTTTGGCTTTATCTGGGACAAGAAACAAGAGTGAAGACATACATTTGCTTCATGGGTTTGTCCTCTTGTTCTTACCCCTTGTCAACATCTCCAATGATGTTTGTGGTACGGTGAGACTTGTGGATCCTTAGTTGAGGGATCACAGAATGTTGTTGAGAGAGATCTAATTAGAAAAATTTAGATCTGGCAGTGATGTTTCTCCTACCATATGAGCACACTTATCAACAGAAACTTGATCCAATGAGTGTGTGACATCATAGATGTTTTCATCTATGGAATGGTTATTAGCATCAAGAAAATCTTGATAACTATCACCACCCCTAGTTTCTTCTGCATTCGAAGCTTCTTTATCTGATTGTAGAGCCTCTGAACTAGAATTTGAAGGCATTTCAGATGTATCAGCTGAATTTGTCATTGTTGCGCTGATAAAGGCTTCATTTGCAAAAGTAGTTATAATTGGATTTGAAGATGTGTAGCTTGAAGGTCTTCCAAGTTAAAATCTTGGATCAAGATCTCCTGGGGTTAATATATTTGATATCCTAAAACATTCTCACAAGATTTGTTAAAATAGTTGGTAACTAAATCAAGATCAAATAGCCAATCAGGACCGGAACCAACAACACTAGGTGTGTGTTCATTGAAAGTCACATTGGCTGACTCATTAACAATTCTACTTCTGAGATTCTATACTCTATAAGCCTTAGCTTGAGAAGAGTATCTAATGAAGTGTCCATTATCAGATTTCTTTGCAAATTTGGCAATTTGATCTTTGGTATTCATGATGGTGCAAGGACATCCAAATGACTTGAGAAAACCAATGAAAGGTTTCCTCTTATGCCAAAGTTTATAAGAAGTCTTGCCATGAGTCTGAACCACTAAAACTCTATTTTGCACATAGCAGACAGTGTTAACTGCCTCTTCCCAGAAGGTGATAGGGAGCTTAGAGTTAGACAACATGGTTCTTACAGCTTCAATCAGTGTCCTGTTTCTCCTCTCAGCAACACCATTTTGTTGAGGAGTCCTGGGAGCACTGTATTGTCTTGTAATGCCCTTTTTATCGCAAAATATATCAAGATTTGGTTCTTGAACTCAGTTCCATGTTCATATCTTATGGTATTGACCTTATGATCACATTGATTCTCAATCTTTAAGATGAAATTCTTCAGAATCTCAGGCGTCTCATCGTTAGTTTTAAGAAAAAAGACCCAAGTGAATCTTGTAAAGTTATCTGTGATCACCAACATAGGAGGTCCTTCCTAGACTCTTTACACCGATGGGGCCAAAGAGATCCATATGTTGCAAGTATAGGGGTGTAGTGATGAGTTTCTTTCCTTAGCCTTACTAGATACTTTTGTTGCTTCCCTTTCGTGTAGCAACACAATGATCTCACTTGTAAACTCTTCTTTGGCATTCCAGTTAGCAAAATCATTCCTTAATTTGGTTTATTCATGTTCTTAAAGTTTACATGGAAAATTCCTTTATTCCATAGGAAAGACTCATCACAATTTGCTTTAGATATAAGCATGAAACTTCTCCAGAGGGAGATGCTTCTTTCAATCCATTTTACATGTTTTCCCTTTCCTAGGGGCTCTGAGCAGATATACTCCAGATTGAATGACCACCGGGGCCGTCTTTAAACAATGCACTCATGCTCATAACATAGCATGTTATGACTCTATCACAAATTGGGTCCTCAAAGATTGTACCCCAAGCTCTGACAAAGTTTACCTCTCAATGCTAAGCTTACCATTTTGACCTTGTGTTGGACCAAAAGAACCAATGAGCCTGATCAGAGAACCTCTAAGTCCCACAGACATCACAACAGCTGAAGAAGACCTGATCAGCTGTTCTACAAAGTCTGAAGAATACAACTGCTGAAGTACGTCTGAAGTACTGAAGACAAAGACTGAGACAACAGCTGAAGATCTAAAGTCTGAAGACTTCAACAAGTACTGAAGACAAAGACTGAAGATCAACAGCTGAAAGACAAAGTCTGATGTTCAAGTACTGAAGACATCAGCTGATGTTAACAGCTGATGACAACAGCTGAAGAGGGCTTCTTCAGTTGTTGTGATGGTTTTTCTTCTTCAGTAGTTTTCTTTTCCTTTCAGTAGTTTGTTTATTTTTCTTTTCAGTACTTGTAAACAACTGAAGAGGTTGTTCTTCAGTTGTTGTAGTTTCAGTAGTTTTATGTTTTTCAGTAGTTGTAAATGAGATGTTTAACACTTAGGAACATTTGTAAGAAGATGTCAGTTGTTGACATCTTCAGTAGTTGTTAAACATCAGTAGTTATAAAACGGTTACATGTCACTTTCAGGTGACATCAGCTACGTCATTCTTTCCTTATAAGGAAAGATGACTCACCTGTAATCGTGCCTTTGAGGCCGACAATCTTAATGCAATATTCCTTTTGTCGGATTTCTCTCTCTATAACAAAATTCTTTTATCGTTTTATATCAATTGTTCTTGTTTGAATTTGTCTAATTCTGAGCTATTCCGCTGCTATATCTGTTCAATCGATTAAACCAAGGGCTGAGATCCTAACAAATGGTATCAGAGCAGTTAATCATTGATCGATCTAACAATTGATCATTGAAACTGTTCAATCGCTCTAAGTTTAATCGAATTAGCAAAATTCGCAAGGATCTGTTATAGAGATTGAGAGTGTATCGCTTCTGGCCGTTTTATTTGAGGTTCTGTGTGTTTTGAGCTAAATTTATTGTGATTTTACTTGAATCTGTCTGATTTTCACAATGACTACTTCTTCTAATGATCCTTTCAATACTGGATCCTCTACCAAGCCTCCGATCTTGGTGAGGAATGAGTATAACATTTGGCAGAGAAGATTGCTCCATCACCTGTCTGTCAATAGCTCAGGTTGTTGGACATCTGTGGTACATGGACCACATAAGCCAATGGTGAATGATCCGGAAACAAACAGTTGGTTCCAAAGAAGAAGGAGCAATACTCCGATGAGGACAAGAAGTTGTTTGAAATCGATGCAAAAGCCCATGGAATTTTGGCTATGGCTATTCCTAATGAGATTTACTCTGGGCTTCTGCATTGTGAGTCTGCTCATGACCTCTGGAATGCCATCAAAGAACAATTTGGTGGTACTGATGAGGTTTTAGCAAACAACAGGGAAATCCTCGCCCAACAATATGAGACTTTCTCTCATAGAAAGGGTGAGACTCTGACTCAACAATTTGAGCGGTTTTCATGTTTAATCTCTGAATTGAAAATGGTTAAACATGAATATACCAGGAGTCAGATGAACCATAGATTTTTAAGATCACTGCCTGAGAGATGGAACACATATACCATTGTTCTACGCTCAAATGCTGATGTTGATCGCCTCTCTCACCCAACTTCATGGGAAACTGCTTACATTCGAGAGAGAGATAGAGCAGAAAAGGAAATTGGTTTCATCTGGCAAGCTCACTGAGGATTTTGTCCAAGGGAACACTGCCCTGATTGGACATCAAGAGTCAGAATATGCGTCATCTGAAAGCCAGTATGATGAGCATATTGATTTCTCTACAAACACTTCTGAGCCTGCCTTTGTGAGTGTTGATAGTTATTCTGCTGGTAGTAATAGTGACAATCTATGTTTCATCATGGATGATCTCAAGGGGATTGCTGATGATGACTTAGAAGAGATGGATATTTTGAGCCAAATGGCCTTGATAAATATCAGATCTCAGAAGTTCTACAAAAGAACTGGAAGGAAATTCCCAGGACTCTCTGGCAAAACCAAAGTTGGTTTTGACAAGAGTAAGTTGAAGTGCCATAAATGCCACAGGCTTGGGCACTTTGCAAGAGAATGTAGATCATCTGGATCTAACTCTCCTGCACCCTTTGTGACTTTCCCTGGCAATAGTCAACAAAACAGAGGGCAACAACCTGTCAATTCTGGTTATCATCATCAACCACAATCTCCTGCATATTTTGTTCCACAGGGGCCAATGCCATATCCATACCCCTGCTATTACATGCCACAACCAGGCCAGGTTCAAGCACCCACTGCTCAGCAACCACATGCACTCCCTGAGCCTCAACCATCCCAATCTCATCAACCTAATCAACTTCAAACACAGCTTCTTCACACCAGGAGTTGTTGACTGGAGCAGTTTACCAGATGATGTGTCTGGTAATGAACAACTGTTCTCAGGTGCTGGTCAACATGGTGGTGAGCATCCTTTTGGAAATCTAGCTCTCATGGCTTTGGAATCCTCTGATGGATCATCCTCAAATACCTCTTCAACACAGGTATCACAGGTATCCTCTGAGGCTAAGGCCAAATTATGTTCTGAAACTTGCATAGCAGCATTTGCCTCTATTAGAGAAGCAAATGTGGCTTTAATCAATAAAAATGTAGAGCTAGAACAAACAATTTCCAAAAATAAAGCTGAGTTTGAGTCTGTGCTAAAAGAGAAAACTGATGAGATTTACAAATTAAAATGCCAAATTTCTGATGATAAGGCTAGGGAGGATGTACTCTTAGAGAAGTACAAAGACCTCAAAGATACTCTTGCTGTCACCCAGGTAGAGTGTGATCGATGGGTACAATCTTGCAAGGGCTTTGAAATGCTTCTTAGTAAGCAAACAGCTTCCAATGTGAAGTTTGGAATTGGTTATAATCACACTGCTCCTCCTACAGTTTTTGCTTCAAGAGCAGGAGCGGATTCTGATGGAGAAAGTAATGACCAATCCACCTCATCATGTGATTCACTACTTGATAAAGCACCATCAGTAGTTGAAGTCAGTAGTAATCCCTCTGTGAACCTATCAGCTGATATTGATGGTTCAACTGCTGACACTCACATGATCAATGAGTTGATCAACCCAAGTGTTATCCCTAGAAGTACTGAGGGTACTGGAGAGCAGGGGATAACATCTGGAGTTCAAATCCTAATGACTGACAGCACTGAAGAGAAGAAAACTGTCAGTAGGAAGGATTTGAAGCCTACTAAGGAAGTTGACAAGAAGGCAAAAAGTGCTTCTAAACTGCTGAAGAGCAAGTCTTCAGTAGTTTCATCTTCTTTAGTTGATGATCAACAGAAGATGAAGAAGAAACCATGTGAAATATGTGGTCTATTCAATCATCTCACAGATGATTGTTGGTACAAAAAGGGATCCAAACTCAAACAAAAAGAGAAAATTAAAGAAAATTTGGCTAAAATGAAAACTGAGTTTGAGTCCAAGTTTGTACCAGCAGCATCAAATCCTGTTACTCCTATGACCAAAAAGAAATCTAAAAAAGAAGGAGTGCAACAGGCAATAGCTGAGGTTGCTCAAAAGAAGATGGTGCAACACAAGAACTCATCATCAAACACCAATACCAATGTGTCTGAAGAGCTGAAAGCTCTCTCCCAGAATCAGACACAGCTGGTAATGATGGTTCAACATCTGTTGGGAAGAGTTAACCAACTTGATGGCCCTGTGTTGAAACCCCAGAAAAGGAGATCCAAGCCGAAGGATTCCTCTTCTACACCATCTCCTTCACCTCAAGCTATTGTGTCCAATAAACCTGTTAGTTTACCATCTGTTGATGAGACCAGGCCCAAAACCAAAAGGTTTGGGTCTCCAAAACTAACTGATTGTTTATTTATGCAGGTTTCTTCAACATGCCAAAGTAGCATCTGGTATGTAGACAGTGGGGGATCTATGCATATGACTGGGAACAACTCACTTCTTAATGACTACTCTCCAGGAAGGAAGGGATTTGTTTCCTTTGGCAATGATGCAAGAGGTTACATCATCGGGAAGGGCTTTGTTTCCAATGGGGAAATAAAGTTTGATGATGTCAACCATGTGGAAAATCTCAAGTATAATCTTTTGAGTGTCAGTCAATTGTGTGACAAAGGCCATGTTGCCCTTTTCACAAGCCAGAACTGCAGGATTCTGTCATCCAAAGTTCTGAGTTTGATTGACAAGGTATTGGATGCTCACACTCTCCTGAAGGCCAACAGGACAGGAAGAGTGTATGCCTTAGATCTTTCCAAGAAAATTGATCTCAAAGGCCATCCTTGCCTATTTTCCAAGGCCTCTCCTCAAGAATCTAATCTATGGCATAGAAGGCTGGGACATGTTAACTTCAAGAACATGAATCAGCTGATACACCATAGTTTAGTAAGGGGAATGCCTATGAAGGAGTTCAAGTGTGAAAACAACTGCACTGCTTGTTTGAAAGGAAAACAGCACAAGGTTTCATTTCCACCTATTGAAGAACCAAAGTCCACTGCCTGCTTACAACTTCTTCACATGGATCTCTTTGGTCCTGTGAGAGTGATGAGCATGGCACAGAAAAAATACTGTCTGGTAATTGTGGATGATTACTCCAGATTTGTATGGACTTTCTTTCTACATTCAAAGGATGAAGCTGCACAGAAGATCATAAACTTTGTGTTGTATGCTGAGAAGCAGTATTCCTCTCAGTCAAGTGTATTAGAAGTGATAATGGAACAGAATTCAGGAACAATACACTTGATGAATTCTACCTTTCCAAGGGAATAAAGAGACAGTTTAGTATTCCAAGAACTCCTGAACAGAATGGAGTTGTGGAGAGAAAGAACAGGACCCTCATTGAAGCTGCAAGGTCTATGTTGGCTGATTCTGGACTGCCATTGACCTTTTGGGCTGAAGCTGTCAACACAGCATGCTATGTGCAGAATAGAGTGCTAATAAATCAGAGGTTGATGAAGACTCCATATGAAGTTCTACATCATTTGGCCCCTCTCATTTCATTTTTTAGAGCATTTGGGTGTCCCTGTTTCATTCTCAACACAAAGGATCAGCTCCAGAAATTTGATCCTAAGGTGGATGCAGGGTACTTTGTTGGTTATTCATCAACTTGCAAGGCATACAGAGTCTTCAACTGCAGAACAAAGATGGTTGAAGAGACTTTACATGTCAAGTTCAATGAATCTCCAAAGGACAAGATTCCACAAAGCCCTGTGGAGCTCTTTGATTTGGACATACTGCAATATGTTCCTTATCAATCTCCTGCTGTTGCTCCTGTCAACAGTTCACCACCTGGTGTTACTACTGAAGATGATGATGATAGTAGTAATCACCTCTTCAGGTTTAGTGATCAACTGCCTGAGTCCTCTAAACCTGATGCTCCTGTAGCTCCAGCCGCACCATCCACAACAAATGCTGATGAGATTTCTGCATCCTCAACTTCATTTGAGTTGCCACCATCTTCATGGTTTCAAGAATCTGCATCAACATCTGCTGCTGCTGAAGACCCTACAAACACTTGCACAGATTTGATTGTTTACCAAGAGCTGAAAAATCACCCAATATCTCAAATCCTTGGTGATATCAATGCTGGTGTCTCAACCAGAAGCCAGTTGTCCAATTTCTGCTTCTATGCTCTCTTCATCAGTCAGCTAGAGCCGAAGAACTATCATGTTGCTTTGAGGGACAATGGATGGGTTGAAGCCATGCAGCTTGAGCTTCTTCAGTTCAAGAAACAGCAAGTGTGGGAGCTTGTTCCTCTACCCCCAGGTAAGTGTGCAATAGGCACTAAATGGGTGTTTAGGAATAAAACTGATGAAAATGGGCTAATTGTTAAGAACAAGGCCAGACTGGTTGTGCAGGGGTTTGCACAAGAAGAAGGTATTGATTATGATGAAACCTTTGCCCCTGTAGCCAGACTGGAGGCAATTAGATTGTTTTTAGCCTATGCTGCACTCCACAATCTTAAAGTTTTCCAAATGGATGTCAAAAGTGCTTTTCTATATGGTACAATAAAAGAAGAAGTTTATGTGTGTCAACCACCAGGCTTTGAGGATAATAAGCACCCAGAATGGGTATATAAGCTTGATAAAGCTCTTTATGGGTTGAAACAAGCACCTAGAGCTTGGTATGAGACCTTATCAAACTTTCTTCTACAGAATAATTTCACTAGAGGCTCCATAGATAAAACTTTATTTATTAAGAAGGTGGATCAGCATAAGCTACTTGTTCAAATTTATGTTGATGATATTATATTTGCATCCTCTGATCCCCAATTGTGTGAGGATTTCAAACCTTAATGCAACAGAAGTTTGAAATGAGTGCAATGGGAGAATTACAGTTCTTTCTAGGTTTGCAAATCAAACAAAAAGCTGATGGAATTTTCATTCATCAGTCTAAATACACAAAAGATCTTGAATAAGTTTGATTTACAAAACTGTAAATCTGTTCTACTCCCATGTGCAACACCACACAATTGGATGTTGATCAGAAAGGTAAAGGTGTTGATGAAACCCTTTACAGATGTATGATTGGTTCCTTGATGTATTTAACAGCTTCTAGACCAGATATTATGTTTGCTACATGTGTTTGTGCTAGATTTCAGGCTGCACCTAAGGAGTCTCATCTGATTGCAGTCAAGAGGATCTTTAGATATCTGCAAGGCACACAATCTCTAGGCTTATGGTATTCCACTGGACATTCTTGCAAATTAGTTGCTTTCTCTGATAGTGACTATGCAGGATGTAAGTTGACCAGGAAATCAACTCTGGTGGATGCCAATTCCTAGGCAACTGTTTGATTTCTTGGCAGAGTAAGAAACAAACATCTGTTGCTACATCCACTGCTGAAGCGAGTACATTGCTGCTGCAAGTTGTACATCCCAAATACTCTGGCTTCAGAATCAACTTTTGGATTATGGCATTACAGAGACTAAGACTCCATTATTAATGGATAGTGCTTCAGCTCTTTGCATTGTCAAAAATCCTGTCCAGCACTCTAGGACCAAACATATAGAAATTAGACATCATTTTATAAGAGATTGTTTTGAAAAGGGTCTAATTAATCCTATGTTTGTGCCTAGTGCTGATGAGCTTGCAGACATTTTTACTAAGCCTTTGGATAGTTCAACTTTCCACAACCTGGTGTTAAGGCTTGGTATGCTGCAGCTAGAATAAGTGACAACTACTGATGATCTCAGTAATTACTGATGATCATTGGTAACCATGTCACATATAAGTACTGATGAGTTATTTTACCCTCAGTAGTTTTTATAACTACTGAAGGCTAAATGCTTTAAGTACTGTACTTTATCTGTTCTACACTACTGATGTAGTTACAACTACTGAAATCAGTAGAAACAGATAAGTACTGATGTCCTATGAAACAACTGAAAACAGCTAAAAGCTGATGAGTAAGTGTTGAGGACAGTATGAAACAGCTGAAAGGCTATGAATTGACGACAACTACTGATGAGTACTCTCTCTTCAGTAGTTCACAAACTGCTGTTTCTTTATAAACAACTGAAGCAATACCATGTCTTCAGTAGTTTCACAACTACTGATGACTAACACCAAGTCTTCAGTTGTTTACAACAACTGATGGCAAAACCACGGTCTTCAGTAGTTTCACAACTACTGATGACTAATACCAAGTCCTCAGTTGTTTCAACATCTGAAGTCCAACTTGTCTTCAGTAGTTTTTAAAACTACTGATGCCTAAATCAGAGACTTCAGTTGTTTCAACGTCTGATAGTAAACACCATGTCTTCAGTTGTTTTATAACTGCTGACCACACCAATACCATCAGTCGTTTCAAACTCTGAAAGTTAATACCACGTCATCAGTAGCTTCAAATACTGATGACTAACACCAAAACCTTCAGTCGTTTCATAACCCGTACCCTATATATACCTGATCCCTCTTTCAGAGTTTTTCATTCTTTCACGACCTAACTTTTCAAAAGCTCTGAAAACCTTTCACCTTCATTAATGGCGACCATGCAACTCAACCTCGACACAACTGTGTCGCGTACCTTACAAAATCGCCCTTCTGGACCAAATTTGAAAATGCTATAGATCTTATGGTCCAATCCCCACTAAAAACGGCTTTCCTTTTAAATCCAATCATTTATGCCGATTCGCTACGTCAGTTCTGGATGAATGCGACCGTTAATGGAGAATCTATCCATTCATCTATCAACTCGCATAAGGTGGTCATCTCTACTGCTACCATCCGCCAAATATTACTGTTAGATGATGCTGCCTACCCTGTTGGATATCCTAAGCGCCAACTTGATCTTCCTTTGGACAACATGGATATCAGGGTGATCTTAGTGCTTCAACAATCCTGAAGAAACATTTTCCAGATGCTGAACGATTATTATTTCATATGGTAAATGTTTGCCTGGCTCCGAAGACTTCCTCTTGGGATCAACTGTCTTCCAGATGGCAACAGGTATTGTTCTCTATCCTTGAACAAGAACCACTAAACTTTTCTGAAATAATTTTTCTTGAACTCAAGGATATGGCCACAAAACCACTTTCTAACCGTTGGATACTATATCCTCGGTTTATAATGGCCATAATAGAGAATCAGCTTTCTGCTGAGGGACTAGTTGGTCTGGGAGTCCCTGCTTTGGCTGTATTGCCGGAGGTATACTCCCGACACAACACTGACCAAACTCTCAAACAGGCTGCCAAGCTGCGCAAACCCACGCAGCTGGAACCCACAGCCTCCACCTCCAAATCCAAAGTCCCCTCCAAACCCACAAAGAAGAAGCCTAAGAAAGCTACTCAGGGAATTGAGTCCCCTGTGGATGCTCCTGCTGCACCAACGCAGGTTATCTCTGCTGGAAATAACCCCCCTAGAGACTGTGACTCCACCAACTGAAGCCGCTCAGGTTTCCTCTCAAAAGGAACCTGAAGCAACCACTCAAAGGGAAGCCACAATGCTGGGATCCTCCTCACTTGAGGGGATTACCATTGAAGAGCACCACTTGTCCCGGGTGCACACTGCTTCCACACCCTCTCCTGATGCAACCGCCCCTCAAAGCCCTACTATCATTGTTGCAAAAGTGCTGACGCAGTTGCATTCCTCACCCCCCACCCAGACACCAATTACTACTGGGATAACCTCAACACCTGAGGGGGAGGATCACAATGCTTCTGTCAACCCACAGCACAGGGGTTATCATGTTCCATCTTCTAGTGTAGATAAGGAGGTGCGAACTTCTGGTGAGGCTGCCACTGCTCCTGACTCAGCAAATGACCAGGATGCAGTTGGTAACATCTCTAAGTCCTCACCAGTGGCAACAGCTGATGAGGACATAGTCCTGAGGCTGGAAGTCCCCAGAACCGAGAACAAGGGGCACATGCTATAATTGATCTACACTCAAGGCATGTTCATTCTGACTTTGTCAGGAGGTCAGGTGATTCAGTACAACTGATGATGACCTGAGCTTCTTCTATGATGTAGTTGCTCAAAACACCATTCTAGAGGATGAGGTTAGCAGACTCAAAGAGCTGCTGGCCAAGATGTCTCAGGATGCAAGTCCATCTGCCACCACAATACACCCACAGATGGCACCTTCTTCTGAAGGTCCCCTACACACTGAGCCAGTATATACTTCCAAGCCACCAGCCTCTGCTTTCGGCACTGATTCTCAGGAACAGAACCATCCTGATCAATCAGTTGCTACCCTTCAAAATTCCCTACCTCTCATCACTCCCATGATCACAGATATAGTGATCAAAGCCATTGATGAGAGGCTTCCTACAATAATACAACCCTTGGTGGAGGAGTTGGTGACTAAATCCTTTCTACTGCTCAAACCCTTGCACCAATGCAACCAAAAAGGGGGAGAGTCAGTTAGTTAAAGGAAAAAGGAAGAGGATAGATGGGGAGAAGGCGAAAGAATCTGAGGTTGTAATGAGAAGGAGAAGGAGTGTGAAGGGAGCTGAAGTGAATGAAAGTCAAAAAGACTTTCATGTCACATATCAAAAGAGAAAAGGAGAGTCTGAGAAGGAGAAGGAGCTGAAGGATATGGTGAAAGAAGCTGACGCCAACCATAACCGTTCAATGGATAAAATCATTGAGCAGTTGTATAGGCAGGGTTTTGACATCAAACAACTAGACTCCGAGATCAGAAGGATGGAAACAGAGGAGATCAATTCAAGATGGGCTAGCTATGATGCCTTAGAAAGAGAAAGGCTGGAGATAATGATCAGATTTATAGCTAAATACTTGGGAAGATCTCTAATGGAAATAAGGGCCTGGACCAGGGACAACATCTTGGCAATAACCACCAAGATTTGTTCGTCTGAAGAATACTCCAAAGGTTTAGTGATTGAGGTATTGAATGAAGCTGGGGTTGGGAATCGAAAAGAACTGACAAAATTTACCAAAGCCTCCCTTACAGCCAAAATGCTAAAACAGTCTGAAAAGCCTCAATCCTCAAAATCACTATCTCCACAACCCACTAAAACAACTCCTTTACCCTCTAAACCAACCATCCAACCCACAAAACCAAATCCTTTACCTCAAAAACCCATTGCCAGTGATGTACCTAGCCAAAAGAAAAGAAAGGTACTGAGGCCTGATGAAGATGAAGAGGAGGATGAAGACAGACTGCCACTCTCTGCAGTCATTACTTTGCCTAAGGCTAAACCAATGTCCATCACTCCTGCTTCTCAAATGCATGATGTAATGATAAAGATTGAAGAGGAACAGATGCAAAAACATGATGAGGAAATGCTGAAAAGCATTGACAAAGCATATGCCATCCTCTTCAATGATCAGCATGAAGAAAGAAGTATTAAGATTGTACACCCTTGCTAATACCTTTCAATACCAAAGGGAAAGAGTAAGGATATGGCCTGATCCTAGGGTGGCACACCGGATTGTCAAGAAAGAAATTCCTTCAAGATACAAGGGCCAAGTGAAGAGAGTTGTCGACGAAGACATCACTGTGGTGCTTGTAGTGTCCCCTTGGAAATTGTTGAAGAGTTCAAGAAAGCCTATGAAGCCAAACAACCACCTCAAAAGATGTTAGAGAACAAAATTATAAAGAAGGGATTGGTTTACAAACGACTTGAAAACTTCAAACAAGAAGAGCTCAACCTGCTCTTAGAAGGATCATCCAGATGAGTTTGCTTATAGACAAATAACACGGTTGAGCTCAAAAATGGAAAACAGGCCAAGTACATATCTGAAGTGTATGGCCGAGAAGGATTATTTGATGGTGTGCCCGAGGTGCTGACAATGGATGAGCAAATCATGTTTTTAAGGGCTTACACCAGGGAATCATATAGGCTGATACACGGGAAGTAGATCTCATGGTTGGGGCAACAGCTCGGTGTCCAAGTCCCCAATACAGAGCTCCCAACCATATCATGCCAAACAGATCATCAGAGACTTCTTCCCAGGCCGGTGCTGAAAAAGGGTCACTTCTCATCTGATCAAGAGGATTAAGAGACCAATCTATCTGCCAAAATAAGTGGGACTCGTCAATAACTTAGAGGTTTTGGCTGCATTGGTTCAGGGGGAGTTTGTTGGACCAAAAGAACCAATGAGCCTGATCAGAGAAACCTCTAAGTCCCACAAGACATCACAACAGCTGAAGAAGACCTGATCAGCTGTTCTACAAAGTCTGAAGAATACAACTGCTGAAGTACGTCTGAAGTACTGAAGACAAAGACTGAGACAACAGCTGAAGATCTAAAGTCTGAAGACTTCAACAAGTACTGAAGACAAAGACTGAAGATCAACAGCTGAAAGACAAAGTCTGATGTTCAAGTACTGAAGACATCAGCTGATGTTACAGCTGATGACAACAGCTGAAGAGGGCTTCTTCAGTTGTTGTGATGGTTTTTCTTCTTCAGTAGTTTTCTTTTCCTTTCAGTAGTTTGTTTATTTTTCTTTTCAGTACTTGTAAACAACTGAAGAGGTTGTTCTTCAGTTGTTGTAGTTTCAGTAGTTTTATGTTTTTCAGTAGTTGTAAATGAGATGTTTAACACTTAGGAAATTTGTAAGAAGATGTCAGTTGTTGACATCTTCAGTAGTTGTTAAACATCAGTAGTTATAAAACGGTTACATGTCACTTTCAGGTGACATCAGCCTACGTCATTCTTCCTTTATAAGGAAAGATGACTCACATGTAATCGTGCCTTTGAGGCCGACAATCTAATGCAATATTCCTTTTGTCGGATATTTCTCTCTCTATAACAAAATTCTTTTATCGTTTTATATCAATTGCTTGTTGAATTTGTCTAATTCTGAGCTATTCCGCTGCTATATTTGTTCAATCGATTAAACCAAGGGCTGAGATCCTAACAAATGGTATCAGAGCTGTTAATCATTGATCGATCTAACAATTGATCATTGAAACTGTTCAATCGCTCTAAGTTTAATCGAATTAGCAATTCGCAAGGATCTGTTATAGAGATTGAGAGTGTATCGCTTCTGGCCGTTTTATTTGAGGTTCTGTGTGGTTTTGAGCTAAATTTATTGTGATTTTACTTGAATCTGTCTGATTTTCACAATGACTATCTTCTAATGATCCTTTCAATACTGGATCCTCTACCAAGCCTCCGATCTTGGTGAGGAATGAGTATAACATTTGGCAGAGAAGATTGCTCCATCACCTGTCTGTCAATAGCTCAGGTTGTTGGACATCTGTGGTACATGGACCACATAAGCCAATGGTGAATGATCCGGAAACAAACCAGTTGGTTCCAAAGAAGAAGGAGCAATACTCCGATGAGGACAAGAAGTTGTTTGAAATCGATGCAAAAGCCCATGGAATTTTGGCTATGGCTATTCCTAATGAGATTTACTCTGGGCTTCTGCATTGTGAGTCTGCTCATGACCTCTGGAATGCCATCAAAGAACAATTTGGTGGTACTGATGAGGTTTTAGCAACAACAGGGAAATCCTCGCCCAACAATATGAGACTTTCTCTCATAGAAAGGGTGAGACTCTGACTCAACAATTTGAGCGGTTTTCATGTTTAATCTCTGAATTGAAAATGGTTAAACATGAATATACCAGGAGTCAGATGAACCATAGATTTTTAAGATCACTGCCTGAGAGATGGAACACATATACCATTGTTCTACGCTCAAATGCTGATGTTGATCGCCTATCTCTCACCCAACTTCATGGGAAACTGCTTACATTCGAGAGAGAGATAGAGCAGAAAAGGAAATTGGTTTCATCTGGCAAGCTCACTGAGGATTTTGTCCAAGGGAACACTGCCTGATTGGACATCAAGAGTCAGAATATGCGTCATCTGAAAGCCAGTATGATGAGCATATTGATTTCTCTACAAACACTTCTGAGCCTGCCTTTGTGAGTGTTGATAGTTATTCTGCTGGTAGTAATAGTGACAATCTATGTTTCATCATGGATGATCTCAAGGGGATTGCTGATGATGACTTAGAAGAGATGGATTTTTTGAGCCAAATGGCCTTGATAATATCAGATCTCAGAAGTTCTACAAAAGAACTGGAAGGAAATTCCCAGGACTCTCTGGCAAAACCAAAGTTGGTTTTGACAAGAGTAAGTTGAAGTGCCATAAATGCCACAGGCTTGGGCACTTTGCAAGAGAATGTAGATCATCTGGATCTAACTCTCCTGCACCCTTGTGACTTTCCCTGGCAATAGTCAACAAAACAGAGGGCAACAACCTGTCAATTCTGGTTATCATCATCAACCACAATCTCCTGCATATTTTGTTCCACAGGGGCCAATGCCATATCCATACCCCTGCTATTACATGCCACAACCAGGCCAGGTTCAAGCACCCACTGCTCAGCAACCACATGCACTCCCTGAGCCTCAACCATCCCAATCTCATCAACCTAATCAACTTCAACAACACAGCTTCTTCACACCAGGAGTTGTTGACTGGAGCAGTTTACCAGATGATGTGTCTGGTAATGAACAACTGTTCTCAGGTGCTGGTCAACATGGTGGTGAGCATCCTTTTGGAAATCTAGCTCTCATGGCTTTGGAATCCTCTGATGGATCATCCTCAAATACCTCTTCAACACAGGTATCACAGGTATCCTCTGAGGCTAAGGCCAAATTATGTTCTGAAACTTGCATAGCAGCATTTGCCTCTATTAGAGAAGCAAATGTGGCTTTAATCAATAAAAATGTAGAGCTAGAACAAACAATTTCCAAAAATAAAGCTGAGTTTGAGTCTGTGCTAAAAGAGAAAACTGATGAGATTTACAAATTAAAATGCCAAATTTCTGATGATAAGGCTAGGGAGGATGTACTCTTAGAGAAGTACAAAGACCTCAAAGATACTCTTGCTGTCACCCAGGTAGAGTGTGATCGATGGGTACAATCTTGCAAGGGCTTTGAAATGCTTCTTAGTAAGCAAACAGCTTCCAATGTGAAGTTTGGAATTGGTTATAATCACACTGCTCCTCCTACAGTTTTTGCTTCAAGAGCAGGAGCGGATTCTGATGGAGAAAGTAATGACCAATCCACCTCATCATGTGATTCACTACTTGATAAAGCACCATCAGTAGTTGAAGTCAGTAGTAATCCCTCTGTGAACCTAACAGCTGATATTGATGGTTCAACTGCTGACACTCACATGATCAATGAGTTGATCAACCCAAGTGTTATCCCTAGAAGTACTGAGGGTACTGGAGAGCAGGGGATAACATCTGGAGTTCAAATCCTAATGACTGACAGCACTGAGAGAAGAAAACTGTCAGTAGGAAGGATTTGAAGCCTACTAAGGAAGTTGACAAGAAGGCAAAAAGTGCTTCTAAACTGCTGAAGAGCAAGTCTTCAGTAGTTTCATCTTCTTTAGTTGATGATCAACAGAAGATGAAGAAGAAACCATGTGAAATATGTGGTCTATTCAATCATCTCACAGATGATTGTTGGTACAAAAAGGGATCCAAACTCAAACAAAAAGAGAAAATTAAAGAAAATTGGCTAAAATGAAAACTGAGTTTGAGTCCAAGTTTGTACCAGCAGCATCAAATCCTGTTACTCCTATGACCAAAAAGAAATCTAAAAAGGAAGGAGTGCAACAGGCAATAGCTGAGGTTGCTCAAAAGAAGATGGTGCAACACAAGAACTCATCATCAAACACCAATACCAATGTGTCTGAAGAGCTGAAAGCTCTCTCCAGAATCAGACACAGCTGGTAATGATGGTTCAACATCTGTTGGGAAGAGTTAACCAACTTGATGGCCCTGTGTTGAAACCCCAGAAAAGGAGATCCAAGCCGAAGGATTCCTCTTCTACACCATCTCCTTCACCTCAAGCTATTGTGTCCAATAAACCTGTTAGTTTACCATCTGTTGATGAGACCAGGCCCAAAACCAAAAGGTTTGGGTCTCCAAAACTAACTGATTGTTTATTTATGCAGGTTTCTTCAACATGCCAAAGTAGCATCTGGTATGTAGACAGTGGGGGATCTATGCATATGACTGGGAACAACTCACTTCTTAATGACTACTCTCCAGGAAGGAAGGGATTTGTTTCCTTGGCAATGATGCAAGAGGTTACATCATCGGGAAGGGCTTTGTTTCCAATGGGGAAATAAAGTTTGATGATGTCAACCATGTGGAAAATCTCAAGTATAATCTTTTGAGTGTCAGTCAATTGTGTGACAAAGGCCATGTTGCCCTTTTCACAAGCCAGAACTGCAGGATTCTGTCATCCAAAGTTCTGAGTTTGATTGACAAGGTATTGGATGCTCACACTCTCCTGAAGGCCAACAGGACAGGAAGAGTGTATGCCTTAGATCTTTCCAAGAAAATTGATCTCAAAGGCCATCCTTGCCTATTTTCCAAGGCCTCTCCTCAAGAATCTAATCTATGGCATAGAAGGCTGGGACATGTTAACTTCAAGAACATGAATCAGCTGATACACCATAGTTTAGTAAGGGGAATGCCTATGAAGGAGTTCAAGTGTGAAAACAACTGCACTGCTTGTTTGAAAGGAAAACAGCACAAGGTTTCATTTCCACCTATTGAAGAACCAAAGTCCACTGCCTGCTTACAACTTCTTCACATGGATCTCTTTGGTCCTGTGAGAGTGATGAGCATGGCACAGAAAAAATACTGTCTGGTAATTGTGGATGATTACTCCAGATTTGTATGGACTTTCTTTCTACATTCAAAGGATGAAGCTGCACAGAAGATCATAAACTTTGTGTTGTATGCTGAGAAGCAGTATTCCCTCTCAGTCAAGTGTATTAGAAGTGATAATGGAACAGAATTCAGGAACAATACACTTGATGAATTCTACCTTTCCAAGGGAATAAAGAGACAGTTTAGTATTCCAAGAACTCCTGAACAGAATGGAGTTGTGGAGAGAAAGAACAGGACCCTCATTGAAGCTGCAAGGTCTATGTTGGCTGATTCTGGACTGCCATTGACCTTTTGGGCTGAAGCTGTCAACACAGCATGCTATGTGCAGAATAGAGTGCTAATAAATCAGAGGTTGATGAAGACTCCATATGAAGTTCTACATCATTTGGCCCCTCTCATTTCATTTTTTAGAGCATTTGGGTGTCCTGTTTCATTCTCAACACAAAGGATCAGCTCCAGAAATTTGATCCTAAGGTGGATGCAGGGTACTTTGTTGGTTATTCATCAACTTGCAAGGCATACAGAGTCTTCAACTGCAGAACAAAGATGGTTGAAGAGACTTTACATGTCAAGTTCAATGAATCTCCAAAGGACAAGATTCCACAAAGCCCTGTGGAGCTCTTTGATTTGGACATACTGCAATATGTTCCTTATCAATCTCCTGCTGTTGCTCCTGTCAACAGTTCACCACCTGGTGTTACTACTGAAGATGATGATGATAGTAGTAATCACCTCTTCAGGTTTAGTGATCAACTGCTGAGTCCTCTAAACCTGATGCTCCTGTAGCTCCAGCCGCACCATCCACAACAAATGCTGATGAGATTTCTGCATCCTCAACTTCATTTGAGTTGCCACCATCTTCATGGTTTCAAGAATCTGCATCAACATCTGCTGCTGCTGAAGACCCTACAAACACTTGCACAGATTTGATTGTTTACCAAGAGCTGAAAAATCACCCAATATCTCAAATCCTTGGTGATATCAATGCTGGTGTCTCAACCAGAAGCCAGTTGTCCAATTTCTGCTTCTATGCTCTCTTCATCAGTCAGCTAGAGCCGAAGAACTATCATGTTGCTTTGAGGGACAATGGATGGGTTGAAGCCATGCAGCTTGAGCTTCTTCAGTTCAAGAAACAGCAAGTGTGGGAGCTTGTTCCTCTACCCCCAGGTAAGTGTGCAATAGGCACTAAATGGGTGTTTAGGAAGAATAAAACTGATGAAAATGGGCTAATTGTTAAGAACAAGGCCAGACTGGTTGTGCAGGGGTTTGCACAAGAAGAAGGTATTGATTATGATGAAACCTTTGCCCCTGTAGCCAGACTGGAGGCAATTAGATTGTTTTTAGCCTATGCTGCACTCCACAATCTTAAAGTTTTCCAAATGGATGTCAAAAGTGCTTTTCTATATGGTACAATAAAAGAAGAAGTTTATGTGTGTCAACCACCAGGCTTTGAGGATAATAAGCACCCAGAATGGGTATATAAGCTTGATAAAGCTCTTTATGGGTTGAAACAAGCACCTAGAGCTTGGTATGAGACCTTATCAAACTTTCTTCTACAGAATAATTTCACTAGAGGCTCCATAGATAAAACTTTATTTATTAAGAAGGTGGATCAGCATAAGCTACTTGTTCAAATTATGTTGATGATATTATATTTGCATCCTCTGATCCCCAATTGTGTGAGGATTTCCAAACCTTAATGCAACAGAAGTTTGAAATGAGTGCAATGGGAGAATTACAGTTCTTTCTAGGTTTGCAAATCAAACAAAAAGCTGATGGAATTTTCATTCATCAGTCTAAATACACAAAAGATCTTTTGAATAAGTTTGATTTACAAAACTGTAAATCTTGTTCTACTCCCATGTGCAACACCACACAATTGGATGTTGATCAGAAAGGTAAAGGTGTTGATGAAACCCTTTACAGATGTATGATTGGTTCCTTGATGTATTTAACAGCTTCTAGACCAGATATTATGTTTGCTACATGTGTTTGTGCTAGATTTCAGGCTGCACCTAAGGAGTCTCATCTGATTGCAGTCAAGAGGATCTTTAGATATCTGCAAGGCACACAATCTCTAGGCTTATGGTATTCCACTGGACATTCTTGCAAATTAGTTGCTTTCTCTGATAGTGACTATGCAGGATGTAAGTTGACCAGGAAATCAACTTCTGGTGGATGCCAATTCCTAGGCAACTGTTTGATTTTTGGCAGAGTAAGAAACAAACATCTGTTGCTACATCCACTGCTGAAGCCGAGTACATTGCTGCTGCAAGTTGTACATCCAAATACTCTGGCTTCAGAATCAACTTTTGGATTATGGCATTACAGAGACTAAGACTCCATTATTAATGGATAGTGCTTCAGCTCTTTGCATTGTCAAAAATCCTGTCCAGCACTCTAGGACCAAACATATAGAAATTAGACATCATTTTATAAGAGATTGTTTTGAAAAGGGTCTAATTAATCCTATGTTTGTGCCTAGTGCTGATGAGCTTGCAGACATTTTTACTAAGCCTTTGGATAGTTCAACTTTCCACAACCTGGTGTTAAGGCTTGGTATGCTGCAGCTAGAATAAGTGACAACTACTGATGATCTCAGTAATTACTGATGATCATTGGTAACCATGTCACATATAAGTACTGATGAGTTATTTTACCCTCAGTAGTTTTTATAACTACTGAAGGCTAAATGCTTTAAGTACTGGACTTTATCTGTTCTACACTACTGATGTAGTTACAACTACTGAAATCAGTAGAAACAGATAAGTACTGATGTCCTATGAAACAACTGAAAACAGCTAAAAGCTGATGAGTAAGTGTTGAGGACAGTATGAAACAGCTGAAAGGCTATGAATTGACGACAACTACTGATGAGTACTCTCTCTTCAGTAGTTCACAAACTGCTGTTTCTTTATAAACAACTGAAGCAATACCATGTCTTCAGTAGTTTCACAACTACTGATGACTAACACCAAGTCTTCAGTTGTTTACAACAACTGATGGCAAAACCACGGTCTTCAGTAGTTTCACAACTACTGATGACTAATACCAAGTCCTCAGTTGTTTCAACATCTGAAGTCCAACTTGTCTTCAGTAGTTTTTAAAACTACTGATGCCTAAATCAGAGACTTCAGTTGTTTCAACGTCTGATAGTAAACACCATGTCTTCAGTTGTTTTATAACTGCTGACCACACCAATACCATCAGTCGTTTCAAACGTCTGAAAGTTAATACCACGTCATCAGTAGCTTCAAATACTGATGACTAACACCAAAACCTTCAGTCGTTTCATAACCCGTACCCTATATATACCTGATCCCTCTTTCAGAGTTTTTCATTCTTTCACGACCTAACTTTTCAAAAGCTCTGAAAACCTTTCACCTTCATTAATGGCGACCATGCAACTCAAACCTCGACACAACTGTGTCGCGTACCTTACAAAATCGCCCTTCTGGACCAATTTGAAAATGCTATAGATCTTATGGTCCAATCCCCACTAAAAACGGCTTTCCTTTTAAATCCAATCATTTATGCCGATTCGCTACGTCAGTTCTGGATGAATGCGACCGTTAATGGAGAATCTATCCTTCATCTATCAACTCGCATAAGGTGGTCATCTCTACTGCTACCATCCGCCAAATATTACTGTTAGATGATGCCCTACCCTGTTGGATATCCTAAGCGCCAACTTGATCTTTCCTTTGGACAACATGGATATCAGGGTGATCTTAGTGCTTCAACAATCCTGAAGAAACATTTTCCAGATGCTGAACGATTATTATTTCATATGGTAAATGTTTGCCTGGCTCCGAAGACTTCCTCTTGGGATCAACTGTCTTCCAGATGGCAACAGGTATTGTTCTCTATCCTTGAACAAGAACCACTAAACTTTTCTGAAATAATTTTTCTTGAACTCAAGGATATGGCCACAAAACCACTTTCTAACCGTTGGATACTATATCCTCGGTTTATAATGGCCATAATAGAGAATCAGCTTTCTGCTGAGGGACTAGTTGGTCTGGGAGTCCCTGCTTTGGCTGTATTGCCGGAGGTATACTCCCGACACAACACTGACCAAACTCTCAAACAGGCTGCCAAGCTGCGCAAACCCACGCAGCTGGAACCCACAGCCTCCACCTCCAAATCCAAAGTCCCCTCCAAACCCACAAAGAAGAAGCCTAAGAAAGCTACTCAGGGAATTGAGTCCCCTGTGGATGCTCCTGCTGCACCAACGCAGGTTATCTCTGCTGGAAATAACCCCCCAGTAGAGACTGTGACTCCACCAACTGAAGCCGCTCAGGTTTCCTCTCAAAAGGAACCTGAAGCAACCACTCAAAGGGAAGCCACAATGCTGGGATCCTCCTCACTTGAGGGGATTACCATTGAAGAGCACCACTTGTCCCGGGTGCACACTGCTTCCACACCCTCTCCTGATGCAACCGCCCCTCAAAGCCCTACTATCATTGTTGCAAAAGTGCTGACGCAGTTGCATTCCTCACCCCCACCCAGACACCAATTACTACTGGGATAACCTCAACACCTGAGGGGGAGGATCACAATGCTTCTGTCAACCCACAGCACAGGGGTTATCATGTTCCATCTTCTAGTGTAGATAAGGAGGTGCGAACTTCTGGTGAGGCTGCCACTGCTCCTGACTCAGCAAATGACCAGGATGCAGTTGGTAACATCTCTAAGTCCTCACCAGTGGCAACAGCTGATGAAGGACATAGTCCTGAGGCTGGAAGTCCCCAGAACCGAGAACAAGGGGCACATGCTACAATTGATCTACACTCAAGGCATGTTCATTCTGACTTTGTCAGGAGGTCAGGTGATTCAGTCACAACTGATGATGACCTGAGCTTCTTCTATGATGTAGTTGCTCAAAACACCATTCTAGAGGATGAGGTTAGCAGACTCAAAGAGCTGCTGGCCAAGATGTCTCAGGATGCAAGTCCATCTGCCACCACAATACACCCACAGATGGCACCTTCTTCTGAAGGTCCCCTACACACTGAGCCAGTAATACTTCCAAGCCACCAGCCTCTGCTTTCGGCACTGATTCTCAGGAACAGAACCACCTGATCAATCAGTTGCTACCCTTCAAAATCCCTACCTCTCATCACTCCCATGATCACAGATATAGTGATCAAAGCCATTGATGAGAGGCTTCCTACAATAATACAACCCTTGGTGGAGGAGTTGGTGACTAAATCTTTTCTACTGCTCAAACCCTTGCATCCAATGCAACCAAAAAGGGGGAGAGTCAGTTAGTTAAAGGAAAAAGGAAGAGGATAGATGGGGAGAAGGCGAAAGAATCTGAGGTTGTAAATGAGAAGGAGAAGGAGAGTGTGAAGGGAGCTGAAGTGAAAAGTCAAAAAGACTTTCATGTCACATATCAAAAGAGAAAAGGAGAGTCTGAGAAGGAGAAGGAGCTGAAGGATATGGTGAAAGAAGCTGACGCCAACCATAACCGTTCAATGGATAAAATCATTGAGCAGTTGTATAGGCAGGGTTTTGACATCAAACAACTAGACTCCGAGATCAGAAGGATGGAAACAGAGGAGATCAATTCCAGATGGGCTAGCTATGATGCCTTAGAAAGAGAAAGGCTGGAGATAATGATCAGATTTATAGCTAAATACTTGGGAAGATCTCTAATGGAAATAAGGGCCTGGACCAGGGACAACATCTTGGCAATAACCACCAAGATTTGTTCGTCTGAAGAATACTCCAAAGGTTAGTGATTGAGGTATTGAATGAAGCTGGGGTTGGGAATCGAAAAGAACTGACAAAATTTACCAAAGCCTCCCTTACAGCCAAAATGCTAAAACAGTCTGAAAAGCCTCAATCCTAAATCACTATCTCCACAACCCACTAAAACAACTCCTTACCCTCTAAACCAACCATCCAACCCACAAAACCAAATCCTTTACCTCAAAAACCCATTGCCAGTGATGTACCTAGCCAAAAGAAAAGAAAGGTACTGAGGCCTGATGAAGATGAAGAGGAGGATGAAGACAGACTGCCACTCTCTGCAGTCATTACTTTGCCTAAGGCTAAACCAATGTCCATCACTCCTGCTTCTCAAATGCATGATGTAATGATAAAGATTGAAGAGGAACAGATGCAAAAACATGATGAGGAAATGCTGAAAAGCATTGACAAAGCATATGCTACATCCTCTTCAATGATCAGCATGAAGAAAGAAGTATTAAGATTGTACACCCTTGCTAATACCTTTCAATACCAAAGGGAAAGAGTAAGGATATGGCCTGATCCTAGGGTGGCACACCGGATTGTCAAGAAAGAAATTCCTTCAAGATACAAGGGCCAAGTGAAGAGAGTTGTCGACGAAGACATCACTGTGGTGCTTGTAGTGTCCCCTGGGAAATTGTTGAAGAGTTCAAGAAAGCCTATGAAGCCAAACAACCACCTCAAAAGATGTTAGAGAACAAAATTATAAAGAAGGGATTGGTTTACAAACGACTTGAAAACTTCAAACAAGAAGAGCTCAACCTGCTCTTAGAAGGAACTCATCCAGATGAGTTTGCTTATAGACAAATAACCACGGTTGAGCTCAAAAATGGAAAACAGGCCAAGTACATATCTGAAGTGTATGGCCGAGAAGGATTATTTGATGGTGTGCCCGAGGTGCTGACAATGGATGAGCAAATCATGTTTTTAAGGGCTTACACCAGGGAATCATATAGGCTGATACACGGGAAGTAGATCTCATGGTTGGGGCAACAGCTCGGTGTCCAAGTCCCCAATACAGAGCTCCCAACCATATCATGCCAAACAGATCATCAGAGACTTCTTCCCAGGCCGGTGCTGAAAAAGGGTCACTTCTCATCTGATCAAGAGGATTAAGAGACCAATCTATCTGCCAAAATAAGTGGGACTCGTAAATAACTTAGAGGTTTTGGCTGCATTGGTTCAGGGGGAGTTTGTTGGACCAAAAGAACCAATGAGCCTGATCAGAGAAACCTCTAAGTCCCACAAGACATCACAACAGCTGAAGAAGACCTGATCAGCTGTTCTACAAAGTCTGAAGAATACAACTGCTGAAGTACGTCTGAAGTACTGAAGACAAAGACTGAGACAACAGCTGAAGATCTAAAGTCTGAAGACTTCAACAAGTACTGAAGACAAAGACTGAAGATCAACAGCTGAAAGACAAAGTCTGATGTTCAAGTACTGAAGACATCAGCTGATGTTAACAGCTGATGACAACAGCTGAAGAGGGCTTCTTCAGTTGTTGTGATAGTTTTTCTTCTTCAGTAGTTTTCTTTTCCTTTCAGTAGTTTGTTTATTTTTCTTTTCAGTACTTGTAAACAACTGAAGAGGTTGTTCTTCAGTTGTTGTAGTTTCAGTAGTTTTATGTTTTTCAGTAGTTGTAAATGAGATGTTTAACACTTAGGAACATTTGTAAGAAGATGTCAGTGTTGACATCTTCAGTAGTTGTTAAACATCAGTAGTTATAAAACGGTTACATGTCACTTTCAGGTGACATCAGTCTACGTCATTCTTTCCTTTATAAGGAAAGATGACTCACATGTAATCGTGCCTTTGAGGCCGACAATCTAATGCAATATTCCTTTTGTCGGATATTTCTCTCTCTATAACAAAATCTTTTATCGTTTTATATCAATTGTTCTTGTTTGAATTTGTCTAATTCTGAGCTATTCCGCTGCTATATCTGTTCAATCGATTAAACCAAGGGCTGAGATCCTAACACCTTGCCCTGTCTAGAATATAACCACCTTCATCCCTCCAAAAGCAAACTGGTCCTCCATCAATTCTGTTCAATGTTTTGGAGTAGTGGACCTATTGCACTATCATGTACTGGAATAGCCATATCATGAATCTAGACATTCTGTTTGTCTGTGCCTGTTTTTGCACAAAAGAAATTATTGGTTACATTTGGAAACCCAAGCCTTATTACCTTGGGCTCATCAAAAGAAGTAGAAGGAATGTAATAGTAATAATCCTATAGTTGTGCTTTGAGGATCTTTTGCTATTGTTTTGTGGGAATTTTCAATCACTTGGTCTTTCTTTGATTTCCATACCACCTTGGAGTTTGGACTTGACTTCAACACTTCACAAGCCTTTGAGACTTCAGAAGTTTGGATGACTGGACCTTCAGAAGATCCTACAAACATTGCAGCAACTTTAGTGCTTTGGAGTATTCCTTTCTTCCGAACCAAGTTTTCTTCCGAAGGCAATTTTCCACTTGCCTTCTTCTTCATTTAAGCTTCCAAAGGAAACAATTTTCCTTCCGAAGCAAAATCTCTTGGAGGTCTTAGAAGTCTCTTTCTAGGTCATATGAAGAGTACCTCTTGGATTGTATGGACAATCCTTAGCAAGATAGAAGTACTTTCACACACATAACACATTCCATATTTTTCTTCCTAAGAGCCTTCTCCTGAGAACAAGGCTGACTTTGATCACATCCCTTCTCCACCTTCATCTTTGTAGATGCTAAGACAGTCCTTTTGGGCTGTGAAATGTTCTTGGAGTTGGATGGTTCAGGCTGTGTAGTAGTGGTACACTACAGATAAGCCTTTTTCTTGATGCTGAGCTGATTTGAACATGAACCAGAACTCTTGGTAGAGGAGTTTAGGTTGATGTCTCTAGTATTAACCACTTCAAACCCTGCAGAGATAAAAACTTGTTTCTGCTTAGAGTAAGAAATGGCCTTGATCTCTTGAGCCCTCTAGCTTTTCTCTTGCTCTTTTACATTAAGTTCTTTCTCATTGACTTGGTCATCACAAACTTCTTGCTCTCATTAGAAGGATAGTGAGCCTTCTTAGAAGCCTCCTCTTAACTATTCTCAGAGGAATTCTTAATATCACTTCTTCATCCTCTTCACTCAAGGGGTCTATGAGAGGAAGCTCATCATCACAAGTTCCACACCTAGGTGATCTTACAGATAAAATTGTGTGTGGAGGAGCTATCTCACAAGATCCCAGTCCCTACTTGTTTTGATAACACACCTTGGCATGTAGGATGAGTATATCATGTTCTTGAAGGTCTCTTCTTCAAGAACACATTTTTCTACCTTGGCATTCAGTCAACTTAGTTATGAGATCCTTGATCTGAGTCCTATAATTTGATTGCTCATGTTTTAGAACTGAAATGGTTTTCTCTAAGTCCTTTATCTTTAACTTATAGTCATTTTCAGCCTTTCTAAAATATGCTTTTAAAATGTTTAAGGACGCAAGATCAGATCTCATCTCCAAGTTATAGGACTTGTATTGTTGACTTTAGCAATACATTCAGGAGTACAGAGATGTTCCAATACCTTTGCTTCATCATGGTTAGCCATCAATGCTTGGTATGGAGATGCATCTTCCACCTAAAAGCTCCAGTCAAAGCCTCCTTCTTCAATATCAACTGTAGCTTGCTGCTTTGGCTTCTCATTCTTTGTGGCTTTATCAGTGTAGTTTGGTGTGGACTGTGCTTGGCCACCATTTGTTCTTGGTGCCTTGCATTCCCTAGCAAAGTAGCCTATTAAGTTACAGTTGTAACATTTGACTTTGCTCTTATCCAGTCCAAACTTTCCGCTGGTTGTATTGCTCGCAAACTTCCTCCTGTCCGTTTGTAGAACTTCTTCGCTTTGTGAGTGAGAAGAGCCATTTTGGAAAATACCGTATACTCTAGATCATCTGGATGGATACAATCCAAGTCTTCAAGGGTGAATAGAAACTTGCCATAACTTTCATCAGAAGACACAAAGGCTTGAGAAGAACTTGTCTCTTGGAATGGGCTTCCTTGAGCATAGTTCTCCCTTGGTGTCTGAGGGAAGGTGATGAAAGGACCCTTTTGTGAATTGTTAGGGTAGCATATGAGATGATGTTAGGGTTCTATGCTATCCCTTTCAATCACATGAAGGCTGAAACCCATTTGATTTCTGGAGTTGCTAGATGAACCTTGCATGTTCATCTCCATCTGGTAACCACTGAGAATCCCATACAACTCTATCAAGGTGAGAGTCTTCAGGTTCTTAGTTCTCTTGATAACAACATAATAGTGTGTCCATTGCCTAGGAAGAAAAGACATGAACATCATTACAATATCTCTATTCTCAAGAGTTACTCCACCATCCACTAAAGTATCCAAAATATCAAAATACCTAAAGTATTGTTGAGTCATGGTCTCACCTGCTTTGAAGGTGAAATTTTCAAACTGCTGGTTCAGAGGAACCCTCATACTTCAGTTTTAATGCATCCCATAGCTGCTTACCTATTTTGCAGTTCTTGAAACCTCTATATACAGAGTTTGGAAGAACAGTCTAAAGGGCTGTCATGGCCTTTTGATCAATCTCTACTCTCTTTCTATCTTTATCTTAGTAGTCAGCCACAACCTTAGGGATCATACCACCTCTAGCAGCTGAAGAGGTGCTTGGTATGTAAGGTCCATTGACAATAGACTCCCACATTCTTGAGTCTAGAGACTTGATAAAGCCTTCCATTCTTTGGCACCAAGTGTCAAAGTCATTAAGATTGATCAGTGGGGACTTTGTCATGGTTCCAGTTTCCATATCAGCTTTTGAAATACCTACCATTTGAGATGTTAAGTATTTTGTGTGTGTGAGGGATCTTAAGATGGTGAGATCTTATATCTAGAGCCTGGAATGCTCTGATACCAATTGCAAGACCATTGAAGGGTACAGGCTTACAACATAACAAGACAAAGAGGAGAGGTGCAACAACACTTGACAAATCAAATAGGGAACTAGAAACCAGTTTTGAGAAAGCTAAGAAACACAAGTATTCAAGAGACATAACAAGAACAACACAAGTATTTGGTTTTCAAGATTGAATATATTGCTCTCTAGTTCCTTACAAGTGTTTACAAAGCAGTTTATGATAAGATACAAGGACCAGAGATACTTATACTACAACCTACAGCCGACCATACTTTGAAGGCCAGCTGGATACATGATATATAGAACAACAAAATCAATGTAAAGTCAAAAGGCAGATTTCCTTTTGACTAGTGACTATGACATGCCATAGCTCACATCCTAAGACATTACAAAATGGATAAAGTACATGAAGTAGAAAGTTATAGACTCAATACCTCAATGTAAAGTTACCAAAAGCCTGGACCTTTTCACCACTTATGTAAAGTTGGTGTCTCATCAAAGTTGCAGTGGAAAGGGGTCAACTTAATGTAAAAGATACACCAGATAAAGCATGTGTTCAAAAAGTCTTTAGAAGAAATCCATCTTCTAGTGTTGGCTTCAGAAGACTTTATCTTTGAAGCTTCGAAAGACTTCATCTTTGGCTTCTAAAGATATTGGTCTTGGCTTTAGAAGATTTCACACTTCTAATATTTTCTGATGCTAGTGTGAAACTTCTGAAGCATTCTACTTCAGTACACTTGTGCATGCATGCAGGAGAGACTTTGTGTGTTTGGGTTGCATCAGCCTTATATTAAACCTTACACAGCGTTTGGAATCATACCACTACCAGCAGCAGATGAGGTGCTTGGTATGTAAGGTCCTTCAACAACAGAGTCCCACATCCTGGAGTCTTAAGACTTGATAAAGCCTTCCATTCTTTGACACCAAGTATCAAAGTCTTCAGGATTGATCAGTGGAGATTTTGCCATAGTTCCAGTTTCCATATCAACCTTAGTGATAGCTGCCATTTGAGTTGTTAAGTGTTTTGTGTGTGAGAGATCTTAAGATGGTGAGATCTTATATCAAGAGCTTTTCAGGCTCTAATACCAAATGCACGACCGTTAGAAGGGGTAATGCACTTTTACAACACATCAACATAATTGAGGAGTGTTCTTTAAAACACTTAACAGATCAAATAGGGAACTGATTAACTAAAGTAAGAGATGCTAAGAACATAAGTAAATGTGAGAAAGAACAAGATAGCAAAGAACAAAAGTATTTTGTTTTGAAGAATGATGTATATTGCTTCTCAAGTTCTATTACAAAGTGTTACAAAGCATAATGGAAAGTTACAAGTACTTGAGATACATACACTACATCTTATAGCCAACCATACTTTGAAAGCCAGCTGAATACATAAGACTAGACAAAAAAATCAAATGTAGAGTCAAAAGGCAGATTGCCTTTTGACTTGTGATTATAACATGCCATAGCTCACATCCTAATATATTACAAAAAGGATAAAGTACATAAAGTAGAAAACTCAGACTGAAGACCTCAATGTATAGTTTACCAAAAGCATGGACCTTTTAACCAACTAGTGAATATTGTGATTCAATTAGACTTGCAGCGGAAAGGTGATCCAACTTTATGGAAAAGTACATTAGATAATAGCGTGTGCATAAAATTCTTCGGAAGAAAACTGTCTTCATAAACTGGCTTCGGAAGAATTTGTCTTTGAAGCTTTAGAAGACTTCATATTTGGCTTTGGAAGATATTGGTCTTGGCTTCAGAAGATTTTACACATAGAATATTTCTCATGTAAGATGTGGAACTTCTGAAGCATTTCTACTTCAGTACTTTAGTGCATGCATGCAAAGAGAGTTTGGATGCTTTGAATGTTTGATTGCATCAGACTTATTCGAATCCTTACAAACTCCCCCTAGGCTGATGCTACCAAAACATTTGAAGATCATTATCAGTTGATAGTCCTTATCATGATAATGACCATGCCCTTCTTCATTAGATGGTCAGGATCACTCAGACTTTCATAGTATCTTTTCATCTGAAGAGATCATGCAAAGGTTGGTTAAATAAACTTGCCATGTATATTCATTCACACTACCTTGATCTCTGATCACATGCCATCTTTCTGGATTAGTTGTGAAGGTCCATGATAAGATGGGTCTCTTAGAAGCAAGAGGAGCCACTTGAATTGGGGTTGATTGGGCTGCCTCTTCATGCACTTCCTCAGGTTGATCTGATTCACCCTAAGGTATGGAGGTGTATGGTTTAGACTTGTTCCTCTTTAATTGTGGTTTAGAAGCCATCCTTTTCCTCCTCTTTAATGACTTTAACTAAGAAGACTGGTATGCATACCTTGTTGATCAGTATTGTCTTGCTTAGTTGGGTGTTCCTCGCTCATAGGTTTATAAGGAGAGGAGTTTGACTTGGCTGTGGATTAGAATATGAAGCTTGCTGAGGCTCAGCAGGAGGTTCAGGTTGTGTTGCCTCATGTTGTTCAACCTAACCTCCACTTCAGGAAGAACTTCACTTGGAGGGGAGTGCAAATCAAATAGGTCTCCTCTTTTGATCTTTTGCTTCATTACCCTGATATGCTCATCCATTGTAGATAGAGACATAGGGCCAAGTCTCCTTCCGGAGAATCCATACAGCCTTAAGAACCTCATCATCCTTTATCTGTCAGTAGACTTCTTCATGCTCTTTTGGATGATGGCTCTTGACCTTGCAACATCTTCCCTCATCTTTCTCTTAGTTGCCTTTTGTTCTTTAAGTAATTCAAGTTCAAGCTATTTGAGATACTCAAACTCTATGTACTCAAAGGACAAAGGAAGAAGTGTAGATGCTTGGTATAGGCTTGTGGCACTCAGGTAGTTGATCATATTGATCCTATCATATTGATCATATTGATCCTATCAGTCTCTTTGTTTACTTGAGGTTCTTGTGGAGCCACAGCCTCTTGTGCAGGACTTTTTTGAACTGGGGAGAGAGTGGAATATGCTTGTACAATCTTTTTTGTCTCTTCTCCTCTTTGATTTGGAGAAGTAACTATTCATCCTCTACTTCTTCCTCTCTCTTGACAATTCCATGTCAACCAGTTCATTAAGCTCTTCTAAGGGGAGAGATATAATCTCATCAATGTCATTGTTCCTGGTTTGCAGGTAAGTAATCCTGACTGCCCTCAACTCATCCTCTTGAGTGTTTAGTCTGGGGGCAGCCCTGATGCAGCTTCCATGAATCATGCAGACCTAGAGGAACTTTCTCCCCTTAGCTTCCTCTTTCTCTCTCTCACCTCCTCCTTAATCTCCTCAGAAGTCATTTTCCTTTTACCTTTGTCACTCATAGACCTTTATGACTCAAGGTGGAGAGAGCTTTGACCTTCATTGCTTGGTGTAGCTTCCAAGCTCTAGCTAGAGAGAGGTTGTGATACACCTTCACCACTAGGTGCTTCACCGAGGGAATGAATTAGTGAAGTAGTTGTAGGTGTGATAGGGATCTCAAGCTCTACCACTAGGCCTTTCGTCAAGGTTTCCCCTTTGAAGCTGATCTTAGAGTCTACCTCAACATCCAGTTGACCAATAGTATTACCTAATTACCTTTGTCTCCTTCTTAGACTGATCTCGTTAGTAATTCTATCCTAAATCCTTTATGCCAACCTGTAAGCTTGTCTAGATTGGATTGGATTAACTAGTGGCATGTTGATCAGGTCAAGACCTTCATAGTAGTTCAAGGTCTGAAAGTTAAAGACTTCTTACTTCCCTTGAACTCTTTGAAGAAACAACGCTCTTCTATTTACATCATACATCCACCCTATGATGTGGTTGGAAGTTCCTTGAGGTGGAGATGACACTGCCCTTGGTATACCTTCTTCAAAAAGACTCTGAATGAAGGAGTCCATAGAGTCTATATCAATGTGAACTTGAGGAAGTTGCTGAGTATGGACAGTTGCAAGTGAGGATGGTGAGTCCTCAATATCCATGCTCTGTGAAGAATTCCGAGGTTCTATGTCTATGATGACTTTCTCTCCTTTTTTGGTAGCATCATCCACTTGCATAGATGAGCTAGTGGTTAGATCAATCACATTCATAGGTTCTTGTGTTCCTAGTTGAGCTCTTTTTAAAGATCTCCCAACTAGTTTTTCCTTAAGATAAGACATCTCACGTTGCTAATCATTGATCTTGTTTTGCAAGGTAGTCACATGTGAGTAACTTTGGAGACTAGGTAGGTGCATGTTTTTGACAGTTTTTGCACCTTTAGGCTCAGATTCCCCTCATCTTCATAAGAAGAATCATGGGGGGATGAGAGAATTAGACCAAAGTCCTCTCTCTCACCACTAGCATGAAGTTCTTGGCTGCTAGTTTTCCTCTGCTCATTAACAACTTCAGTTGAAGTGGCAATGGGCTAAGTTGCCATGGTTGAGGTCTGAATGTTGTAATCACTTGCTAAAGTGAAAGCCTATTCCATATAGATATTCTGAACGGGTTCAGAAGTATCCACCTGAGTAATAACTAATTGATATGTGCTAGACATAGGAGACTCAGGAGCATTCATCTACTCAAAGCTACTGTGCTTAAGTGCTTTGGATTCAAAATCAGATGCTGGACTATGGATTCAACTTCAAGGAGACTCCCATCCATGTAGACAATAATAGTGCTCTCTCAATAATAGCAAACCCTGTCCAACACTCATGGAAAAAGCATATCAATATCAGGTATCATTTGATTAGAGATAACTTTAAGAGGGATTAATCAAACTAGTCAAGGTTAACACAAATGAACAATGTGCTGATCTTTTCACCAAAGCTTTTGATGAACAAAGATTCAAATATCTTGTATCAGCTATTAGGATGATTAGCTTTGAGTAGCTTTTCTTAAAACTTAATCATATTATTTCAAAAACCTATATGCCCTAAGTTGTTTATTTTATCACCTTTATAAGCCCTTGTTCTCTTTAGAAGTAAAATCTTTTTAAAAGACATTTATGTGCTTTGTCCTTGAGTGCTGCATAGGATTTTCTATGATTGAGATAACACTATTGTTGTCTATATGGATGGGAGTCTCCTTGAAGTTGAATCCATAGTCCAACATCTAATTTTGAATCCAAAGCACTTGAGCACAACAGCTTGCAACAACAATCTATTCGACCTCAGCAGTTGATGCATATACACAAGATTGTTTCTTAAATTTCTAGGAGAGTATCCTTCCACCAAGAAATTGATATCCTCCTCATATAGACTTTGTAGTCATGTTGCAGCCACCATAGTCACTATCTGTATAAGCATACAGATTGAAGTCAGAGTTCTTCAGATAATAAAGGCCAAGTGATAGAGCACCTTTGACATATTTTAGAATTCTTTTGACAGTGATTAGGTGTGACATCTTGGCATTGGCTTGATATCTTGCATAGATACATGTAGCAAACATGATATCAGGCCTACTAGTTGTGAGGTACATAGGAGACCTAATCATTACCCTGAAAAGATGCTCATCAATACACCCCCCCTCAAGATCAGGTTCAAGGGAGTGGTTTCTGGTTATGGGTGTCTTAGCAACCTTATAATCAGTCATGTAGAATTTTAAATATGTCTTGAATATACTTTGACTGAATTATGAAGATCCTATTGTCAACTTGTTTCACTTGAATTCCTAGAAAGAAATTGAATTCCCCTATGGCACTCATTTCAAACTTGTCTTTCATCAGCTTTTCAAAGTCTTTACAGTTCTTTGAGTTAGTTGACCCAAAGATAATGTCATCCACATATACTTGAACTAGCATAATGTCATTTCCTATTCCTTTGATGAAGAGAGTTCCATCAATACTACCCCTCTTGTAGCCATGTTGACAAAGATATTGTGATAGACTCTCATACCACTTTCTTGGTGCTTGGTACAACCCATAAAGAGCATTATCAAGCTTGTAGACATAATCAGGATGATCTGGATCTGCAAATCCAAGTGGTGGTTTGACATACACCTCTTCACCAATCACCCCATAAAGAAAAGCACATGTGACATCAAGCTGGTAAACCTTGAAGTTATTGGATGTAGCAAAAGCTAGGAATATCTTGACAGCTTCAAGTCTTGCCACAGGGGCAAAGACATCTTTGTAGTAAATTCTTTCTTCTTGAGTATACCCTTGAACAACTATTCTATCCTTATTCTTGATGACAATTCCTCTATCGTCCTTCTTATTTCTGAACATCCATTTGGTTCCTATAGTAGTCTTCTTATGAGAAAGATGACATAGGTTCTAAACCTTCTGCCTTTTGAATTGATGCAGCTTCTCTTGCATAGCTTCAACCTAACTTCCATCCTTTAGAGCCTTATCAAATTTCTTGGGCTCTATCTAGGACAAAAAACAAGAGTGAAGAAAAACATTTTCATTATGGGTTTGTCCTCTTGTTCTTACCCCTTTATTAACATCTCCAATGATGTTTGTGGAAGGGTGAGACTTGTGGATCCGTAGTTGAGGGATCATAGCAAGTTTCTTAGACGGATCTAAATTTGATAAATTCAGATTTGGCAATGAGGATTCACCCACCACATCGGCACACTTATCAAGATCGAATTGATCCAATGAGTGTGTGACATCATTGATGTTTTCATCAATGGAGTGGTTATCTTCATCAACAAGTTCCTGATCACTGTCACCACCACCATGTTCTCCAACACTTTTGAGTGGTGTGCCTCTAAGTTGGAATTTGAAGGCACTCAAGAAGCATTAGCATGATTTATCATTGATGTGCTAGTAGAAGCATCATTTGCAGGATTTGTTACCACTGGAGTTCAAGATATGTAGCTAGAAGGTCTTCTTAAGTCAAATCTTGGATCAGGATCACCTGTAGATAATATATGTATAGACCCTAAAACATGCTCACAAGATTTGTTAAAACAGTTGGTAACTAAATCAAGATCAAATAGCTAATCGAGACCAGAACCTTTCATACTTGGAGTGTGCTCATTGAAAGTCACATTGGCTGACTCTTCAACTATTCTAATTCTGAGATTGTATATTTATAAGTTGTAGCTTGGAAGAGTATCCAATAAAGTGTCCAGCACTTAATTTCTCAGCAAACTTGGCAATTGATCTTTGGTATTCAAGATGGTGCAAGGACATCCAAATGACCAGTGAAAACCATTGAAAGGTTCCTCTTGTGCCAAAGTTCATAAGGAGTCTTACCATGAGTCTTAACCACTAAAATTTTGTTTTGCACATAGCAGGCAACGTTGACTGCCTTTGCCCAGAAGGTGATGGGTAGTTTAGAGTTAGACAACATAGTTCTTGTAGCTTCAATAAGTACTATGTTTCTCCTCTTAGCAATACCATTTGGCTAAGGAGTCCTGGAGCACTATATTGTCTTGTAATTCCATTTCATCACAAAATGTATCAAGGATTTGGTTCTTGAATTCAGTTCCTCGATCAAATCTTATGGTTTTAACCTAGTGATCATATTGATTCTCAATCTTTATGATGAAATTCTTCAAATCTCAGGAGTCTCATCCTTAGTTCTAGTGAAGAAGACCCATGCGAACCTTGTAAAATCATCTGTGATCACTAAACAGTAAGTGGTCTTTCATAGACTCATTACACTGGTGGGGCCAAAGAGATCCATATGTAACAAGTGTAGGGGAGTAGTGATAGAGTTTCTTTCCTTTGGCTTGTGAGAAACTTTGTGTTGCTTCCCTTTCCAGCATGCCACACAATGATCATCACTTGTAAACTCTTTCTTTGGCGTTCTAGTCACCAAATCATTCTTAATAAGTTTATTCATGTTGTTAAAGTTTACATGGCATATTCTTTTATGCCAGAGGAAAGACTCATCACTGTTTGCTTTAGATAGAAAGCATGAAACTTCTCCTAAGGGAGATATTTCTTACAAATCCATCTTGTACATGTTTGCTCTCCTGGGGGCTCTAAGCACAATATGCTCATAAGGAATGATAACCCCAGGCTTGAGAACAATACACTCATGCTTAGTAAAGAGCATGTTATGACTCTAATCATAAAATTATGATACACTGAGAAGATTTTACCCATGCTCCTTGACAAAAGTTACCTTTTCAATGCTAAGCTTACCATTTGTGACCTTGCCCCTTCCTGTAATGAACCTCCTGCATCTCCTCCAAAAGCAACTGGTCCTCCATCAATTCTTTCAAACTTTTGGAGTAGTGACCTATTTCCTGTCATGTGCTTGGAACAACCACTGTCAATGATCCATACATTTTTGTTTGTCTTGAGCTGATCCTGCATAAATGAGATGGTTAGTTACTTTTGGAAACCCAAGCCTCATTGGTCTTGGGCTTATCAAAAGAAGTTGAAGACAATGCAATAGTAATTGATCCTATAGTCATACTAGAGGGATAATTTGCTAAAGTTGATGAACTTTCAGCCACTTGGTCATTTTTTGACTTCCACACCACCTTTGGAAGCTTAGACTTGACCTTCAATACTTTGGAAGTTTTGTTGACTTCAAAAGTTTTGATGACTGGGCCTTTGGAAGATCTTCATTTAACTGCAGTGGGCTTCAGTACTTCATAAGTATCCTTTCTTTCGAGGCCATGGTTTCTTCCAAAGGCATGTTTCCATTTGTATTCTTCTTCATTTTGGAGTTTCCGAAGTAAGAGATTTTCCTTTCGAAGCATGCTTCTTCTTCTCCAAACTCTTAGAAGTTTCTTTCTTTGTAATATGGAGAGTACTATTTGGATTGTAGACACAATCCTTAGCAAAATGAGAGGTACTCCCACACATAACACGGTCCATTTTCTTCCTTCTAGGAGTCTTCTTTTAAGAACAAGGCTAAACTTGATCACTTTCACTCTCCATCTTCATCTTTTCAGATGATGTGGAAATTCTTGTGGGGTTAGAACTACCTTTGGAGCTTGATAGTTCATCTTATATAGTAGTGGGGCACAACTTATCAGCCTACAAGAACTAGAACTCTTGTTGTTTGAGTTCAAGCTTATGTCCTTAGCTTTAACCACTTCAAATCCTATGACTGGGTGGTGAGATTGAGATTCTCACTATGATCGAATATGATGATAGAGTTAATGATTGAGTGGCGGAAACAAACAATCAATAAACATTCAATGCAAGAAAATACTCATAAATGCTTGTTTGTATTGATGAAGGTGATTGATTACAATAAATGCTAGGGTTTGAGCATTAAACAGTAATAATACACCCTGAGGATTTAAGACGCAAAATATTCTGATTGTCTATCAACAGTCACCTCATGTACGAGGTTTTCTATTCTATTTTAGGTTGACAAGATGCCTTTTACAAAATGACTGAACTACCCCTAACCTATACATCAGAACTAGTCTAAGTCTTCATCTGTTGGGTTTGCAAGAACATAAAACGTAGTTTAACCATTTAAACTTTCAGGAAACGCAGCGGATAATATTAGTTTTTAATGATTTTGAAAGCTGAAATATATTTCTTTAAGTGGCCATTAAGCATATGAAACAAACCATAATACAAGGATCATATTATATGAATAGACAAGCTATGAGAACATAAAACAACATAATATGACAGCCACAAGGGGCTGCTATAACTACCTTTCTGCAGCCTTCAAAACGAATGAAAGAAGGATGAGATGAAGATGATGATGATATTGTTTATGCAGCCCTCAAAGAAGAGATCCTCAAGTTGTAGTACCCACAAGCTTCTTCCAACACCTTGCTTTGTTAGGGAGCTTTACACCACAAGAAAACCCCTAGAAGAGCAACCCAAATCAGCCAAAACAACCAAGAAAAACGATTTTTCAGCTTTGTTTCTGGCTGCTTCAAATCGAAAATGTTGCTGTCTTCAAAGAGAGAAAATGTTGCCCTTTTGTGTGTGTGAGAGAGAGTGTAGCAAAAGAGGGTTGAGTCATAATGTGAGTTAACTCTTGCAAAGAACAAGAAGCAAGACATATCCTCTCAATGGCCCATAGGGCGGCCGAAAATTTAACCCAAAAGGGGGTTTCCTCTCTTTTTAATCTTTTATAAAAACTACACTTCCAAGCATATTAAGTTACAAAATTAAAACATAGTTTAAATTTTATAACATGACATACTTTTATTTGACATTATTTAACCAACTTAAATAATATATCAAATAAATATCTCATGAACAAATTATCCAATAATATTGTTCTTTCACAAAAGCAATATTAGAAAACCAATTTACTAAATAGGTGTCAATATTTATTGTATGATCTTATCAACAAATAAATAATTGTTGGTGTTTGTATAGCTTGTTATTGGTATAACCCGACTTGGATCATGACGTACTAACCACATCAATATTCTATGTGTTTTGCTCATTGAAGTTGAAAATGTTCATCTTTTTTAGAATAAATCGATTTTGAGTGTTCTTTACTAACCTAAGGTTCTAAATTCATTATCAGTCCAAATGTCCAACATTTTAGGTTACAAAATGTTAATAATTCACCTTTTGTTCGATACTAATGTTGTGTAGAATCAAAGATAAGGATAGAATAGATGAAATGAAATTAAGATCTTTGATTGTTAAAGATGATGATGATTGATGAAGATGAACAATGTGTTATTCGCTCGTCACACTTTAGAGTCTCTCAAATTTCAAAAGTACTAAATAACCTTTTGAACTTGCTTTAAATATTCAACTAATGGCTTTTACAAATTTTTAAAGTTTTAGAACAAATGTGGATCAGATTTTAATTCACACTGTAGCAAATGCGGAAAGGTTTTAGACATCCCTATTTTTTTACTGTTGCAAATGCGGAATAGAAAAACTTAAGCATTTGGTCATTCGCATTTGAGCACTGTTGCAATTGTGGAAGTGGAATACTTCAGATTTTGGCTATCCGCATTTGTGCACTGTTTCAAATGCAGAATAACAAAGTTCATCAGCATTTGTGCACCGTAGCAAATGCGGTTGTCAAATTTGTTCAGCATTTGCTCACTGTAGCAAATGTGGTTGATCAAACGTGTTCAGCATTTGCTCACTATAGCAAATGCGAAAGAGTAAAATTTCCACATTTACTTGATTATCATCCATGGTGACAGAAGTGAATAAGCACTTGTTTATTCATTTTGAAAGTACATGTAAAGTGTTGATATTACACATATCCACAAGTGCGGATGAGTAAAACAAATGCGGAAGTGAAAATATCATCCGCATTGACAAATGCGGTAGAACACTTTTGTTCCACATAGGTTTTTTAAACATCAAACTTTTCATGTATACTTGTTAGACACCAGTGGTGGAATAAACTCTTTGTCCGCATTAGTTTCACTTTGGCATAAACAGTTACCCACATTGGTTATATGCATGGGTTACCTTCACCCGCATTAACCAATGCACTTATCCGCATTAACTTTTGAACTTAATCAAAAAGTTAATATTTCTATTTTTTTTGAAGAACTGTCTTTGATTAAATTGTCTTATGAAGTTGTTGACTATTGTTAGGGTTATCAATTCTTGCTTGGATTGACTTGTATGTCTAAAGTGATACAAGTTTCCCATTGTTTGACTGATCTTGGATTTCTTATGCTTCCAAGAATCTGCATAAGCTGAGATACTATGATATAACTTCTACACCAAGACATACATTTTCTTTTTGATTTGATTTAAGTTTTAAGAAAGTAATTTAAGATAGTAAATATCTATACAAACTTAATCAAAAATTTTAAACTACTCCCCCTAAAGTTTATATCCATATCTGGATAGAAACTTTAAAGATTTAAAAATTTTTGAATATAAATTATTTTTGATTATTAATAATGAAGTGAAGTATATCTTGTGTTGGGATCATATCAATCTTACATTACACATGTGCATCCTTTATGATAAAATGGACATGTTTATAAACTTGTTGATTGAAGGTATGTTTGTCCTCTTAAACTCATACCAGGTTGATATTTTAATGTATGTGATGTTTATCATGTTTTGGTTGATTTAATTATTCAACATGTACCTCACACACAAAAGTATGGAATTATCAACCATCCTTATGTAATGCACGTTAGAACTGTTTCACAACTTTCTTGACTAGGTTACTTAAGTTATGAGATCTCATTTTCACTGATGTCATTAGGATTCTTTTACTTTGATCCTTTTCATGATGATCCATATTGGGATTCTTTTCACTTCACTTTGGAAGGTGATCCATGATTGGATTCTTTTGTTCATTCACATGGAATTTATTTTTTTGTAGATTCATCCAATTTGGATGTGTTCCTCATTGGGAATCTTTTGGATCAGTACATCTATACTATGTGCTTTTTTGATCAGGTATTTGCTTAGCAAATAGAGATGAATATTGATGTAAGTGAAAAAGATTCATAAACTATCATTCGCTGGTGTGTTTAGGTTACTACACATACATACACCTAGATAAGCTAATACGTACCAGGACTCTGAGATGAGAGTTTCACCATTAAAATAAGACTTTAAATCATCACATCATGTAGCTTCTCTTCAAAGTTGAGCCTACCAACATATCTGGTAAGTCATGACAGTCTTTCAAATTTTAAATTAAGCACAATGAATGATATAACGATTGTGATTATATCATTTCCCATATATTCTTTTTCTTCATCAAAATTGATTTCTTTTTGTGATTTTTTGATGTTTTTGAATTGTATTTGATGTTTTGATTGGTTTTACTCAAGGTTAATCATGCTAATTGATTGAACTAGGAATTCAAATCTACCAGGTTCAAATGTCTTGGTAAATAAATCAGCCAATTGATTTTTAGTGGATACTTGAATCAATTTAATTAACCCCTTTTCAGCACATTCTCTCAAAAAGTGATATCTAATTTCAATGTGTTTTATTTTTAGTGCTAAACTGGATTATTTGTAATCAAAACAGCTGCAGTGTTGTCAATGTGAATAGGTGTATGCAAGAAGTTAAAACCATAATCAAGCATCTGGTTTTGAATCTAGAGGACTTGAGAGCAACAAGCAGATGCTGCAATGTACTCAGCTTCTGTTGTTGAAACAGATACGTTTCTCTGCTTCTTGTACTGCCAGGAGACCAGTCTGGGACCAAGAAATTGACAACTAGCAGAAGTGGAGTTCCTATTAAAGTTGCATCCTCCATAATCACTGTTAGTGAAGGCATAGAGATTGAAGTCTTCTTCCTTTGGATACCATAACCCAGGAGCTGGTTTGCCCTTAAGATATCTGAATATCCTCTTGACAGCATTAAATAAGATTCCTTAGGATCAACTTGATATCTGGCACACACATAAACACCAAACATAATGTTAGGCCTACGGGCTGTTAGGTACATAAGTGAACCAATCATAGATCAACCGTGAGTCTGATCCACTGATTTGCCTTCTGGGTTAGATCCAATCTTCACTTTAGTATCCACAGGTGTTTTGATAGACAACCTTCTTGTCACAATCAGTAAAGTGAAATTTCTTTAACATTGTTTCCATATATTTTGATTGATTGATGAAGATTCCATCTGCTGTTTGTTGTACTTGCACCCCTAGAAAGAATATGTGTTCCCCCATTGCACTTATTTGAAATTTTGAATGCATAAGGTCTTCAAAGTCTTTACAGAGCTGTTTGTTTGTTGAGCCAAATATGATATCATCCACAAAAATCTGGACTAGCAACATGTCTCTTCCTCGTCTCTTTCTGAAGAGAGCTTGATCAATCTTTCTTGTTTCATATCCATTTTTAAGAAGAAAAGATGATAGAGTCTCAACCACTTTCTTAGAGCTTGATGAAGACCATATAGTGCTTTGTCAAGCTTGTATACCCTATGAGGGAATCTAGATCTTAGAGCCAGGTGCTTGACTCACGTAGACTTCTTCAGCAGTCTTTCCATATAAGAGGCACACTTCACGTCTATTTGATAAACAGTAAACTTCATGCATGCTGAAGAAGTATTTTTGTGATAAAGTATTTTATTATTTGAGATGCCTCATTTTTATGATGTAAGAAGAAAACCCATGTAAATCTTGAAAAGTCATCAATTCTGTTTCTTTCCAATACTCATAACATGAGTTGGTCCAAACAGATCCATATGAAGTAGCTTTAATGGAGTGTTGTTTGTGTTCGCCAGCTTTGATTTATGTGAAGATTTATGTTGTTTTCCATTGAGGCACGTTGAACAGTGATCAACAAAGTGAAATTCTTTTTAGGGAAGAGCAATGATATGGTTCCCTCTGTTCATGTTTTTAAAGTTTGTGTGCCCCAAACGTTGTGCCAAAGCTGGGACTCATCAAATGATGCTTTTGACAAGAGACATCTTTCTTCCATTAGTGTTGTAGAATTTTGGTTTAAGACATAGGTGTTATTCTTCCTTGGAGTCTTTAGGACAACCCATTCTTCTGAGATCTGAAATCCTGGTTTTAGAATGTAGCAATGAGTGTCGGTAAAGTGAGTTGAATATTTCTTGTCGTAGATCCGAGACACGCTTAGAATATTGAAGTTTAGTTGTTCACAGTAGTTCACTCTATCAAAGCTTAACAACCCATTTGTCAAAGATCCTTCACCAGTAATTCTTCGACCTTGTGAATCTCCTCCAAATGCCATAGTAGTTCCTTGTATTTGCTTGAAATCTTTGAGGGAACGATCTCCAGTCATATATCGGGAACTCCCACTATACACATACCATATGCTATTAGACCTATATGGATGACCCTGCAAGCACAAAAGAACTAATTAGAATATGGAACCCAAGCCATAATGGTCTTGGGTTTCCCGTTCCTATCCATGATAGTGACCTCTTGATACAGTCCTCTAAATTGTGATCTATTTAGAGGTGACCTGGGAGATTGCTTGTGGTATTTTGATTGTGTCATCTCATCAACATCAACTCAGGAGTCAGAGGAGTAATAAAATCTATGGTCTCTATTCTTTTGAAGAAATTTGACTCATTTTTTATTGTCAAACATCATTTTAGGTTTGGGAAGATCAAGCCTGTTGGATCAAGAAGAAGGCTAATGCAACCAAAACTAGATCACTTAAATTATTTTGGTGCTACATGCAAAGGCTTCTGAAGCTTATCATGGAACTTCCGAAGGTTGTAGAGTTCTTCCGAAGACAAAGGGAAAGTCCAACTTCTGAAGAAAGAACTCTACTTCCGAAGAAAAATGCATACTTCCGAAGTTCAAGACTGAGAAGAATAAAGTAAAGACCACTTCCGAAGTATGATGAAAAGAAGAAGTCTCCAAGCCTTGGAAGAAGCAGCCTCTTCCGAAGTATAAAGTGGCTTCGGAAGAACTTACTCTTCCGAAGCCATTTAACCTTCGGAAGACACTGCTATAACTAGTGGACACAAGTATGGTCTCTGACACTCCGCTGCAGACTTCTGATACAGCATGGCTTCTTCCTAAAGAACCATGTTATTGACCATACTTTATTCCACTGTTTACCTTTTCATGATAGTACAGTTGCCATCTTTAATTGGTGAGAAAAGGTAAGTCAGGGACTGTCCTGACTACCAAATCTCAGATAAGACTTTATCCGAGATACCTTAACTATAGTCTTGTAGTATAGGCTTTAGCTAAAGGATCCCAGCTGGTATCAAAGTATATCCGGCTGTAGATAGTATTATATATAGCTTCTCCTTGTAACCCATAGAGGCAAGATAATCATCTGCTTGTAAGAGTCTTTGTATCTTGAGTTGAGAATCAATATATAAAAGTATCTTGAAACTTATCTTTCTGTGTTCTTAGTTACTTTTCATATTGTGATCAACTCTTATTGATTCTTACCCGAGTGTGATTCAAGGTGAGTTTAAGAGAAAACCTTTGTGTTTAAGTGACAAACACCGATCCTGCAAAGCCTTTGCTTAGTGATGTGATGTTTGTTTCTTTGACTCTTCCATAATTCTTTTGTGTTACTCCTATCATTGTTTGATCTAGACATCCTAGATTGATTGTTGTGAAACTGAATCCTGACATTGGATTTCACAGTTAATGTTGTTAAGATAGGTTTGTTCTGAGCAATTCTCAATCCCTTCTGATTGAAGTAACAATCAGATGTATTGCGATTGTTTATATGACAGACTGAACAATATTTGTTAAAATAACAGTTTTTAGTGGAATGGTTGTTCATGTCACAGATAGAGCAGTATTGGTTGAAAAAGCACTCTTTTGTTTTGTGATTAAACATGTCATATATGTCACAATACATATGTTTGTTTCTTGAATCTGATTTTGTTTTACCGGACTTAGTTGATTTTCTAAATTTCAACTGAGTCACATTCTTTTGCTTAGGGGATGAATCAAAATCAACCCTTTTTGTAGTTTGCTTCGCAACACTACTTTTGTTAACTGTTCTAGGCTGTTTTTATTTCCACAAACCTTTCTTTACTTCTTCCTCAAATTGATCAACGTGCTCCTTGTTGCATATGTCAAAACGGACTCCTTATCTTAATTTTGAAGATTGGGGGCCTGACTGAATTTTAGTTATTGAAATCAGTGAGGTCTTTTGTTTCTTTTGTAGTGAAACCTTGTCTGATTTGCTTGAATTTTTTTCGAGATTAATCTCATTATCAGAACTGCTTTTAGTAGAAGATTTCACTATTTTCACAATTTCTTCTTCCCTTTTGAAATAGCAGGTATAAACTTCACAAAGGGAACATTTGACTTGATTAGCTTCTTGGTTTGATGACACTCACTGTCTTGTCTAAACACTCCTTGATTTTAATTAGGTGTCCTAATCTCATTGAAGTAAACATTTGGTTTGTTTGAGGATTTCTTACTTGTTTTACTATTGTTTTTGATTCAATAGTGTTAGGTTTAATTTTCTAATTGAGTGTAATAGAGTCAGGCATGACAGTGTAGTTATCATTGTATGGTGGAGGACAAGAGTTATACCTAATCCCATACATATCTTTGGGATCCTTATGAGAATCAAGCATCTCTTGCAGTTTGACACAAGAAAGTTGAAACTTTTCTAGTTTCACTTCAGTGAGTGTTTGTTTTCCTTTAGACAGAGCTAACTTTTCAGTCAGTTGCTCATTCTCAGCTGCAAGAGTGCACTTTTCACCATGCAATTTTCAGTGTCAGAGATGAGAGATTTTATTTTGATTTCAAAGCCTTTTATTTCTCTCTTGAGCGTCTTTGACTTTACCTTTTCTTCTTTTATTTTGTCTTCCAATTTATGATTGTGCTCTCTATAATCTTGCAGTTCAGTAATGCATTTATCACTACACAGATTAGATTTTACCTCAGATGGCATGGGAGATGGACCATTATTGATATGAGCCATAAGTCCATGATTCTGGAATAGAGGCTTTACTTCCTCTGCATACAAGCTCCAGTCACATACTCCATCTTGCTTGATAATAAGAGCATTTGAAGATGACTGACTGCTTCCATGAGCTTGATTTGTTAGTTGTGATTGAGTCTGATATGTTTGTTGTTGTTTTTGATGATACTGTTGTTTATGATTGTTGGAGTGAAAGCATGAGTTTGGTTGTGAGAAGACTGGCTCTGAGAATTCCTTTGAAAGTTGTTTCTGTTGGGTCTTATATGCCAAGACACATACAAGATTGATGTGGTTAGTACGTTATAATCCAAGTCGGGTCATACCCAATAACAATCTATACAAACACCAATACATATTTATTTATTGATGAGATCATACAAATAAATAATGACACCTATTTAGAAAATGGGTTTTCTAAGACATTACTTTTGTGATAGAACAACATTATATGGATAATTTGTTCTTGAGAAATTATTTGTTTCATTATTTAAGTTCGTTAAATAATAACAAATAAAAGTGTGTTAGTGTTATAAAATTAAAATAGGTTTTAATTTTATAAACTAAGGGTTGAAAGAGTAAAATTTTATAAAAGTTTCAAAATGGAGGGAACCCATTTTGAACATGAGATTCGGCCGCCCCTTGTGGCCATTGGGACTCCCTTTTAGTCTTGGTCTTTGCAAGTCATTAGTTACTCTTACACTATTCCATAACCCATACTTTCTCTTACACACACAAAGCAAGAAACTCTCTCAAAGGACCTAAAAATTTTTTGGATTCAAGAGGAAAAGAAGCTAAAATTTTAGATTTCTGGGCTGCTCTTTAGAAGAACTTCTTGGCTGATTCAGATTGTTCAAAAAGGAGTTGGTCTTGGTGCTCTACTACCTAACAAGTTAGTGTTTGCTATGCTTGTGGGTATACAAGCTTGAGGTCTTCTCTTTTGAAGGCTAGACATACAAGAACATCATCATCTTCATCTCATCCATCTACAACATCTTGAGCTTGAAAGGTTGTTTCATTAAACACCCTATGGTTGTTATTTTGGTTATGATAGCATACTATTTCACATATACTGTTGATCCATGTTCTTGGGTATTGTTTATGGTTTAAAATGGTAAAAATATCAGATTGGTAACCTCACTTAAACCCTACTTTCCGCTGCATTTTTATAGTTTAAATGGTTAAACTCGCTTTGATTTACATGTGACAAAACCCAATAGTTTCTTTTGGGAACACTACATTCTCAAGAGAAGTGGCCAGTCATGCCATAGTTGAAGCACTTCACTTTATATTTGTCATACCCAAGCTTGGTGTTTTCATTTAGGTTGAGCTTTCTTCCCTTTCTGAAAAACTTCTGGCCCTCATTGCAATCATGGCTATTTGCCACTACAAATCCATTTCTTCCACATCATATGGGTCCATTTCTTCCAAATCTTCCTGGATAAGATGTGCAGAGGTGAGTCTTCCTCCCAAATAAGCTTCAAAGCTAGCAACAAAGGCATTCTATGTTGCTTTTTTTTCTTCAGATCTTGTATCATCATGAGTGTTTGAAGGAGTTGCTGAGAATCCTGATGATTGGGATGATGTTGATGGCCTGTTGGTTGATGGTGCTACAATGAATCCTATAGTCTTGACTTGATCCCTGGATGAAAGAAAATCATCCTCCTCAGTAATGAATGCATTTTCCATAGAGTGTGAGTCTGATGGAAACTTATATGCTTCAATCACTTTGGGTCCTCCTAGGTTTCTACTTCTTTCATCAAGCTCTAGTGCTTCTATCTTGGCTATCATTATATCTAGGTAGTACTCTCAAGATCAAGAGTATTTGTCAGCATGGTCACATTTTCTTTCTAGTTTTCTGAAAGACTATGCAACATTTTCTTGTTTAACTCTTTGACTTTATAAGTGACTCCTATGATCTCTAAGTCATTCACCAGCTGCAAAACTCTATGCAGCTGTTCAGAGATGGACTCCCCTTTGGAGTGATGAAAAGTTTCATACTGATTAACAAGTTTATCCTTGTTAATCTCAGCAACTTCATTGCTTCCCTCACACATAATCAATAGTGCATCCGATACTACTTTAGCAGTACCATACTTTTCTAGTATTTTTAGCACATCCATCTTGAGTGCTTGAGTGAGTATGGAGTAAGCTCTGAGATCAATCTTAATCTTCTTGTAGTCATCATCATCAAGAGTCAGATCCTCAATAGGTATTCTTCATGTTTTGTAGATGCTAGCTTGATCTGCAGACAGTGTAACAGGAATGTGTGGCCCTTTGCATATTGAGATCCAATAGTCCAGATCTACACCTATGATGTAATTCATGAATTTGATTTTCCATTGCTTAAACTCAGATTTATGTTTAGCATGTGGTTTTGGAGTGTGACCGAGTTCTGAAAAATTATGTGAATTCATTTTAACAGGATGTTTTTAACTTGTTTGAATGAAGATTGGATACGTTTTAAGTTTAACTAGTCCAAGTGGTCCAAATCATCCCAAATAGGTTCAAAGAATCAGATCTATTGATGTTTCTGAGTTTTTGTTGCAACTTTTTGTTATATTAACTGTTCACATCTTCGAATGTGAAGACTGTTGCTTTGTTCTTGAAGGTGAGAAGGTATGAACAGTAATTGTTGAAGAGTAAGTAGGGGTGATAGAACACTTTATTAGCAACTCAATCACTAGATTAGTCAAGTTCTATTCAGATCTTGGGTAGATATGAAAAAGAACCAAGAGCCAATGCTCTGATATCAATTGACTGGGTATTGAGATTGAGATTCTCACTAGGATCGAATATTGCAAGATCGGTTTTTGTCACTAAACACTTGGTTTTTCTCTCAAACTCACTTAAACAACACTCGGATGAAAGGAAATCTATAAGAGTTGATAACAATATAATAAGTAATAACAAACACAAGAAGTAATTGTTTACGGTATCTCAGATAAAGTCTTATCTGAGATATGGTAGTCAGGACATGTCCGTGACTTACCTTTTGTCACCAAGTAATAACAATATTACAAGACTCTTACAAGCATATTGTTATGAGTTACAATGAGAAATTATATATAATACTACCTACAGCCGGATATACTTTCATACTAGATGAAATCCTCTAACTAAAGCAAATACTACAAAGCTATAGTTTAAGGTATCTCAGATAAAGTCTTATATGAGATATGGTAGTCAGGACATGTCCGTGACTTACCTTTTGTCACCAAGTAAAGTTGGTAATTTGTACTAACATAAAAAGGTGAACAGTGGAATAAAGTTTGGTCAACTACATGGCCCTTTGAGAAAATGCCATGCAGTATCAGAGGTCTACAATAGAGTGTCAGAGACCATACTTATGTTCACTGGGTCATAGTAGTGTCTTCCGAAGGTTAAAAGGCTTCGGAAGAACAAGTACTTCTGAAGCTACTTACACTTGAGAAGAGGCTACTTCTTCTGAGGCTTAAGGACTTCTTCTTTCTTCATACTTTGAAAGTAGTCTTCTAATTTCTTCTTTTGAGACTTGATCTTCGAAGGGAACACTTGTCTTCAGAAGTAGAGTTTGCCTTCAGAAGTAAAAGTTTCACTCTGTCTTCGGACGAACTCTACTTCCTTCCGGAAGTTCCATACTTGGCTTTGGAAGCCTTTTGTAGGTAGCACCAAAATGTCTAAATGATTTGGTTTTGGTTGCACCAACCTTCTTCTTGATCCAACAAACTCGCCCGTGCTGATGCTAGCAAAACCTCACTTGTTTCTGCTTCTCAAAATCTTCAGTACCAGGAAAGTAAATACCTGTTAGTTTCCTTGTTCTTCCCTGATGTGGTGCTCAGAAGTTTGTACAAATATTTAGTTGATAGAAACTCCAGCCTGTCACCCTGAATGATATGTACCCTTTGTTGTGGCCCTCTAAAAGATTTCGTTGATGGGAGCAATAATCATATTACCATCAAACTATAGGTTCCAATTCAGGACCCTCCACCATTTGTAGAAAGGTTGTGCCCTTGGTGGGAGGTCTATCCTTGTCTTCCTTTCTTCTCAACTTAAACTCTTCTTCAATCTTAGCTTTTGCAGTTAACTCAGCCAGATGAAGACTGCTGACATGATTTCTGATGTGAGCAGTAGTTTCAGAGTTGGAGGGATTAGAGAATGGTTTCTCTGCTAACTCAGCAATATCAAACCTACTAGAGTGTAGCAAAGAGGTGGCATTCAGCCTGTTTACTTCACCATTCTCTCTTTCCACAACAAAGTTGTGAGTAGCTTCATCGAACCTCCATTAGATTATTTTCTTTCTAGGCATAAGAGACTGACTAGGAATCTTGTCATGTTTCCTTGTATCCATTAGAGTCACCAGCTTCCTTCTTAGTCTCTTCACTTCATCATTTAATGAGTCTGAGTTGAGGCCTAGAAGTTCTGCAGCAGGGTCCAATGTTCCTCTGGGCAGATCAGAAATTGATCTCTTATGAGGGAACGTGAATGTAACGCCCGGAAATTTTCTTTGAAACTGATGAAAGAAGAAAAGAAATAAAGTCCAAAGTCGAGGGACTAAACTCGCCAATGAGAGAAACTTCGACGAATGGGAGTATAAAAGGGGGAAGACACCCCATGTTTTATGTGCGATGAAGGACCAGCTGTAAGCGTCCCGAGAATGGGGCCTTATAGTGAAGATCCATCAACCTAGGTTAGGTTGATAGAATCTTCCTCATAGGAGATGTCGCTCAAATTTGTACAGTTGGTGAGGTTAGTCTTGATTGCCTTAATTCCTCGAGGGAGATGTTTGGAAGGCTAAGGGGATGGTTGTGGTGTAGTGGTTCTGATAAGTGTTTTGGATTGAAGGATAGGCAGTTTTGGAGGTTGAGGTGAGGAAGTGGATGAGGGTAAAGGTGTGGGTTCAGGAGTGTAAGGTTTAGTTTTGATAGTGAATGGAGAGGAATTGGTTCTGGTTAGGGTGTTAGTGGTTGGTGTGAAGGTTATCCCCTGTACCCTTCTGTACATCTCTCTCCTTTTCCCAATTGAATGTCAGCTTTGATCTCACAGACAATTCGTTGGAGTGTCTTTTCAAACATGGGACCCACATGCCATCCAGAGAAGCCGTGAGCCCGGAGAAAGTATTTCATCCAAGCTTTGTCACCTATCTTCTTGGTTGTAGTGGCCCTCGCTTCTTTTTCTTCCCTTTTCTTCTTCTCCCTCAACTTTATTCTTCCAACTCTTTTTCTCTCTTTCTCCATTGATACTGCTCTTTGTTAAAGAGCCATAGGATCGTTTCATCATTGTGTGGAGACAGCTCTTAGAGAGAGAACCCTCTGAAGGTTAGGAAGGCTATCCTTTCCCGCCTGAGCTTCATGTCAGCTTCCCGCTGTTCCTTTTCCTTCACTTCCTCTAAGGCCACCGTGCTGCTTCCTTGTTCAGCCTGGTTGCCTTTTCTAGTTTAATCAACTCCTCTAATGGTAGTAGGAGTGTTTCTTCATTGGCAGCTCCAAGCTTGATGAGCTAGTCAATGATCTCCTCTCTCCTTTTGTTGTTGACTGCCTCCTGGTTCACTACAGCTGCTTTTGTACTAGCAGCCAACAGCTTCCCAATTGGAAGTCTTCCTTTTCTTTTAGCTTTTCAATCTTCTCCTCTTCCTGAAGCTTTTCCACAGTCATTTTCTTCTTTCATTTGTTATCTTTTAAGAGCTTGACTTTGGTGTTCTTAGAGACTAGATTCAGATTGTGAGAGAGGCTGAGAGGGTATCTAAAAAAGAGTTTGATCAAGAAATTCCTCACTATTCACCTCAGATGCTAGTTCTAGAATTGCATCTATGACGATTAGTTCCTCGGACAGAGAGAACAGTTCTTCCGCAGCTTCCATTTCAGCTTCGGAAGATTCGTCTTGTTCTTCTGAGGCTTTAACTTAAGCTTCAGAAGTTTGAGGGGGTGCAGATTATGTCCCAACGGTTTCAGTTGCTAGGCCATCAGTCCCCATTTTCCTTTCGAATTGAATCTCAGGTTCCATGTGGACCTTAGGTTGACCAACTTCTTTCACAGTGGTAGAAGGTGCACTTAGCCTCTGAAGTTCTTCAGCTCTGCAATAGATCATTGCTGCATCAGGGCTTGGCTGATCAAGAGAGGATCTCAATAGAAACCTGAAGAAGAGTCTGTAGAGATCTTTGAGCATCCTTTGGTCAATTTGCAGTACGACTTGAGATGGTCAGAGAAAGTTGTAATGGGAGCCGAGAATTTGGAAGTCAAAGTTTGGCTCTGTGGTTCCTCAGATGTTTGTCTCTGAACACTCTCCCCCTTTTGGTAGCATCATCTTGAGAGCTAGATGAACTGGTGGAAGAGGTCAAGGAGACCTGAATAGTACATGCCTAATAGATCTCTCAATCTGTTTCTCAGCTAGTTGAGCCTTGAGATTGTCAATCTCAAGTAGCTGAGTGGCAGACCTTTCTTCTAAAGTCCGAACCTTGGATTCAAGATTTAAGACTTTAGATAGTAGGTCTTGAATGAAGAGTTGAATGCTTCCCTTATCTTCTTTTGAAGAATCATGGGGAGATGAGGTACATACCTAGTATGTTTAGCCTCACCACCAGATGTGGTTTCTTGGCACCCTGGTTTCCCCTGCTTAATGATGTCTCTTTTAGAGTCATCAAAAGGCATGGTTGCCACAGATTCAGTCTCAGAAATGTTACCACTGTCCATAGGGTCCATTGAGGTATCTTCTGTAGTGGCAGTTGAACTTGCATGAGTCCCCTCCACATTAGTGGGACTCACCTCATTAAAGGTTTGCTGATGGGGGCTAGAGATAAGAGGTCTCTCTAGGCTCTATTGATCTTGGAGAGGGTGTTGTACATTAACTTCATTGCCATGGAGGGACGTAATCTCTTCATCAGTTTTGAAGAGAAGGTCAGTGAAAGATAAGAAGGTTAAATCTACTGACCTGGGACCTTGGTCAATGTCTACAAGCATTGAGCCTCTGGTGGGGCTGTCCGTTGTTGGCTGCTCAGAGGAGTGTAAATACTCACCCTGAGGGCTTTCAGATTAGGTAGTGAGCTCATGGGTTTGAGACTGACGAGACTCAAGACCCATATTGAGGTCAATGGTGAAGGATGGTAAGACCTCGGCTGAGTGGGAGCCCAATGTCCACTCTAGCCTTTTTAAATTGAATAGGAGGAACTTGTTCAATCAGAGTAGATTGAACAAGAGTTCATTTGGGGTGTCTTTTGTAAGTGATGGTGATGGGAGGAGAAGGTGAAATTGGCATTATGGGGGCAATTCCTGTGGGGTCAACAGGGATTTCACCAGGAGCTATTTGCTTGGTCATATCGGGAAGTAAAGAAGTGTACCTTCCAGTGAAGTTGGTGGACACCTTCTTCCGAGTTTTGAAGATGGTAGCCTCATTTGAGGGACAGGCAGATTGGCTGCACAGACAAGCCGACTCTAGTCCAACTCAAAGTTGATAATGTGCTGAAGAAATCTGGGATACATAAAGAATGTTTCCCTATGTAGATTTCCAATGAGATTAGTCAGCACAAATCTTGAGTAGTTAAAGCAAAGGCCTCTCACCAATCCATGAACTAAGCACCCTAGTTCATACGGGATTTGATCCCATCCCCCAGATTTGTTTGACAAACAGTGAAGGACAACGTGTAGGAGGAACTTCCAGTTGTAGGAGAAGTTGAATTTGTAGATAGTCGACCTGCTCACGTCTCCACCATATCCCATGAGGATGTAGGTGTTGTCTAAATCTGCTTTTCGGAACTTTATGGGTGCACTCTAATCATGAAGCTCGAGATGCTCCCTGATAAGCTCTTCAGTGATGACCAACTCCTGGCAAAAAATGTGGGATCGTATTACACGAACCCCATTTAGGGTTTCAACCTGACCGTTACCCCAAAATTCAGTCATGTGATTGAGGTAAACCGTGGGATTAACAATCAAGGTAGTGTAGTAGGATGATTGGGTGAGGAAGGAAATGATCTTAGAGAAGTTCACATCTCTTGAAGAGTCAAGAAGTAAGACTTGGTTGTGTTGAGGATTTAGGGCCATTGGAAAGGTTGAAAGTAGGAGAGTTTGAGCTTGGGTGAATGGAGAGAAAGGAAACGTTTAGGGCTGTAAAAATTTGGGGTTAGAACAAAGATTATGGATTCTGGGTATGGGTGCCGTGGCTGGCTTACAATCTTTCATCTCAGATCTTTCTAAGATGTCATTGACAACTTACATTGATTAATAAAAACCCTTCCTTCAGTTGCTTCACCTGAATTCCAAGGAAAAGTCCATTTTTCCCATGGAACTCATCTCAAATTTCTTCTTCATAATGCATTCAATCCTTACATATTGGTCATTTGAAGAACAAAATATGATGTCATCACATAGACTTAACCAAGCAAAATGTCCTTACCTAACTTCCTTATGAAGAGTCTCTTGTCAATGGTTCCTCATGTGTAACCATTCTTCAGAAGAAACTAAGACAAAGTCTCATACACACCCTAGGTGCTTGGTGCAGCCCATATAGAGCTTTATCCAATTTACACACATAGTTAGGATGCTGTGGGTCTTCAAATCCTGGAGACTGGCACAATACACTTGCCTATATATCTCCATATAGAAGGCACACTTTACATCAAGCTGGTAGACAGTAACGTGTTGGAGTTGTAAAAGAAATCTATATTAACAACACAATGAAAGTCACAAAAGTCAAGGGCTCGGTCAAAGTCAACAAAAGTCAAACCTGACACATTTGAGACGAGGAACCGAGACGCGACATTGAATTTTTAGATGACTAGAATTATATTGTAATAAATATATTTTGTGTGAACAAAATATATTTGATCTTGTTTTTAGTCATTTTTATGCTTAATATGTAATTTTGTATTAATTAGCCTAAGTCTAGGTTTTAAGTGCAATTAGTGAATATTAGTCTAGACTATAAATAGGTTAATTGTCATTTGGTTTTGGTTAATGGTTGAATGACCAAGAGAATGAGGGATTACTTGTAAACATTATTTGCAATCTTATTGAAGATCAAATGGGTTTTAGTGTGTTTATTATAATTTGATCTATAATCTTCATGATTTGATTCAAGTTTGATCATCCTGGATTTACAATTTGGTATCAAAGCCATTTTGGATCAAATTCATTGAAGATTTAAAGATTTTTAAAGAAAGAAGTTGAGGTTTTGGGTATTTTTGTTCAATATCAAGTTTTCATCAATTTTAAATCAAATTCGAGCATATTTGATATGGAATTTGCTTGAATTTTGTTTGTTTTTGGTTGGGGAAGCTTTGTTAATCATCAGATCTCAGTTCCATTATGTTTTTGATGATTTCAGATTGATTTCGTGTTGAAAAAGGTTTTCAGCTTCGTCCAGCGAAATTACAGATTCATCCAGCGAAACAGCATGTTCTTTCAGCGAAACTACAAGTGTTTTACACTTTGTAGTTAATTTCAGCATCACTGCGAAACTAGTTTCATTGAACGAAAGTTCAACAGTGCTTGTGGGTGATTTACAAGCGAAATTACTTCTGAAAGTATCATTGAATGAAAGTTCAAGCTTGTTTCGTGCGAACTTGTCGACGAAACTAAGCTATTTTAGGCATTTGGCAAGCGAAACTGCTGCCGAAATTTCTAGCGAAACTACTGTCAGCTCAGCAAAACTAGAGTTCATAGCAAAACTAGCTCTGCGAAACCATAATTTCGGCGAAACTATCATTTCTTCAGCGAATTTCGAATGTTAAAGATGACTTTTCTCCCCTAGTTGGGATTAACTGAGTTCATCCTGATAAAGAAATTTTTATCGATTTTGCAAGATTTATAAAAAAAACAAGCTAACCTGGCAGCTTGATCTCAGTTACTAAGATTGTCTAGCGTGACATTTAATAATATATTTTTCCCGGGGAAGAATTATTCTAAAATTTTTGGAAAAATATTTTTAGGGCGTTTAATTGTTCAAAATTTGTGAAGTCAGTTTTTCTCCGGATCGATAAACATCCGAGCATGTTCTTGACGGAAGGATGAACAACCAAAACCAAAAGTCAAATCAATAACACGAACTAGCAAATATTGGTTTCATTGATAAAAACCTAACGATTACAAGCTCGTTACAACATAAGAATCAAGACTCTTGGCAAGGGGAAGATCGAGCATGATCTCCCCTCTCATCCGACAGCCCTAGGCTCCAGGCAGACTTCCTCTCCATCCCCATATTAGATGCGACTGGGCCCATTCGTGAGATTGGACCATGCGTATGGTTCAATCGTACGACTGGACCATGCGTATGGTTCAATCGTACGACTGGACCATACTTATGGTTCAGTCTTACGAATGTCCCAATCGCGTCTCTCAGTCGCACGGCTGGTCCATTAGCATGGCTTAGTCGTACGACTGAGTCTCATTCGCATATGCTCCTGCGAATGACCCAGTTTCATGTGTTTACAACATATCAGGTGTATAACATTAAGCCTAGACTATTCGACAAGCGACAGACACACTATATATGACTATATATGCTCCAACAAATTCCCCCTTGTACGTTGCTTGCGAATAGTAGATAACACCTCCTACAATCTTCAGTCAATCTTTGCTCTGGTTGCCAATAGAATCAAACGAAAACCATATTAGCCAACGTTGCCGATCCGTCAGGTTACTACCACATCCCTGAAAATGAATTTAGGCACAATAGCTTTCGTTTACTTTGCAGAACACCATCACAACAGCAAGATTCCCCATATGACTGATTTTTCCAGATAATGATACGAACAATTTTCCATTGCTTCAATCTTCACACAGGCTAACCTGATTAACATCACCACCTGCAGAAATTCCCCCTCACATTCAGCATATCCCATATATAGACATTGTGCTCTCCTTGCGTCTTGACACAGTGTATTGGGCAAAAGGTTGAAGGTTCCAATCCACAACTGACAATATCAACCAAATCAGCATGCGCGAAGATTCATCATCAGAAACCGGTTCACATCATCACTTTCTGATTGCGTCTTCACTTTCTATATACAGGATTCCCCTTAAGAAGCAGAATCCTTTCTGTGCGGATAAATATAACTTGATTGGCCCATAAGTAGTCAGATGCTCCTGACTACCCCACAAAATCAGCACCAACTGCTGACATCTTCTCTTCTCTCTTTCGTGTTCCAGTTACATTCACCTATTCTAGAAATCCGACGAATAATGGGGTACACATCGAACTTATTTGAGAAACGAACCTCTGGGTGAATATGCTTTGCTCATCTTCAAATCTGTGCAAGAAGCTGTTCCAGACTCTTTTTTTGTTTTTTTTGGTCTGGAACAAATACGGATGAGTCAATGCGGATGGCTCATTCGTGCGATTGAACATACGACTAGTCCAGTCGCACGACTGAACATACGACTGGTCCAGTCGTACGAATGGCTCATTCGCATGGCCCAGTCGTACGAATGGTCCATTCGCATGGCCCACTTGCATGAATGGTCTGCACGCAAAATTTCAGATCTGCAGCTGCCAGGGCTGCCCAAAACCCTAATCTGACGAATTCAACATGAACCGAAACAAAGTAGACATCATCAGATTCAAAAGGGTGATAGGAACGTGTTTCAAATTCAATTTCAACATAGAAGCAACACACGTAACAAGATCTGAGCAAAACACAAAGAACACGAAGTGGGTTTAACGTCAAGATCTGAAATTCAATCCAGAAATCAAGAGCTCGGGTTGCTAGAATGATTGTTAGATCATTCCAGCAGTAACCGGCTCTGATACCAATTGTGAAGTTGGTTTTTCTCCTGATCGATAAACATCCGAGCATGTTCTTGACGGAAGGATGAACAACCAAAACCAAAAGTCAAATCAATAACACGAACTAGCAAATATTAGTTTCATTGATAAAAACCTAACGATTACAAGCTCGTTACAACATAAGAATCAAGACTCTTGGCAAGGGGAAGATCGAGCATGATCTCCCCTCTCATCTGGCAGCCCTAGGCTCCAGGCAGACTTCCTCTCCATCCCCTTTTTCTCTACACATTGAAACTGGTATATATAGGCCTCGGCCATATTAGATGCGAATGGGCCCATTTGTGCGATTGGACCATGCGTATGGTTCAATCGTACGACTGGACCATGCGTATGGTTCAATCGTACGACTGAACCATACTTATGGTTCAGTCTTACGAATGTCCCAATCGCATCTCTGAGTCGCACGGCTGGTCCATTAGCATGGCTCAGTCATACGACTGAGTCTCATTCGCATATGCTCCTGCGAATGACCCAATTTCATGTGTTTACAACATATCAGGTGTATAACATTAAGCCTAGACTATTCGACAAGCGACAGACACACTATATATGACTATATATGCTCTAACAAAATTTTTACAATCATGTCATCTTCAGAAGACTTTAAATCAGATAATCTCACAATGGCAGAAAGCCGGTTTGACTCTTTTGTAGCAATGAAGAAAGAAAAATTGTCAGATTTGATTGATAGATTCTTAAAGGTGGAAATAATCTAAAGAAGCATGTTCCTGTTCTCAGTAATCATGAACAAATTCAAAAGCTTCTTGACTCTCTTCCGTCTGCATGGAATCATCAAGTTAAAATGCTGAAGCAAGAAAGAGGTTATGTCGACACAAAACTTATGGATATGATCAACAGACTAAAATCTCTTGAGATGGATATCCAAAGAAACGAATTTCAGCAAGTTGTGTTCCCACATCAAACCCACGCGCTTAATACTGATCTTGTTTCTTCTGTAACAAGCATACTTGATTACAAAACGGAGATGATTGAAAAGTTAAAGTTATTGTGAATCAGATTTAAACTCTAAATTCAGAGAAACCGTTAAAGAGAATTGTGAAGCTTTAAGAGTCAACAATGACAGTAAACTGGAGTCTATGGGAACCGATGACGATAAGGGTGGAAAAGCTAATATCAGAAAGAAAGAATCTGAGACTGATGAGATGCTGAAGGTAACAAAAGAGGAACAACAAAAAAGCACAAGGGTTTGCAACTATGAGAAGAGCTTAGCTGCAGAACGAACTATCATGGATCTTCCTTATGAGACTGTTCAGGATATGTGTTCTTCATCTTGCAAAATCCAATTATTGTGGATTTATAAGGCAAACAGATTTTTATTGGAAAATAAAAAGGAATTAAAAACAATCATTAAGGAATTAAAGAAAAATGAAATTGCTTTTTCAAGAAAACTTAATGAAGCATTAGCTGAATGATCTTTTAAGAAGAACCATTTTGGAGCGTAACGTTGAAATTAATATTGTGAAAGAAAGGGCTGGTTTAGCTCAATTTGAAATGACAAAGCTTCAAACGAAGCTTGATAAATGGACGCTTTCACACATGAAAAAGGATGAGCTTATTGCTAAATAACAAGGGGCGCGGGTAAAACATGAGATTGGATATAAATCTAATGATGAAATTGTATTTAATTCAGTTTCACCTCCTTCTACTTTATGTTATTCACCAATCCACAGACCTCATTCAAAAAATAATTTGATTGAAGCTGCAAAAACTAATCGTTTAAATGCAGGTTTAAGCAGCATTAATCTTAAAGAGGTTAGAGATGTGCAGGATTCACCTGTAGGTTTGGGATTCCTCAGGAGGGGGTCTGATAATAAGATTAATGACGATTCCACTTCTGATGCTCCAAAACCAATATCAGTTGCTTCTCTAACTTTCTTCAACAAATTCAAAACATGTAACATTCCTTCGTTTGTTCCCGTCAGGTTTGTCAAAGAAGGAACAGTTGTTGAATCATCGGGCAATGAGAATCCTATAACCGAAGCTGACACAATAGGAGGTGTCAATCAAGCTCCTTTGGAAGCAATCTGTGTATACGAGACTAGATAATCTCAGATGATGAATCAAACTTAGAGGAGAGTGTTGGTTCCTCAGAGATCAAGATATCTCCTGAAATTGTCAAGTATCAAAAGCTTCCGAAAGTTGAATTAAGACCAATACGGATCTCTTCTCCAATTGCAAAACAAGCCAGTCAATCAGTGAAGATCTCATTCCCTGTTCAACATAGCAAATGCCAAAACAAGCAAGAATTTGCTACAAGCTCAAAGCAATCCTTATCCCCACCTACATCACATGGTTCAGTCAAGCATCAAAAGCCTTTGAAGGCTTGTTTTGAGTGTGGAAAAGAAGGTCATGTGGTAAAGAAGTGCCCTCAAAGACTTGCTTCGAATGGTGAAGGCAAAACGAATTGCTTCCCCAAATGTAAGTCTACAAAGAATGTTCTAGATGGTAAAGGCAACACAGGTTGCTCCTTTGGATCAAGAGGTAAAAAGCATACATATTTGAATGGTTGGATGAAAAACCCTCCATCTAAACACTTTCATGTGAAGCCGGTTTCACATGATTCAAAGATGAAAATGACCAAATGTTTAAAACCAAATTTTTTTCTTTCGGTCTTAAACAGAAAATGATTTCCAAATTTAACTCATTAAAATCCAAATTAATTAAACTGAAAAAAAAAATTGGCAAATTAAAAAGAAGGATAAAAATATTCCCCATTGTTTAAATGGTTGTGTGCAGAAGCAGGTTTCTTATATTGATGAAAAAGGAACTTCCAAGACTATCATGGCCTGGGTTCCCCTTTCTAACTAATCTGTTTATGAGTGCATGATCAATTCAGGAGGACTGTTAGTAATCCAGTTTACTGACAGGGATTGTTCCTAATTCAAATTTGAGGCGAACAAACAGGTTAAGGTCATGGTATTATATCCACAATTTGGATTTTTATCTGTATTATCAAAGTTCTCACTTCACAGTCACTGCATATTTCTTGATAATTTATTTCTTATCTTCATATCAGTGTAGTTTGGAAGACCTTATTTGATAAATTCTTATTTTTGAATAGTTTTTAAAAAAATAAAAAAATAAAAAAATAAAAAATAGAAAAATTTTGCGAAAATAAAAATTTAGGGGGAGAGTATAAGTAAATAAAAATGAAAAGAGAACTGGGAACTTGATTTGAGATGATTGTGAAGTGATTGTATATTTTCTTGAAATGCTTGTTTTTGCATGACTTGCATTTATAAAATAAGAAATGATAGTAACTGATGTTGTTATCTGATTCACATCTTATTATTAAGTGCAAATGATAGAAAAACAAACAGATTCTTTAATGATATGCTTGGTAGACTTAGCTCGAAGAATAAAGTAGTCAGCAACATCATGATTTAAATTAAAATATATGCTTAAGGACGTCTGGATTTACGCAATCTTTTTTGGCCTGCACAAAAACTGAGTCCCAACAAAAATTGGATTGATAATTGATCTTTCATCCACCATGATACAAATTATATAAGCCATATCTTTGTGCCTTCATTGGTGTATTTATGTGTCTTGTGTTTGTGCTTATCTCCTCTGCTGTACCGTAGCACTGACTTGGAGTGATGATCTCCTCTATTGTACGGTTGTACTGACCTGGAGCTCTCATCGGCATATGATTAAATGGTCATCTCCTTTGTTATATGTGAGTATAGACCTTGATCTCTCCCCATCTTGATCTAAGTTGTGTCAAATCATCTAAACGGTGAATTTATCACAGAATGCAATATTCTGTTGATAATCACTTGCACACTAATACACAAGCCTTGCTATATAAAGATCATAACAAAATTCAAGAAATCCTGAGGTTGGGTGAGGGTTTTTGCCAAATTATTGTGGGGTCCTAGCATTCAAAAGTATCTTATCAAACCTTAACGAATCATCTTCTGCTTGTTAAAAAAGATAGGGCATGGGTTTAAGTGGACAAACATATCAACAATCATTATTGATATGCTTGAGAATGTCAAAATCATTCAAAGACGATGATTAGATTTAGTTATCCATGTGATCTCATTTCTTGTTGATGTGTAACTTCATCTTTGTGCTAAAGTATATCTTGAGGATGTGATCTCATGATCGATTCAGTTCTCGGTTATAAAACAAAATTTTAATGATGAATAATAAAAAATGTTATATTAAATATATATAATAAAAAATATATCAAAATTTCATTTCAATTTCTTTTGGGTCTTCCAGATTATGTTGTTACAATTTTATCCTTTTCATGTATTTCACAGAAAATACGTACAAACGAACACGAGTTCGCTTGTTTTTCACACACAGATAAACACGGGTTTATTTTGTTAAAATGAAATGATCTAATTAGAAATGTTGAGAATGTGTTTTAGATTTTTGCTTTAAGTAATGCCTAATCATCAGTTGAGCAGTGTACCTGATCAGAGAACCTGTTCCTCAAGTTTGCATAAGATACATAGCTAGGAATCCTCTTCCTACATCTTCTGAAGCACTCAAGGTTAGAGATTGGGAAAGTTGTTCCAATATCTTTACAAAGGATGCACTCAAAAAAAGGGAGCATATACATAGGGGGAGCTTATAAGATGAATAATCTTTCTCATCGAACTCCGAAAACTTCAATTTGAAGATCTTTCTACTGTTGACTTGTCGGTGCTAAATTCGTTTGAAGACGTTGATAACGATAGACTAAGGGGGAGTATTGTTAGAGCTGTAAAAGATAGTGTATATTATCAACATAATAAAAGTCAACATAAGTCAACGGCTCGTTCAAAGTCAACAAAAGTCAAACCCAACATGTTTGAGACGAGGAACCGAGACGAGATGTTGATGTTTTAGATGACTAGGAATTATATTGTAATAAATATATTTTGTGTGAACAAAATATATTTGATCTTGTTTTTAGTCATTTTTATGCTTAATATGTAATTTTGTATTAATTAGCCTAAGTCTAGGGGTTTAAGTGCAATTAGTGAATATTAGTCTAGACTATAATAGTTAATTGTCATTAGGTTTTGGTTAATGGTTGAATGACCAAGAGATTGAGGGATTACTTGTAACATTATTTGCAATCTTATTGAAGATCAAAGGGGTTTTAGTGTGTTTATTATATTTTGATTTATAATCTTTATGATTGATCTAGTTTGATCATCCTGGATTTACATAAAGTTCTTGGATGCAGCATAAGCAAGGAAGATCCTAACTGTCTCAAGTCTTGCAACAAGTGCAAAGACATCAGTATAATCAATTCCTTCCTTTTGAGTGTATCCTTGAACTACCAGTTGTTGGATCAAGAAGAAGGCTAATGCAACCAAAACTAAGTCACTTAGATAATTTTGGTACTGAATGCAAAGGCTTCCGAAGCTTAGCATGGAACTTCGAAGGTTGTAGAGTTCTTCCCAAGACAAAGTGAAAGATCAACTTCCGAAGACAGAACTCTACTTCCGAAGTCAAGTGTATACTTCCAAAGTTCAAGCCTTAGAAGAATGAACTAAAGACCACTTCCGAAGTATGATGAAAAGAAGAAGTCTCCAAGCCTCGGAAGAAGCAGCCTCTTCCGAAGTATAAATGGCTTCGGAAATACTTACTCTTCCGAAGCCATTTAACCTTCGGAAGACACTGTTATGACCAGTGGACACAAGTATAGTCTCTGACACTTCGCTGTAGACCTCTGATACTGTTTGGCTTCTTCCTAAAGAGCCATGCAGTTGACCAAACTTTATTCCACTGTTCACCTTTTCATGATAGTACATGTTACCAACTTTAGTTGGTGACAAAAGGTAAGTCAGGGACATGTCCTGACTACCAATCTCATATAAGTCTTGGTGACAAAACTTTAGTCTTGTAGTATAGACTTTAGCTAGAGGATCCCAGCTGGTATCAAAGTATATCCGGCTGTAGGTAGTATTATATATAGGTTCTCTTTGTAACTCATAACAATAACAACTACTACTTGTAAGAGTCTTGTATTTTGAGTTGAGAAGCAATATAAAAGTACCTTGAAAATTACTTCCCGTGTTCTTTATTACTTTCCGTATTGTGATCAACTCTTACTGATTCTATCTTAACCCGAGTGTTGTTTTAGGTGAGTTTAAGAGAAAAACATAAGTGTTTAGTGATAAACATCGATCCTGCAATTGGTATCAGAGCTCCTCAGGCTCTTGATTGCGTGATCTCACCATCCAAATCAACCTGTTTTTCACTCCTCCCTACAACCCATTCACTCTAATGGGCCTTAACAAGTCCGAGGTAGAGATGGAACCAGGACAAAGGCTCCCATCATTACTCTTGAAAATTTCAGGTCTTGGAGCAGGAGAATGGAAGGCTTCATCACATATCAAGACAGCAGGATGTGGAACTCCATTGTCAATGGTCCGTATAAGCCTAAGGTAGCATCACCTTGTGGAAACAGTGCCATGATAGAAAAAGCTATAGAAGATTACTCTGATGAAGATCGAAAAAAGATGGACATCAACAGCAATGCTATGACCATTCTCATGTCTGCAATACCGAACTCCATTATGGTGGGATTCGAGCATTGCATGACTGGTAAAGAATTGTTTGATGCACGACTGCTAAAGAATTGTTTGATGCACTTGTTCAGATGTACTCAAGCTCCAATGACTCAAAGAAGGACTCACTAAAGCAGCAGTTCGAGAACTTCACTTATATTGCTGGAGAGACCCTCAGCCAGCAGTACTTCAGGTACATGGATCTTATCTCTTCTCTTTAGTCTGTGAAGATCACTCCCGAACTTAGAGATCTTACTAGAAATTTCATGAGTGCTCTTCCAAACGAGTGGACATTTTACTGTGTCTCTATCAAGAGGATAGAGAACTTGAACACTCTCATCATGATTGAACTCTACGGCATCCTTGATGGATATCGCCTAGAGATGGAGAGTAAGAAGGGCCACCAAACAAGCAGACCCATGAGTCTTCCTGCTAGCAACACTTTAATGGTTGCTAAAGGCTCATTATCCCCTCAACCTCAGCATTTCCTGACTTATCAACAACCAAACTGCTGAAACACTAAAATCTTTTATTCTTAAAATAGAAAATCAAATTGATCATAAGGTTAAAATCATTAGAAGTGATCAAGGGACTGAGTTTAAGAACTTTGTTCTTGACTCATTCAGCAACTCAAAAGGGATTTCCAGACAATATAGTGCTCCCAGAACTCCTCAACAAAATGGTGTCGCTGAGAGGAGGAACAGGACACTTATTGAGGCTGCTCGAACTATGTTAGCTGATTCAAAACTACTCTAACATTCCGAGCAGAGGCAGTCAGCACTGCATGCTATGTGCAGAACATAGTTCTTGTAGTTAAGCCTCATGGAAAAACTCCTTATGAGCTATGGAACAAGAGGCCACCATTCATTGGCTTTCTAAGGTCCTTTGGTAGCAGGTGTACCATACTTAACACAAAAAAAATTTAGCAAAACTTGCAGAAAAGTCGGATGATGCTATCTTTGTTGAATACTCTTCTAGCTCCAAAGCTTACAGAGTATACAACATTAAGAATCAACAATTTGAGGAGTCATCCAATATAGTTGTTAATAAGCACACTCCTTGTGTTAGGGGGAATGGCCCTGATCATATCTTTGATTTAGAATTGTTTCCAAACTATTCTAAACCATCTTGTGAGAATGTTTCACTTGGAATAGGTGCTGAAAATGATGTTGATGCTGCTGTTGATGATCAACTATTTGAGCTTCCCAGACCTAGTCCAAATTCTCCAAGAGCTGCAACAAACGAAGTCTCCACCATTCACAAATCTGATAGCTTGACCATATCAAGGAATTGTGAAGCTTCTTCAAGTGAGTCACTCACTGAGCCTCAAAACTCATCAGGTGATCCACCATAACACTAGGCAGAAGGAAGTAATGTTTTGAAAGGACAGGAAACTGTTAACACGACTTCACAGCCAACCATTAATGATGTTTCTCACTCATTCAATCAGTCCTCATTGAATGATTTTGAAACAACAGCAGGACAAAGTGTTCCAGTTCCTGAGCAGAATATGTCCAACCTGGATCTATCTCTACAACTAGAAGTGATTCCTCGCCTTAGGATTCATAACACTCATCCTACTGATAACATCACAGGGGATGTCACTGAGGGTGTGAGAACAAGAGGACAAACTCATCATCGAATGTCTGCTTGTACTCATGCTTTCTATCCCAGATGGAACCCAAGAAGGTAGAAGATGCCTTATATGATAGTAGCTAGCTTGAATCGATGCAAGAGAAGTTGCTTCAATTCAAGAGGCAGAAGGTACGGAACCTATGTCCGCTACCATCCGGTCAAGTACCAATAGGCACTAAATGGGTTTTCAGGAACAAGAGAGATGATAGAGGCTTGATCATCAAGAACAAAGCAAGTCTTGTAGCTCAAGGATACACACAAGAGGAAGGAATTGATTATACTGATGTTTTTGCACCAGTTGCAAGACTTGAGGCAGTTAGGATCTTCCTTTCTTATGCTACATCCAAGGACTTCACTGTCTATCAACTTGATGTCAAGTGTGCATTTCTATATGGGGATATAGATAGGGAAGTATATGTATGCCAACCTCTAGGATTTGAAGACCCACAACACCCCAACTATGTTTGCAAATTGGATAAAGCTCTATATGGGCTGCACCAAGCACCTAGGCTGCAGTATGAGACATTGTCTCAGTTTCTTCTGAAGAACGGCTACACTAGAGGTACCACTAACAAGACTCTCTTCATCAGAATGTCTTGAAAGGACATCTTGCTCGTTCAAGTCTATGTTGATGACATCATATTTGGTTCTTCAAATGATCAGATGTGTAAGGACTTTAAGAGCATTATGAAGAAGAAGTTTGAGATGAATTCCCTGGAAAGTGGACTTTTTCCTTGGAATTCAGGTAAAGCAAATGAAGAAAGGGTTCTTCATTAATCAATCTAAGTATGTGTCTGACATCTTAGAAATATTTGAAATGAAGGATTACAAGCCTGCCAAGACACCCAAACCCAAAAACTATAATCTTTGTCCTGACCTTGATGGGGAGGATACTGATCAACATCGGTATAGGGCAATTATTGGTTCTCTGATGTATCTTACTGCTAGTAGACCTAATATCATGTTTGCTACTTGCATTTGTGCACGATATCAGGCTACCCCGAAGGTGTCACACTTAGCTAATGTTAAGAGAATTCTCAAATACCTCAAAGGAGCACCTAAACTAGGTCTCTGGTATCCCAAAAACTAGGATTTTAATCTTTATGGATACTCTGACAGTGAGTATGGTGGCTGCAATATTGACAAGAAATCAACATCAGGGGGATGCCAATTTCTTGGTGGAAGGATCATCTCATGGCAATGCAAGAAACAATCCTGTGTATCTACATCAACTGCTGAAGCTGAATACATTGCTGTTGCTAGCTGCTGTGCTTAACTGCTATGGATTCAGAATCAGATGTTAGACTATGGATTCAACTTAATGAGAACTCCTATCCATATTGACAACAACAGTGCTATCTCCATTACTGAAAATCCGGTGAAGCACTCCAAGACAAAGCATGTTGACATCGTGTATCATTTCATTAGAGATATTTATGAGAAAATTCTGATTAAATTAATCAAAGTTGATTCAAATGAACAATATGCTTATTTGTTCACCAAAGCTTTTGATGAGCAAAGATTTAAATATCTCATAACAGCTATTGGGATGATAAACATTGATTAGTACACCTCTTTTGAAACATTTTAATGTGTAATGTCTTCTATCAATACAATTTAAGCCATGTTACAAAAAATCTTTCTGAAAATTTTCTAAGTGTAAATTTCTTCTGAAGAGAAATTAACCCTCAGAAGTTATTTTTATATCTTTCAAAGCAAAATTTCTCAAAGGATAATTTTTCTTCTCGGAAGAACTTTTGGTCTCGGAAGAAGCGATTGATTACATATCAGATCTACTTTCGAGGTTTACAAATTCTCCATTCGGAAAGCAATCTAACCTTCGGAAGCAAAGTTTTTGCTTCGGAAGACAAATTACCTTGGGAAATGTTTTACATTCGGAAGAAAGATTCTACTGTGTAACATAAATCTCCTGGGCCCCACACTGTAAAACGTAATGCTTTTGTTAATGATGTCAGATTATTTAACTGATTTTAACCTTACCGCCTCTATCATTTCATCCACTAAACCATCACATCACCTTATCCTAACCCCTATTACCGCCTTCCCACCTCTTTTAATAATCTCGACTGTTCAATTTCATCTTCTTACTTGCAATTTTTCCAGCCCTAGTAATTTTTCTCCTCTGTAACTTTACCCAAGCTCAAATTCATCCACATTCACCTTTCTCCATATGGCTCTTAACCCTCAGCACAACCAGGTCGCACTCCTTGATACTTCAAGGGATGCTGACTTCTCTGAAATCATCTCCTTTCTCACCCAATCACCTTACTACACAACACTTACCGTTAACCCCACTGTTTACTCCAATCACATGGCCGAATTTTGGGGAAATGGTTGAGCCGAAACCCTAAACAGGATTCGAGTACTGAGGTCCAGCATTTGTGGACAGGAGTTGATTATTACTGAACAACTCATCAGGGAGCATCTAGAGCTTCATGACGAAGGAGCTCCTACTGAGTTCCCGAAGGCAGACTTGGACAACACCTACATCCTTATGGGATATGGTGGCGACATCAGCAAGTCAACAATATACAAATTCAACTTCTCTTACAATTGGAAGTTTCTCCTGCATGTTGTACTCCACTACTTGTCCAACAAGTCCGGCAGATGGGATCAAATCCCATATGAACTAGGATGCTTAGTTCATGGATTGGTGACAGGCCTGCGCTTCAACTACTCACGATTTATGTTCACCGATCTGATTGGGAATCTCCATAGGTGGACATTCTATATGTATCCTAGATTCATACAACACATCATCAACTATGAGTTGGACCAGAGCATGCTTGTCTGTGCAGCTACTCTGACTGTCCCCCACATGCGGCCTACCATCTTCAAGACATTGAAGAAGGTATCCACCAACTTCACTTGAAGGTATACCACTCTGCTTCCAGGTATGATTGAGCGCATAGCTCCTGGTGACATCCCTGTTCACCCCACAGGTGATGAACCCACACCAGCAACCACCACCACAATGCCAACACTGCCTTCTCCACCCATCATCATCACATATCACAGACGCCCCAAACGAACCCTTGTTCAATCTACTCTGATTGAGCCCCTCCTGTTCAATCCAAAAAGACTAGAGTGGAAACATGGGCTCCCACTCAGTCTGAGGTCTCTCCATCCTTCTCTTTTGACCTCAATATGGGTTTTGAGTCTCCTCAGTCTCAAACCTGGGAGCCTGACACCCAAACCGGCAGCCTGACACCCAAACCGGTAGCCTTCAGATTGAGTATCTACACTCTTCTGAACAGCCAACAAGGGATAGCCCCACCAAAGGCTCAATGCCTGTAGACATTGACCAAGGTCCCGGGTCGGTAGGATTAACCTCCCTATCTTTTACTGACCTTCTATTCAAAACTGATGAAGAGATAACATCTCTCCATGGCAATGAACTTGATCTACAACACCCTCTTCTAAATCAACAGAGCCCGGAGAAATCCCTTATCTCTAGCCCCCATCAGCAACCAATTACTAAGGTGAGTCCCACTGATATGGAGGGGACTCATGCAGATTCTACTGCCACTATAGAAGGTGCCTCAATGGACCTTGTGGACAGTGGTAACATCTCTCAGACTGAATCTGTGGCAACCATGCACTTTGATGACTCTGAAAGAGACATCATTGAGTACGGGAAACCAGGGTACCAAGAAACCACATCTGGTGGTGAGGCTGAACATATCAGGTATGTTACCTCATCTCCCCGTGATTCTTCAAAAGAAGATAAGGGAAGCATGAAACTCCTCATTCACAACCTTCTATCTAAAGTCTCAAACCTTGAATCTTTGGTTAGGACTTTAAAGCAAGCTCCACCACTCAGCAACTGAGATTGATAATCTCAAAGCCAAACTAGCTGAGAAACAACATAGAGGTATGTCAGGCATGTACCTATTCAGGTCTCATTGACTTCTTCCTCTATCTCATATAGCTCTCAAGATGATGCTACCAAAAAAGGGGAGAATGTTCAGAGACAAACACTGAGGACCCCCAACAGAGCCACATTTCAACTCCAACTTCAACTTCATCTACTCCTATCATCACCATGTCTGAGCCATCTCAAGTCATTCTTCAGATTGACTCAAAGATGCTCAGTGATCTCTACAGACTCTTCACCAAGTTTCTGTTGAGATCCTCCATAGATCAACCAAGCCCAGATGCTGCAATGCTCTACTTTGGAGCTGATGAACTTTAGAGGCTGACTGCACCTTCCACCACTGTGGAAGAAGTTGGTCAACCTAAGGTCCACATGGAACCTAAGATTCATTTCAAAGGGGAAATGGGGACTGATGGCCTAGCAACTAAAACAGTTGGGACAGAATCTGCATCTCCTCTAACTTTTGAAGCTGAAATTAAAGCCTCAGAAGAACAAGTTGAATCTTCCGAAATTGAAATGGAAGCTGCGGAAGGACTGTTTAAAATGTCCGAGGAACTGACCATCACAGATGCAATACTTGAAATGGCATCTGAGGTGAACAACGAGGACTTTTTGAAACTTCCTCCATCACAGACACCATCTCTACCTCTGTCACAGTCAAAACCCTCTCTCCAAGAACCACCACAGTCAAGCACTTCAAAAGACAAAGGCAAAAGAAAATTGATGGCGAGAGAGCTTCAGGAAGAGGAGAAGATTGAGAAACTTAAAAAGAAAGGATGACTTCCAGCTGAGAAGTTGCTAGCTGTCAGTACCAAAGCAGCTGCAACCAATCCGGAGGCTGTCAACAACTAAAGAAGAGAAGAGATCATTAACTAGCTTATCAAATAGGAGCTGCTAATGAAGAGACACTCCTGCTACCACTAGAGGAGTTGGTGGATCTAGAGAAGGCAACCCGCTGAAACTTGAAGAAGAAGCCAGGTTGGCCTTGGAGAAAGAAGAAGAAAAATAGGAGACTGAGCTGCAGCTGAGGAGAGACATGATAAACTTACTACACTCTAGAGGCTTTAATCTTCAAGAACTTTCTCCACACAATGATGATACGATCCTCTGGCTCTACAACAAAGCGTAGGATCAAATGGAGAAAGAAAGGAAGAAGGCTGCAAGATAAAAGGCAAACGAGAAGAAGAAGAAGGAAGAAAAGGATAGGGACATTGCAACCAAGAAGCTCACTAAGAAGGCCTGGATGAAAGACTATCTTCGGGCCCATGGCTTCTCTGGCAGGCAAGTGGGTCCCATGTCTGAAAAGACACTTCAACGGATTGTCGGTGAAATCAAGGCTGACATCCGTATGGGGAAGAGAGAAGAGATGTACATAAGGGTAAAGGGGATGAACTTCACTGCAACCACTCCACCTCAACCCTCACCCTCACCCTCACCCTTCACCATTAAAACTGAATCTTTCACCCCTAAACCCACAGCTTCTCCCTCACCACAACCACCCAAAACACTAGACACAACCTCTAAACCTCAACCTACCCAACTACCATCCAAACCATCCCCTCAGCCTTCTCAACATCTCTCTCTTGAGGAGTTTAACGTAATCAAGACCAAGCTCATCTGCACTACTCTGTGCGAAGTCTCATGTGATGAAGATTCTCTCAACATTACCTATGTTGATGGATCCTCTTGTTCCCTCACAAGAGATCAATTTCTTGATTTACCTTGAGGAACACTGGACTAGGCAGGTAGACTTCTAGGCCTGAACTCAGATTCATTAAATGATGAAGAGAAGAAACTTAGAAGGCAACTGGTGGCTCTGCTGGACACTAAGAAAAAGGACAAGATTCCCAGTCAGTCTCTTGTGCCTAGAAAGAACATAGTTCAATGGAGGTTTGATGAAGCTTCTCATAACTTTGTTGTGGAAAGGGAGACTGGTGAAGTCAATAGACTTAATGCAACCTCTCTACTACACTCCAGCAGGTTTGATATTGCTGAGTTAGCAAAGAAGCCTCCTCCAACCCCTCCAACTCTGAAGCTGCTGCTCTCATCAGAAATCATCTTAGCAGCCTTCACCTAGCCGAGTTAACTGCAAAGGCCAAGATTGAAGACGAGTTAAGATTGAAAAGACAGGAAGACAAGGAAAGACCTCCCACCAAAGGCACTGCCTTTCTACAGATGGTGGAGGGTCCAGAATTGGAACATATAGTCAGATGGGAATATGATTACAGCTCCTATCAACTAACTATTTTTAGAGGGCAACAACATAGGGTACATGTTATCCAAGGTGACAGACTGGATTTCCTGTCCACCAAGGATCTGTACAAACTTCTCAGGACCACATCAGGGAAGAACAAGGAGACAGACAAAAATTTACTCTCTTGGTGCTGAAATTTTTGAGAAGCAGAAACAAGTGAAGTTTTGGTAGCATCAGCCTAGGGGGAGTTTGTTGGATCAAGAAGAAGGCTAATGCAACCAAAACTAAGTCACTTAGATAATTTTGGTACTGAATGGAAAGGCTTCCGAAGCTTAGCATTGAACTTCCGAAGGTTGTAGAGTTCTTCCGAAGACAAAGTGAAAGATCAACTTCGAAGACAGAACTCTACTTCCGAAGTCAAGTGTAAACTTCCGAAGTTCAAGCCTTAAAAGGATGAACTAAAGACCACTTCCTAAGTATGATGAAAAAAAGAAGTCTCCAAGCCTCGGAAGAAGTAGCCTCTTCCGAAGTATAAATGGCTTCGGAAGTACTTACTCTTCCGAAGCCATTTAATCTTCGGAAGAGGCTGCTTCTTCCGAGGCCTGGAGACTTCTTTTTTCATCATACTTCGTGGACACAAGTATGGTCTCTGACACTCTACTGCAGACCTCTGATACTGTTTGGCTTCTTCTTAAAGAGCCATGCAGTTGACCATACTTTATTCCATTGTTCACCTTTTCATCATAGTACATGTTCCCAACTTTAGTTGGTGACAAAAGGTAAGTCAGGGACATGTCCTGACTACCAAATCTCAGATAAGACTTTATCCGAGATACCTTAAACTTTATTCTTATAGTATAGACTTTAGCTAGAGGATCCCAGCTGGTATCAAAGTATATGCGGCTGTAGGTAGTATTATATATAGGTTCTCTTTGTAACCCATAACAATAACAACTACTGCTTGTAAGAGTCTTGTATTTTTAGTTGAGAAGCAATATATAAAAGTACCTTGAAAATTACTTCATGTGTACTTTATTACTTTTTATATTGTGATCAACCCGAGTGTTGTTCTAGGTGAGTTTGAGAGAAAAACATAAGTGCTTAGTGACAAACATCGATTCTGCACTAGTTTTGCCTTGTTCTTGATAATCAAGCCTCTATCATCTCTCTTTTTCCTGAAAACCTATTTAGTGCCTATAGATACTTGACCAGATGGTAGCGGACATAGGTTCCAGACCTTTTGTCTCTTGAATTGAAGGAACTCCTCTTGCATCGATTCAACCCAGCTACTATCTTTCAAGGCATCTTCCACCTTCTTGGGTTCCATCTAGGATAAGAATCATGAGTACAAGCAGACATTCCCATGATGAGTCTACCCTCATGTTTTCACACCTTCAGAGACATCCCCAATGATTTTCTTAGCTAGATGAGTTTTGTGAATCCATAAACGAGGAATCACTTCCAATTGCAAGGATAAGTCCAAATTAGACATATTTTGCTGAGGAACAGGAACATTTTGTCCAGCTGTTGTTTCAAACTCATTTAATGAGGATTGATTGAAAGAATGAGAAACATCATCAATTGTTGGCTGTGAAGTAGCATTAACGGTTATCTGTTCCTTCAAAATGCTACTTCCCTCAGCTTGGTGTTGTATTGGATCACCTAATGAGTTTTGAGGATCAACAGGTGATTCACTGGTTGAAGCTTCACTATTCCTTGATATAGCTATACTATCTGATCTGTAAATAGTGGGAGCTTGATTTGTTGCAGCTCTTAGAGCACCTGGAAGAGGTCTGGGTAGCTCATACAGTTAATGAGCATGAGCATCAGCATTATTTTGAGCACCTGTTCCAAATGAAGCATTCTCACAAGAAGGTTTAGAATAGTTTGGAAACAATTCTAAATAAAAAATATGATCAGGGCCATTCCCCCTAACACAAAGAGTGTGCTCATTAACAACTATATTAGATGACTCCTCAAATTGTTGACTCTTGATGTTGTATATTCTATAAGCTTTAGAGCTAGAAAAGTATCCAACAAAGATAGCATCATCCGACTTTTCAGCAAATTTTGCCAAATTGTCCTTTGTGTTAAGTATGGTACACCTGCTGCAAAAGGACCTTAGAAAGCCAATGAATGGTGGTCGCTTGTTCTATAACTCATAAGGGGTTTTTCCACGTGGCTTAACTACTAGAAATCTGTTGTACATATAGCATGCAATGCTAACTACCTCTGCCCAGAATGTTAGAGGTAGTTTGGAATCAGCTAACATAGTTCGAGCAACCTCAATACGTGTCCTATTCCTCCTCTCAGCAACACCATTTTGTTAAGGAGTTCTGGGAGCACTATATTGTCTGGCAATCCCTTTTGAGTTCTAGAATGAGTTAAGAACGAAGTTCTTAAAATCAATCCCTTGATCAATTCTAATAATCTTAACCTTGTGATCAATTTGATTTTCTATTTTAAGAATAAAAGATTTTAATGTTTCAGCAGTTTCATCTTTAGTTCTTAAAAAGAATACCCATGTATACCTTGTAAAATCATCAACTATCACAAGGCAATATCATTTCCTTCTAATGCTCATTATACTTGTAGGACCAACAAGATCCATATGCAATAAGTGTAATGGAGTAGTGATAGATTTAACACTTTTGGATTTATGAGATGCCATGTGTTGCTTTCCTTTCAGGCATGCAACACAATTGTCTTTGTAGAAAAAATCCTTTTTAGGCAAACCATGTACCAAGTTATTTTTAGCCAATTTGTTCATTGTCTTAAAATTTACATTAAATATAAGTTTATGCCAAAGTGTTGGCTCATCACTATCAGCTTTGGAAAGAAGGCATGATACTTCACCCATTGGGGAAGCATTGTTCATATCCAGCTTGTACATATCCCCTTTATTGGGAGATCTAAGAAGCTCCAATTTCGGAGGAATTGTCATCCCTGGTTTAAGGATAATGCACTCATGTTCTGTGGAAAGCATTTGATGCTTTTGATCACAAAACTGAGAAACACTTAATATATTGTGTTCACAATCCAAACATTTTTGTTCTTGTCATATGGATATCCCTACACATAAGATGATATTATTAGTTTTGATTGGAGACCCAAGCGTTGTTGGTCTTGGTTTCTTCCAAAGATAATGACATAATTGAACCAAAGGTTAAGCATGGGGTTCAATGGATGTCTTTGAAGAAGAGGTTTGAACTGTAACATCTTTCTTGATCTTCCAATCCATCATTTGGTTGATCATGGAAGATGTGCTTGCAGAAGCTTTTGCAGCATGGCTGTAACAACTCGTATTTTTGTAAGTTCTTGTAAGGGCCATTTATAAAACTTTGTGGGCTTGTTACGTTTTGTGTGTAAATCGGAGGTTAATAAATTAATTTTCCAAATATTAATATAATAATAATAATAATAATAATAAAAATAATAAGTATAATAAAAATAATAAGTTATAAAATGTTTAAACTTAAAGATTAATTTAAGTTTAGGGGGTTGTTTTGGTTAACTTTAAAACTTTAAAAAAAAGTTTTCATGCATAAAATAACAATAATTAAAACATAAGGGACTAAATTGTAATTAATCAAAACCCAAACCCACACCCCCTCCTTCTTCGCGTTTTTCCGACCATAGCTCCGGCCAACCTCCGGCCGGAGTCCGATGGCCCTAAAAACTCATTTTCTCTTCCAATTGAAACCCCCAAAACCATGCCAATCATTCCTAGACTTGAATCGAACTCAATTAACTACCTAATTCGTGATTAAAACCGGTTACAAAGCCATTTTCGTTCAAAGTAACTAAAGCTTTAATTCGTACCTGTTTAAGCATTAAATCACAATAATAATCGAATTAACTTAACATGAACCATCTCTTATCTATCATTAATCGATTACAACGTTCAATTACACCTGAAACAAGCCCAAACATCAACTTTGATTACCCACTTAGTCGCGACCTATCTTCTACTCGAACACCATTCTCTAGACATCAAGACCTGAAATTGACAAAGGGCTTTTGTACAAAAAGGTTCTTGGAAACTTCACGTGCAACGAATTGTTTAACAACATCATTTGAACATCAGACCAGTCGTACGTGTGTCGCGGCCTTAGCATCATCTGATCATCATCAGTTCATCTTCGAATCGGGTAATTGAACACATGGTTATGCTCGAAATACAGTGGGGAATAAAAGCCCAAGATTAACTCGGGCATTAACGTCGAATCGATCTTCAATTTTGGATTTGAACAAACTAGGGTTCTTGGGGTTGGGGAAACCTTTTAGTTGTGTTTATAAGAATTTAAAACCAAAGTAAACCAAGGCATCAACCCTGGTTCACTGGTTAGAGTTTCTCCCTTACAACCTTGAGGTCCCGGGTTCGAACCCAGGCTCCGCCAACTATATTTTTTAGGCTTTTAAAGCCTTAACTTAATTATGGGAAATTTTTAATAATTATGAAAATAGTTTTTGTAAACTCTAAATATTTTTATAAGCACCAAATAATTTTCTAGAATTTTTATTAAAATGTGGATAATAAAATAAATTTTAACAAAACCTTCTTACAAAGATTATTCTCAGTTTTATTCGTATTAAAATGGATTTCAAATATTAGTTAGTAAAACGATTTTGATTTAAATATTACCTTTAATTACAATCGTTTAAATCATGTTATTCCAAGTGTTTATTTAAATTTTATATGTAAACCTTATTATTTATTTTAAATGGGTTAATTTACATATTTTCTATTAAAAGTCATGAAATGATATATTTCCTTATTATTTAGCGTAATTACAAAAACCCCCAAATTCGACTTAGAACCCTAGTCCTCACTAATTCGTTAAATTTGATATTAATCTTTAAACCTTGTGTAAATATATACTTAGGTGCATTGTGAAGAATTTACGTTGGAACGACGATTACTATTTCTTATTAATCATCTAATATATACTTATTTGACCAAGTGAGTTTTCCTTGCCCCTTTTTATATATTTCACACTAATTTAGGGTGAAACATGATACATATACAACTTACACTTGTAAATGTTTGAACTTGTAAAGAACTTGCAATTCATATTTTTGTCATGGTTATTTGTGTGTTGTAAGTGTTTATATGAGATACATATTTTTGTTTGCAATCATTAACTATCGCTAGCCTGGCGACGTCTTTGATCTTTGGGCCTGACAACCCTATTTGGTGCTAAAGTTGATGTATTGCCGACTCCTGATGACATATGCTTTTTCATCATGGGAATCGAATACACTTAGCCAATCATATATACTTGTAATCAAGTCGCGGTTTGGTTGTAATGATATGTGTTCTATAACCTTGCTAACTTATAACCTATGACATGAATTGTTACTTGTAACCTTATCATATTATGTATGAAAACCTTGGAAACTCACCAACTATTTTAGTTGATTTTTTATTTTTATCATGTTTCTGGTCATGCCCAAGTTTAATGTGATATTTTGAAGCTTGCAATAATCTAGGACTTGGACCTAGTTAATGAAATAAGAAGATTATGTTTTGTTATGTTATGTTTGAACGTATTTCATGTTTAAGACTTAGGTTGTAATGCCTTTTAAAACTTATAATTTTAATATTTACATTTAATATAGTGTTATGTGGCTCTGAGCAATCTTAACCCTCACATCTCGACGATTCCGCCGTCAAGGTTGGGGTGTGACAATGGCATTCTTCGAAGCTTCTTTCTTTTCGAAAGAAGCCTTCACCACCTTTTCTTTCGAATTAGTCTTCTTCTAGGATGGTTTCAAGAGAACTTTCTTGTTCTTCAGATTTTTAACAGCTATTGCTTCCGAAGCCATTTTCCCTTTGAAAGAAAGATTTTCTTTTGAAGACAACCTAACTTCGGAAACTAGCTTTCCCTTGTTCATCACTTGGACCATATGATAAGGTCCAAATGAGAAACCTTCCCTGACTCCTTCCGTTCTAACATTATTTGCATAATGTGTGCTAGCAGGATTGCAGTAACAATCTTTAGCGATGTGGTGTTGCAGACCACACATTATGAATGTAATGTTAGTCTTTTGGGAGCTTGTAGGTTGTTGTTTCTTACTCTTTTTCTCTTTGTCAGCAACCTTTCCCTTCAACTTTTGATCCTTTGGTGGGACATGTCACACCCTAACCTTGACGGCGGAAACGTCGAGGAGTGAGAGTTAAGATCGTTCACAGCCACATAACGCCATTATTAACCCAAATATAATTAATCATAAAGTTTAATTGAATCACTACAAGCTTAAGTCCCAAAGAAACAATACCATAACGTAAATGATAACAAGTCATTCTTATTTCATTCATTTATCTAGGTCCATTCCTAGATGTGCAAGCTTCAAAGGGTAGATATCAAACTTGGGCGTTTCCTGAAACATGTTAAAAATAAAAGGGTCAACAACAATGTTGGTGAGTATTCCATAGTTTTAATGCAACAATCAAACCTCGACAAAGTTTTACAAGTCTCAAACGTTTACAAGATTATACGATCAGCTAAGTGTACTTGATCAACCAAAGCAGGCTTGTCTTGCCATAGATCTATGACTTGCTGGGCTAGCAATAGTTAATGATTGTACATATAACGCCATAACATGGTAACCACGAAAGTTCAACTAACCACAACTTTACAGATGAATTGCCATAGCTTACAAGTCTCAAATAGGTTTACAAGTGCAATAGTATAAGTTAACATGTTTCACCCCAAAGTGTGAAAATAGGAAAAAGGGGTATAGAATACTCACATGATCAAATAGGTATAGAATGACGATTAAATAAGAAATGTAATAAGCAGTGATCCAATGTAGTTCTTCACAAGGCACCTAAAATTATATATATTTACAACGTTAAAGTTTAATTGTAATAAGTTTAGCGAATTTACGTGAACTAAAGTTTAATTTGATGTTTGAGGCTTTGTCAATTATATTTAACAAATGGATATCAATTATATTTTCTTGGGAACAATATATTATATTTTATATAAAGATGTGAAATAAGAGTAACATTTATAATAACTTTGTAATATTATATAAAAATAAAGTCTCATCGCTAAATAAAATAAGCACGTTTTCAACAATAATTTATACTTGTTATTTAAAAATAATGATTTAGTGAGTTATAACGATATTCAATGTCTATTTTATAAGAAAAATAATTTAAATATATTATTTGAGCAAATAACTATTAATAATTAAACAATATTTTAAGTTTAACTTATGAGAAATAATCTAAATATATTATTTGAACAAATAATGATTTAATAAGTTAAACAATATTTAAAATCTATTTTACCAGAAATTGAACTAGTTATATCATTTGTTTAAAATAATTAATAATTATATTAAAATATTAAAATAAATTTCAAGAAAATTAGCTAGATGATTTTAAAAATATTTGAAGTTTGTAAAAGTTATTTTTATAATTATTATAAATTTTCCATAACTATTTTAAGGCCAAAAAGCCTTTTAAAATAAAGATGAGGCTGCCCGGGTTCGAACCCGGGACCTCATGGATGTGGGGAGAAGCCTTAACCACTGAACCAGGGGCAGTTGCCGTGCTAACTTCCGGTTTCAAAACTTTAAGAATACAACACCCAGAAAAACCTCCAATTCTAGGAACCCTAGAATGTTCTTGGATCAAATTGAAGGTCAATCGTTGTTGTTAAAGCCAATGACCATGGGGCTTTCACTCCCCATGTAAAGTCGAGTATGTAGGTGCTTTTAGTTACCCGGTATTGAAGTGTAGACCACAAGAAACGATGATGAACAGGTCGCGACCTAAGTATTGTTTGATTGATGCTCAATGATGATTATAAACAAATTAATTGCACAAGAGGCTTCTAATTGTATTAGATATGGAAAGCCCTCTGTCAATTTCTGTTTATGATGCTTGGACAATTGGTTTTGATTGAGTTGCAGGTTCGTGATGACAAGTGAATCGAATGAAAGGTTCTAGTATGCTTCAGGTGGAATTGAGTTCGGCAGAAGTTTAGGATTAGTTTAACGTTCTGACTTTAAATGATTGAACGGCCCGAATATTTAAGGTATGGGTTATGTAATCGATTGAGCTTAGTAACCGGCGTTTAAATGTAATTATTTGATGTATAACGGTTCGAAACATGTGTTAGAACGGTTTGGGGATGATTTTGGATCCGGTAAGTGCCGGGTTTTGATGGTTTTGGGTGGTCGGAGAGCCGCCGGAGGTTGGCCGGACAGTTGGCCGGAAAAACGGGGTTAAAGATAGGCGGGAGGGTTGGGTTGTAAATTAAAATTTTACACTTTGGCCCCTCGAACTTTGAATTGTTATTATTTTATCCATTAAACTTTCTTTTTAAAGTTTATAAATTGACAAAAACAACCCCTAAACTTAATTCACTTTAAGTTTTAAATATTTTTCTTTATTTTAAGTTTAATAACTTCATAAATTATTATTATTATTGTTTCTATTATTATTATTAAAGATACTTATTTATTAACATCAACAACTTTCAAATCAAGAAAAATTAAAGACAATTTAAAAAACAATAAACATGAGTAGCCCAAAAGTTTAATAAATGCCATCAATAGTCCCTACAAGAATTAACGACGTTAACTTTTAATTTAACCAAAGATTCAAGATGTTACAGTCTCCCCTACTTAAAAGAATTTCGTCCCGAAATTAAGAATGAATTAGGCGAAAAAATGCGAGTATTTTTCCTTCATGTGGTCCTCACGCTCCCAAGTAAACTCAGCTCCACACTTATTCTCCCAACGAACCTTGACGATTGAAGTAGTTGTGGTTCTTGTTTTCTTCATAATGCGGTCCATAATCTCAACGGGTTTCTCAACAAAGTGCAATGACTCGTCGACCTGGATGTCTTCCAATGGAACATGCAGACTCTCGTCGGCCAAACACTTTCTCAAATTTGAGACATGGAATACAGGATGAACTCCACTAAGGTCAGAAGGTAGTTCCATTTTATAAGCCACCTTCCCAATCCTTTTCAAGATTTTGAAAGGTCCTACAAATCTTGGAGCTAGTTTACCCTTCTTTCCAAAGCGAACAACACCTTTCCACGGTGAAACTTTAAGAAAAACCATGTCGCCAACTTGGAACTCCAATGGCTTACGACGCTTATCGGCGTAACTCTTTTGGCGACTTCTTGCCACTTCAAGGTTCTTGCGGATTATGGAGACTTTATCGGTCGTTTCTTGTATAAGTTCAGGACCAGTGATGAAATTTTCACCAACGTCGGTCCAGCAGATCGCTGATCGGCATTTACGACCATACAAGGCCTCGAATGGTGCCATTTTGATACTTGAGTGATAACTATTGTTATACGAAAATTCCACAAGCGGTAAATGCATATCCCAATCGCCACCAAAATCAAGGACACAAAGACGCAGTAAATCCTCGAGAGTTTGGATTGTTCGTTCGGTTTGACCATCGGTTTGAGGATGGTAAGCCGTACTTAAATCCAATTGAGTACCCAAGAGTTCTTGCATCGAAGACCAAAAGTGCGAAGTGAAACGAGCATCTCGATCGGAAGTAATGTGCAACGGCACGCCTGACGACTCATAATTTCGTCAACATAGATTCGAGCCAATCTTGAAACCTTGTATGTTTCTCGTATGGGTATGAAATGTGCTGTTTTGGTCAAACGGTCAACAATGACCCATATGCTATCATGACCACGAGGTGTACGAGGTAACTTGGTTACGAAATCCATGGATATATGTTCCCATTTCCACATAGGGATTTCAGGTTGCTCAAGTAAACCACTTGGTCGTTAATGTTCGACTTTGACCCTTGCACACGTGAGACACTTGGAAACATAAGTCGTGATATCTTTCTTCATTCCAGGCCACCAATATTGACCATGCAGTTCCATGTACATCTTATCGGAGCCAGGATGAACGGAATATCGGGTTTGATGAGCTTCGTTCATAATGAAGTGCCGAAGGTTGTCACGATTCGGGATCCAGAGTCGATTCAAGAAGTACCACATGCCGTTGGTTTTGTCTCCAATTGTGTCCGGACGTTAGACATCAAATCTCCATCTTTCCCTTCGTCGGTTAGTGCCGCTTGTTGAGCCTCGCGAATGCATAACTCGAGGTCACTATCGATCCTTATGTTTTGGAGCATGATAGTAGCCTTGTTGACATCCACATGAATCTCGGTATCAAATTCTCCTAGCGTATCAAACCATTGTCTTCGATCTCGGATTTCTTGAAGCGAGACAGTCTTGTTGTGGACCTTGCGACTTAGTGCGTCGGCTACAACATTCGCCTTTCCAGGGTGATAGCGAATGTCGCAGTCGTAGTCGCTAATCAACTCAATCCAACGTCTTTGTATCATGTTGAGATCCTTTTGATTGAACACGTGTTGGATACTCTTATGATTGGTGTAGACTATGCATTGCGTCCCATATAAATATTGTCGCCAGATCTTCAATGCGAAAACCACAGCACCAAGTTCAAGATCATGAGTTGTGTAGTTCACTTCATGAATCTTCAATTGCCTCGATGCGTATGATATAACTTTGCCTCTTTGCATGAGAACACAACCAAGACATTGATTAGAAGCATCGCAATATCCAGTAAAGTCGTCGTTTCCATCGGGAAGTGTGAGAATAGGAGCATTACACAACTTGCGTTTCAATGTCTCGAAAGCCTCTTCTTGCTCGGGTCCCCATTCAAAAAGTTGATTCTTTTGGGTTAATGTCGTTAACGGTTTAGCAATCTTCGAGAAATTAGCTATGAATCTACGGTAATATCCCGCTAAACCCAGAAAAGAACGAACCTCGGTTGGAGTTGCGGGAACACACCAATTCTTCACAGCTTTAATTTTAGCAGGATCCACGTGAATTCCTTGGCTATTCACCACATGCCCTAAAAATTGAACTTCCTCCAACCAAAATTCACACTTGGAAAGCTTGGCGTATAATTACTCTTTCTTCAAAAGCCCAAGTACTTGTCACAAGTGTGTCTCGTGATCGATTTTTGTCTTGGATCAAATAAGAATGTCATCAATAAACACGATCACGAACTTATCCAAATACGGTTTACATACTCGATTCATGAGATCCATGAACACAGCAGGCGCATTGGTCAGGCCAAAAGGCATGACCAAGAACTCGTAGTGTCCATATCGAGTACGGAAAGCGGTCTTTGGAATGTCATCATCATGAACACGTAATTGATGATATCTAGAACGTAGATCGATCTTTGAGAAATGAGTTGCTCCTTGAACTTGGTCGAAGAGATCATCGACTCGAGGAAGAGGGTATCGGTTTTTGATAGTAAGCTTGTTGAGTTCGCGGAAATCGATGCACATACGAAATGAACCATCCTTCTTCTTCACCAATAGTACAGGTGCACCCCACGGCGATGAACTAGGGCGAATAAAACCCTTATCGGTCAACTCTTGCAGTTGACTAGCAAGTTCTTGCATTTCAGAAGGTGATAGGCGATTTAGCCACAGGGTTTGCACCAGGGATTAAATCAATCTTGAACTCAACTTCTCGCACGGGAGGTAACCCTTTAAGATCCTCGGGAAAAACTTCAGGAAAGTCTCGCACAACAGTAATGTCTTTCAACTCCTTACCCTTGGCTTTCGTATTAACTACATATGCCATGAAAGCCATGTAGTTTTTACTCAAGCATTTACGGGCTTGATGCAAGACATGAGTTTGAGTCTTTGGGATGATTTCTCCCCAAAGACCTTCAAAGTATCACCAGTCGGTAACGGAATTCGGATACACTTCTCGAAACATAGAATTTCCGCACGGTGCTTGGCTAACCAATCCATGCCAACGATAACGTCAAAGCTTCCCAATTGCATAGGAATAAGGTCGACGAAGAACTCGTGTTCGTTAAGGCTTAAAGTGCAATCGCGTATCACAACGTCAACGACGATAGATTTCCATCGGCGACCTCGACCGTGAAGGATCTTCCAGGTTAGCACGCGGTTTAGAAAGTAAAGGCTCGAATTCTAGAGACACGAAACTTCTATCGGCACCCGAATCAAACAATACAGATGCATCACGATTATTTACAAGATACATACCTGTTTGGTAACAATCTATTATTGGTATGATGAACATAGATAGGAATTTTTACAAGACAAGAAAGGGCTAATAGGAATTCAACGACGTACCATTTACCACGTCGTTGTTGGCTTGTGCTTGGTTGGCGTCGACGTTGAAAGCCCTTCCACGAGCGGTGGCACAGTTCCCACATTGCGAGGACATTGCGGACGAATATGACCAGGCTCGCCACAGTTATAACAGGTTCGATTAGTAAGCATGGCAGTGTTGTTTGGCGCACGAAGGCAAGTAGTTACCAAATGGCCATACTTCCCCCACAATGAGCAGATTCGGCATGGAATGTTGCTTGAATGATGGTACTTACACGTGTTACACATAGGGTGTGGACCAGCATAAGCTTTAGCCATGGGAGCTTGATTTGCAACCACCATTTGTTTTTGAGGGGCATTTGGTGCGGTCACAGCGTAGTTACGTGTCGGGGTGAACTTACGCTTCTTGTTTTGAGAAGATGACTCGGCCTTTACCTCCTTTGTTGCCTTGGGTGTCACCTTCGCCATAGCCTTGGAACCCTTTGCCGACATCGTGCCAGCTCTTATATGATTCTCGGTAAGCTGTGCAGTGATAGTAATCGCTTCCTCCAAAGTTGTGGGCCTACTACCCACCACAGCATCTTGAATTTAGGTGGCACCCCCTTGATAAATTTCTCGATGTTACGGGGCACGGTGTCCACCATGTGTGGTAGAAGCATACTCAACTCATGATGCCGGGTGGAATAAGCCAAGTGATTCCCACCATCTGTTTAAGGTTCCAGAACTCCTCCTCCAGTTTTTGTAATTCGCTCCTCGGGCAGAACTTTTGGATCATAATATCCTTAAATTCTTCCCAAGGCAACGCCATTGCGACCTCCGTTCCACGGTTTCTCTTTTCACTATTCCACCATGTTAATGCTCGTTGTTGAAGAACACTTGTAGCGTAGCGAACCTTGAACTCGTCGGGACACTCACTAATAATGAATGTGTTCTCCATACTTTCAAACCACTCAAGAAGTCCAGTGGCTCCTTCTTTTCCACTAAAACTAGTGGTTTTGCACGAGTTGAAATGTTTGAAGGTGCAAGTAGAATTGTTCCCGTTTTGGTTGTTGCTATTCTCCCCATGAGCACCACTATTGTTCCGTTGGTGTTGTTGCTATTAACCATTAGGGTACTATTAAGTTCAGCAACCATAGTTGGGATGACGGTAGCCATTTGCCGGGCGATCATTGCAGCTAGTTTACGGTCGGAACTTCCACGCTTTCCATGATGACGAGACATGCTGGAATATGCAAAATGAGTTAGACACGAGAAATAGAATAACAAGGATTATAATTCAACAAGGATAAGGCAAGAGTTGTAAGGCACTTGGAATGGTTCCATTTGGTAACGCATTACCATTTGGAAACGTTGACACGTCAAGGTAAGTTGACCCATTCGCCTTAGAAGTTTGTGCATGTTGACCATAGTTTATCACTCATCCCGGAAATCCCCAGGTAAGCATAACTAGTCCCGTAGGATTTATGCGATATGCTTGCCTTAGCCCGAGGGCCTTTTGCCAGGAAATCTAGAATACAGGTGTCTATGTGTCACACAAATTTCTTAGGTTCATGATATCAAAACCTTGATGAGATTTATATAGATTAGACATAACGTCTAAAGATCCAAGTCATAACATAAGTATAAGATTCCACGTGTCGACGAGAATAAGGTTAAGAGATTTCATGTTCGGGGAGAGTCAAGAGTCAAGGCTAAGTTTAGGGAGACAAGTAACAATGTTTAGGCAATCCTATGCTAAGGCATCAAATTGCACATAAGTGGGCATAACATTATGTAGCATGCAAACTATATAATTTTTCAATATAAGATCATATTTCTATAAGGTTCATGCATACTATAGTCTAGGTCACCATTTCTAATAACCTAGATCCCTATAGTTATGGGCTCTGATACCAATCTGTCACACCCCAACCTTGACGGCGGAAACGTCGAGGAGTGAGAGTTAAGATCGTTCACAGCCACATAACGCCATTATTAACCCAAATATAATTAATCATAAAGTTTAATTGTATCATTACAAGCTTAAGTCCCAAAGAAACAAAACCATAACGTAAAAGATAACAAGTCATTCTTATTTCATTCATTTATCTAGGTCCATTCCTAGATGTGCAAGCTTCAAAGGGTAGATATCAAACTTGGGCGTTTCCTGAAACATGTTAAAAATAAAAGGTCAACAACAATGTTGGTGAGTATTCCATAGTTTTAAATACATAGATTATATAAAAGATGGCAATTCAAGTCATAAGTTAGTGAATAAAGTGATTAGGGATGTTATGAATAATGCAACAATCAAACCTCGACAAAGTTTTACAAGTCTCAAACGTTTACAAGATTATACGATCAGCTAAGTGTACTTGGATCAACCAAAGCAGGCTTGTCTTGCCCATAGATCTATGACTTGCTGGGCTAGCAATAGTTAATGATTGTACATATAACGCCATAACATGGTAACCACGAAAGTTCAACTAACCACAACTTACAAGATGAATTGCCATAGCTTACAAGTCTCAAATAGTTTACAAGTGCAATAGTATAAGTTAACATGTTTCACCCCAAAGTGTGAAAATAGGAAAAAGGGGTATAGAATACTCACATGATCAAATAGGTATAGAATGACGATTAAATAAGAAATGTAATAAGCAGTGATCCAATGTAGTTCTTCACAAGGCACCTAAAATTATATATATTTACAACGTTAAAGTTTAATTGTAATAAGTTTAGCGAATTTACGTGAACTAAAGTTCAATTTGATGTTTGAGGCTTGTCAATTATATTTAACAAATGGATATCAATTATATTTTCTTGGGAACAATATATTTATATTTTATATAAGATGTGAAATAAGAGTAACATTTATAATAAAGTTTGTAATATTTATATAAAAATAAAGTCTCATCGCTAAATAAAATAAGCACGTTTTAAACAATAATTCATACTTGTTATTTAAACAATAATGATTTAGTGAGTTATAACGATATTCAATGTCTATTTTATAAGAAAAATAATTTAAATATATTATTTGAGCAAATAACTATTTAATAATTAAAAAATATTTTAAGTTTAACTTATGAGAAATAATCTAAATATATTATTTGGACAAATAATGATTTAATAAGTTAAACAATATTTAAAATCTATTTTACTAGAAATTGAACTAGTTATATCATTTGTTTAAAATAATTAATAATTATATTAAAATATTAAAATAAATTTCAAGAAAATTAGCTAGATGATTTTAAAAATATTTGAAGTTTGTAAAAGTTATTTTTATAATTATTATAAATTTTCCATAACTAGTTTAAGGCCAAAAAGCCTTTTAAAAAAAAGATGAGGCTGCCCGGGTTCGAACCCGGGACCTCATGGATGTGGGGAGAAGCCTTAACCAGTGAACCAGGGGCAGTTGCCGTGCTAACTTCCGGTTTCAAAACATTAAGAATACAACACCCAGAAAAACCTCCTATTCTAGGAACCCTAGAATGTTCTTGGATCAAATTGAAGGTCAATTCGTTGTTGTTAAAGCCAATGACCATGGGGCTTTCACTCCCCATGTAAAGTCGAGTATGTAGGTGCTTTTAGTTACCCGGTATTGAAGTGTAGACCACAAGAAACGATGATGAACAGGTCGCGACCTAAGTATTGTTTGATTGATGCTCAATGATGATTATAAACAAATTAATTGCACAGGAGGCTTCAAATTATATTAGATATGGAAAGCCCTCTGTCAATTTCTGTTTATGATGCTTGGACAATTGGTTTTGATTGAGTTGCAGGTTCGTGATGACAAGTGAATCGAATGAAAGGTTCTAGTATGCTTCAGGTGGAATTGAGTTCGGCAGAAGTTTAGGATTAGTTTAACGTTCGATTAGGATCCATTTACTTTGGTTATTATTGAGTTAAATGATTGAACGACCCGAATATTAAAGGTATCGGTTATGTAATCGATTGAGCTTAGTAACCGGCGTTTAAATGTAATTATTTGATGTATAACGGTTCGAAACATGTGTTAAAACGGTTTGGGGATGATTTTGGATCCAGTAAGCGCCGGGTTTTGATGGTTTTGGGTGGTCGGAGAGCCGCCGGAGGTTGGCCGGACAGTTGGCCGAAAAACGGGGTTAAAGATAGGCGGGAGGGTTGGGTTTGTAAATTAAAATTTTACACTTTGGCCCCTCGAACTTTGAATTGTTATTATTTTATCCATTAAACTTTCTTTTTAAAGTTTTAAATTGACAAAAACAACCCCTAAACTTAATTCACTTTAAGTTTTAAATATTTTTCTTTATTTTAAGTTAATAACTTTCATAAATTATTATTATTATTGTTTCTATTATTATTATTATTAAAGATACTTATTTATTAACATCAACAACTTTCAAATCAAGAAAAATTAAAGACAATTTAAAAAACAATAAACATGAGTAGCCCAAAAGTTTAATAAATGCCATCAATAGTCCCTACAAGAATTAACGACGTTAACTTTTAATTTAACCAAAGATTCAAGATGTTACAGTCTCCCCTACTTAAAAGAATTTCGTCCCGAAATTAAGAATGAATTAGGCGAAAAAATGCGAGTATTTTTCCTTCATGTGGTCCTCACGCTCCCAAGTAAACTCAGCTCCACACTTATTCTCCCAACGAACCTTGACGATTGAAGTAGTTGTGGTTCTTGTTTTCTTCATAATGCGGTCCATAATCTCAACGGGTTTCTCAACAAAGTGCAATGACTCGTCGACCTGGATGTCTTCCAATGGAACATGCAGACTCTCGTCGGCCAAACACTTTCTCAAATTTGAGACATGGAATACAGGATGAACTCCACTAAGGTCAGAAGGTAGTTCCATTTTATAAGCCACTTCCCAATCCTTTTCAAGATTTTGAAAGGTCCTACAAATCTTGGAGCTAGTTTACCCTTCTTTCCAAAGCGAACAACACCTTTCCACGGTGAAACTTTAAGAAAAACCATGTCGCCAACTTGGAACTCCAATGGCTTACGACGCTTATCGGCGTAACTCTTTTGGCGACTTCTTGCCACTTCAAGGTTCTTGCGGATTTGGAGACTTTATCGGTCGTTTCTTGTATAAGTTCAGGACCAGTGATGAAATTTTCACCAACGTCGGTCCAGCAGATCGGTGATCGGCATTTACGACCATACAAGGCCTCGAATGGTGCCATTTTGATACTTGAGTGATAACTATTGTTATACGAAAATTCCACAAGCGGTAAATGCATATCCCAATCGCCACCAAAATCAAGGACACAAAGACGCAGTAAATCCTCGAGAGTTTGGATTGTTCGTTCGGTTTGACCATCGGTTTGAGGATGGTAAGCCGTACTTAAATCCAATTGAGTACCAAGAGTTCTTGCATCGAAGACCAAAAGTGCGAAGTGAAACGAGCATCTCGATCGGAAATAATGTGCAACGGCACGCCTGACGACTCACAATTTCGTCAACATAGATTCGAGCCAATCTTGAAACCTTGTATGTTTCTCGTATGGGTATGAAATGTGCTGTCTTGGTCAAACGGTCAACAATGACCCATATGCTATCATGACCACGAGGTGTACGAGGTAACTTGGTTACGAAATCCATGGATATATGTTCCCATTTCCACATAGGGATTTCAGGTTGCTCAAGTAAACCACTTGGTCGTTGATGTTCGGCTTTGACCCTTGCACACGTGAGACACTTGGAAACATAAGTCGCGATATCTTTCTTCATTCCAGGCCACCAATATTGACCAAGCAGGTCCATGTACATCTTATCGGAGCCAGGATGAACGGAATATCGGGTTTGATGAGCTTCGTTCATAATGAAGTGCCGAAGGTTGTCACGATTCGGGATCCAGAGTCGATTCAAGAAGTACCACATGCCGTTTGGTTTTGTCTCCAATTGTGTCCGGACGTTAGACATCAAATCTCCATCTTTCCCTTCGTCGGTTAGTGCCGCTTGTTGAGCCTCGCGAATGCATAACTCGAGGTCACTATCGATCCTTATGTTTTGGAGCATGATAGTAGCCTCGTTGACATCCACATGAATCTCGGTATCAAATTCTCCTAGCGTATCAAACCATTGCCTTCGATCTCGGATTTCTTGAAGCGAGACAGTCTTGTTGTGGACCTTGCGACTTAGTGCGTCGGCTACAACATTCGCCTTTCCAGGGTGATAGCGAATGTCGCAGTCGTAGTCGCTAATCAACTCAATCCAACGTCTTTGTCTCATGTTGAGATCCTTTTGATTGAACACGTGTTGGAGACTCTTATGATGGTGTAGACTATGCATTGCGTCCCATATAAATAGTGTCGCCAAATCTTCAATGCGAAAACCACAGCACCAAGTTCAAGATCATGAGTTGTGTAGTTCACTTCATGAATCTTCAATTGCCTCGACGCGTATGCTATAACTTTGCCTCTTTGCATGAGAACACAACCAAGACTTGATTAGAAGCATCGCAATATACAGTAAAGTCGTCGTTTCCATCGGGAAGTGTGAGAATAGGAGCATTACACAACTTGCGTTTCAATGTCTCGAAAGCCTCTTCTTGCTCGGGTCCCCATTCAAAAAGTCGATTCTTTTGGGTTAATGTCGTTAACGGTTTAGCAATCTTCGAGAAATTAGCTATGAACCTACGGTAATATCCCGCTAAACCCAGAAAAGAACGAACCTCGGTTGGAGTTGCGGGAACACACCAATTCTTCACAGCTTCAATTTTAGCAGGATCCACGTGAATTCCTTGGCTATTCACCACATGCCCTAAAAATTGAACTTCCTCCAACCAAAATTCACACTTGGAAAGCTTGGCGTATAATTGCTCTTCTTCAAAAGCCCAAGTACTTGTCGCAAGTGTGTCTCGTGATCGATTTTTGTCTTGGAATAAATAAGAATGTCATCAATAAACACGATCACGAACTTATCCAAATACGGTTTACATACTCGATTCATGAGATCCATGAACACAGCAGGCGCATTGGTCAGGCCAAAAGGCATGACCATGAACTCGTAGTGTCCATATCGAGTACGGAAAGCGGTCTTTGGAATGTCATCATCATGAACACGTAATTGATGATACCCAGAACGTAGATCGATCTTTGAGAATTGAGTTGCTCCTTGAAGTTGGTCGAAGAGATCATCGATTCGAGGAAGAGGGTATCGGTTTTTGATAGTAAGCTTGTTGAGTTCGCGGTAATCGATGCACATACGAAATGAACCATCCTTCTTCTTCACAAATAGTACAGGTGCACCCCACGGCGATGAACTAGGGCGAATAAAACCCTTATCGGTCAACTCTTGCAGTTGACTAGCGAGTTCTTGCATTTCAGAAGGTGATAGGCGATTTAGCCACAGGGTTTGCACCAGGGATTAAATCAATCTTGAACTCAACTTCTCGCACGGGAGGTAACCCTTTAAGATCCTCGGGAAAAACTTCGGGAAAGTCTCGCACAACAGGAATGTCTTTCAACTCCTTACCCTTGGCTTTCGTATTAACTACATATGCCATGAAAGCCATGTAGTTTTTACTCAAGCATTTACGGGCCTTGATGCAAGACATGAGTTTGAGTCTTTGGGATGATTTCTCCCCAAAGACCTTCAAAGTATCACCAGTCGGTAACGGAATTCGGATACACTTCTCGAAACATAGAATTTCCGCACGGTGCTTGGCTAACCAATCCATGCCAACGATAACGTCAAAGCTTCCCAATTGCATAGGAATAAGGTCGACGAAGAACTCGTGTTCGTTAAGGCTTAAAGTGCAATCGCGTATCACAACGTCAACGACGATAGATTTCCATCGGCGACCTCGACCGTGAAGGATCTTCCAGGTTAGCACGCGGTTTAGAAAGTAAAGGCTCGAATTCTAGAGACACGAAACTTCTATCGGCACCCGAATCAAACAATACAGATGCATAACGATTATTTACAAGATACATACCTGTTTGGTAACAATCTATTATTGGTATGATGAACATAGATAGGAATTTTTACAAGACAAGAAAGGGCTAATAGGAATTCAACGACGTACCATTTACCACGTCGTTGTTGGCTTGTGCTTGGTTGGCGTTGATGTTGAAAGCCCTTCCACGAGCCGGTGGCACAGTTCCCGCATTGCGAGGACATTGCGGACGAATATGACCAGGCTCGCCACAGTTATAACAGGTTCGATTAGTAAGCATGGCAGTGTTGTTTGGCGCACGAAGGCAAGTAGTTACCAAATGGCCATACTTCCCACACAATGAGCAGATTCGGCATGGAATGTTGCTTGAATGATGGTACTTGCACGTGTTACACATAGGGTGTGGACCAGCATAAGCTTTAGCCATGGGAGCTTGATTTGCAACCACCATTTGTTTTTGAGGGGCATTTGGTGCGGTCACAGCGTAGTTGCGTGTCGGGGTGAACTTACGCTTCTTGTTTTGAGAAGATGACTCGGCCTTTACCTCCTTTGTTGCCTCGGGTGTCACCTTCGCCATAGCCTTGGAACCCTTTGCCGACATCGTGCCAGCTCTTATATGATTCTCGGTAAGCTGTGCAGTGATAGTAATCGCTTCCTCCAAAGTTGTGGGCCTACTACCCACCACAGCATCTTGAATTTGAGGTGGCACCCCCTTGATAAATTTCTCGATGTTACGGGGCACGGTGTCCACCATGTGTGGTAGAAGCATACTCAACTCATGATGCCGGTGGAATAAGCCAAGTGATTCCCACCATCTGTTTAAGGTTCCAGAACTCCTCCTCCAGTTTTTGTAATTCGCTCCTCGGGCAGAACTTTTGGATCATAATATCCTTAAATTCTTCCCAAGGCAACGCCATTGCGACCTCCGTTCCACGGTTTCTCTTTTCACTATTCCACCATGTTAGTGCTCGTTGTTGAAGAACACTTGTGGCATAGCGAACCTTGAACTCGTCGGGACACTCACTAATAATGAATGTGTTCTCCATACTTTCAAACCACTCAAGAAGTCCAGTGGCTCCTTCTTTTCCACTAAAACTAGTGGGTTTGCACGAGTTGAAATGTTTGAAGGTGCAAGTAGAATTGTTCCCGTTTTGGTTGTTGCTATTCTCCCCATGAGCACCACTATTGTTCCCGTTGGTGTTGTTGCTATTACCATTAGGGTACTATTAAGTTCAGCAACCATAGTTGGGATGACGGCAGCCATTTGCGGGCGATCATTGCAGCTAGTTTACGGTCGGAACTTCCACGCTTTCCATGATGACGAGACATGCTGGAATATGCAAAATGAGTTAGACACGAGAAATAGAATAACAAGGATTATAATTCAACAAGGATAAGGCAAGAGTTGTAAGGCACTTGGAATGGTTCCATTTGGTAACGCATTACCATTTGGAAACGTTGACACGTCAAGGTAAGTTGACCCATTCGCCTTAGAAGTTTGTGCATGTTGACCATAGTTTATCACTCATCCCGGAAATCCCCAGGTAAGCATAACTAGTCCCGTAGGATTTATGCGATATGCTTGCCTTAGCCCGAGGGCCTTTTGCCAGGAAATCCAGAATACAGGTGTCTATGTGTCACACAAATTCTTAGGTTCATGATATCAAAACCTTGATGAGATTTATATAGATTAGACATAACGTCTAAAGATCCAAGTCATAACATAACTATAAGATTCCACGTGTCGACGAGAATAAGGTTAAGAGATTTCATGTTCGGGGAGAGTCAAGAGTCAAGGCTAAGTTTAGGGAGACAAGTAACAATGTTTAGGCAATCCTATGCTAAGGCATCAAATTGCACATAAGTGGGCATAACATTATGTAGCATGCAAACTATATAATTTTTCAATATAAGATCATATTTCTATAAGGTTCATGCATACTATAGTCTAGGTCACCATTCTAATAACCTAGATCCCTATAGTTATGGGCTCTGATACCAATCTGTCACACCCCAACCTTGACGGCGGAAACGTCGAGGAGTGAGAGTTAAGATCGTTCACAGCCACATAACGCCATTATTAACCCAAATATAATTTAATCATAAAGTTTAATTGTATCATTACAAGCTTAAGTCCCAAAGAAACAAAACCATAACGTAAAAGATAACAAGTCATTCTTATTTCATTCATTTATCTAGGTCCATTCCTAGATGTGCAGCTTCAAAGGGTAGATATCAAACTTGGGCGTTTCCTGAAACATGTTAAAAATAAAAGGGTCAACAACAATGTTGGTGAGTATTCCATAGTTTTAAATACATAGATTATATAAAAGATGGCAATTCAAGTCATAAGTTAGTGAATAAAGTGATTAGGGATGTTATGAACAATGCAACAATCAAACCTCGACAAAGTTTTACAAGTCTCAAACGTTTACAAGATTATACGATCAGCTAAGTGTACTTGGATCAACCAAAGCAGGCTTGTCTTGCCCATAGATCTATGACTTTGCTGGGCTAGCAATAGTTAATGATTGTACATATAACGCCATAACATGGTAACCACGAAAGTTCAACTAACCACAACTTTACAGATGAATTGCCATAGCTTACAAGTCTCAAATAGGTTTACAAGTGCAATAGTATAAGTTAACATGTTTCACCCCAAAGTGTGAAAATAGGAAAAAGGGGTATAAATACTCACATGATCAAATAGGTATAGAATGACGATTAAATAAGAAATGTAATAAGCAGTGATCCAATGTAGTTCTTCACAAGGCACCTAAAATTATATATATTTACAACGTTAAAGTTTAATTGTAATAAGTTTAGCGAATTACGTGAACTAAAGTTCAATTTGATGTTTGAGGCTTTGTCAATTATATTTAACAAATGGATATCAATTATATTTTCTTGGGAACAATATATATATTTTATATAAAGATGTGAAATAAGAGTAACATTTATAATAAAGTTTGTAATATTTATATAAAAATAAAGTCTCATCGCTAAATAAAATAAGCACGTTTTAAACAATAATTCATACTTGTTATTTAACAAATAATGATTTAGTGAGTTATAACGATATTCAATGTCTATTTTATAAGAAAAATAATTTAAATATATTATTTGAGCAAATAACTATTTAATAATAAAAAATATTTTAAGTTTAACTTATGAGAAATAATCTAAATATATTATTTGGACAAATAATGATTTAATAAGTTAAACAATATTTAAAATCTATTTTACTAGAAATTGAACTAGTTATATCATTTGTTTAAAATAATTAATAATATATTAAAATATTAAAATAAATTTCAAGAAAATTAGCTAGATGATTTTAAAAATATTTGAAGTTTGTAAAAGTTATTTTTATAATTATTATAAATTTTCCATAACTAGTTTAAGGCCAAAAAGCCTTTTAAAAAAAAGATGAGGCTGCCCGGGTTCGAACCCGGGACCTCATGGATGTGGGGAGAAGCCTTAACCAGTGAACCAGGGGCAGTTGCCGTGCTAACTTCCGGTTTCAAAACATTAAGAATACAACACCCAGAAAAACCTCCTATTCTAGGAACCCTAGAATGTTCTTGGATCAAATTGAAGGTCAATTCGTTGTTGTTAAAGCCAATGACCATGGGGCTTTCACTCCCCATGTAAAGTCGAGTATGTAGGTGCTTTTAGTTACCCGGTATTGAAGTGTAGACCACAAGAAACGATGATGAACAGGTCGCGACCTAAGTATTGTTTGATTGATGCTCAATGATGATTATAAACAAATTAATTGCACAGGAGGCTTCAAATTATATTAGATATGGAAAGCCCTCTGTCAATTCTGTTTATGATGCTTGACAATTGGTTTTGATTGAGTTGCAGGTTCGTGATGACAAGTGAATCGAATGAAAGGTTCTAGTATGCTTCAGGTGGAATTGAGTTCGGCAGAAGTTTAGGATTAGTTTAACGTTCGATTAGGATCCATTTACTTTGGTTATTATTGAGTTTAAATGATTGAACGACCCGAATATTAAAGGTATCGGTTATGTATCGATTGAGCTTAGTAACCGGCGTTTAAATGTAATTATTTGATGTATAACGGTTCGAAACATGTGTTAAAACGGTTTGGGGATGATTTTGGATCCAGTAAGCGCCGGGTTTTGATGGTTTTGGGTGGTCGGAGAGCCGCCGGAGGTTGGCCAGACAGTTGGCCGGAAAAACGGGGTTAAAGATAGGGGGAGGGTTGGGTTTGTAAATTAAAATTTTACACTTTGGCCCCTCGAACTTTGAATTGTTATTATTTTATCCATTAAACTTCTTTTTAAAGTTTATAAATTGACAAAAACAACCCCTAAACTTAATTCACTTTAAGTTTTAAATATTTTTCTTTATCTTAAGTTTAATAACTTTAATAAATTATTATTATTATTGTTTCTATTATTATTATTATTAAAGATACTTATTTATTAACATCAACAACTTTCAAATCAGAAAAATTAAAGGCAATTTAAAAAACAATAAAATAAGTAGCCCAAAAGTTTAATAAATGCCATCAATAGTCCCTACAAGAATTAACGACGTTAACTTTTAATTTAACCAAAAATTCAAGATGTTACTGGACAGGAGTGCTGGTACTACACTCCTTTCCTGAATCAGAAGTACCTACCACTTGGAATCCAGCAGAGATAAAGACACCCTTTTGTTTTGGGTCAATCATCAGCTTAGACTCAGCCACTTTCTTAGCAGTTCTTCTAGCAGCTTTAGCTTTGCTTCTTCTGGCTTTGGTAGTCAGGGTTTGATCTTCAGTAGGAACGGTTGGTTGATTTACCTGTTCCTTCCCTGTGGTGGCCTCTATTGTTGCATTATTCTTGAACTCATGTGAAGATGGGTTAGCAGATGGGACCTCTTCTCTTCAGTAGCACATCTAGGTTGTCTTATATACTCATAAGAATGTGGTGAAGCAATTTCATTGGTCCCCAACCCTCCTTTATTCTGATAACATATTTTGGAGTGGGAGGATGATGCAATAATAGATTGGAAGTTCTACTCAGAAATAGCATCTATCCTAGCTTGAGCCTTAGCAGTGATAAGCTGGCTTGAGCCTTAGACAATTTGGATATTAAATCCTTTATTTGAGTCTTGTAATTGTTGTGTTCATGTTTTAAGATTGTTCAAGTTCTCTGTCCTCTTGATAGAGACACAGTAGAATGTCCACTCATTTGGAAGAGCACTCATGAACTTTCTTGTGAGATCTCTAAGTTCAGGAGTGATCTTCACAGACTAAAGAAAAGAGATAAGATCCGTGTACCTTAAATACTACTAGTTGAGGATCTCTCTAGCAATATAAGTGATGTTCTCGAATTGCTACTTTAGTGAGTCGTTCTTGGAGTCGTGGAGCTTGAATACATCTGAGCAAGTGCGTCAAACAATTCTTTTGCAGACTTGCAATGCTCAAACCCCACCATGATGGAGTTGGGTATTGCAGTCATAAGAATGGTCATTGCATTGCTATCAATGTCCATCTTCTATCGGTCCTCGTCTGAATAATCTTCAACAGCCTTTTCTATCATGGCACTGTTTCCATCAGGTGCTGCCACCTTGGGTTTATACGGTTCATTGACAATTGAGTTCCACATTTTGCTATCTTGGTATCTGATGAAGCCTTCCATTCTTCTTCTCCAAGACCTAAAGTTTTCAAGAGTAATGATGGGAGCTTTGGCCATAGTTCCCATCTCTACTTCGGATTTGCTAAGGGCCATTTTGAGAGTGTTGTAAGGGGGAGTGAAAAATAGGTTGATTTGGATGGTTAGATCTCACAATCAAGAGCCTAAAGAGCTCTGATACCAATTGCAAGATCGGGTTATTGTCACTAAACACTTGGTTTTTACCTCAAACACACTTAAACAACACTCAGATGAAAGCGAAGTTGATGGTCTGCAGATAGTATATATATTTGATAAAGATTTATTGCACATATTCAGTTTTAATTGGTTGTTACTAATACTAAACCACACACACAAAAGGCAGTGTACCTATCGTGTGGTAATATAGTGTTGATAAGACCGAGTATCAATCCGTGGACACACCTAGCCTACTCAACAAACTTGATGTTTGACTATCAGATTTGGTTTTTGTTAAAGAAAGTGATATTTTGTATTGGAAAGATTTTTTTAGGTTTTAAAAGTAAACAGTAATAAAAAGAAAGTAAAATAAGAGTTGAAGCGTTTGGATTTAAAATCAGGGAATAAAGAACTGGTGAGGTGATGTGATCATGTTAATGTTTATAAAGATGAGCCGGCGTGATTTCTCGACTATCCTGCTGTCGTAGTGACTTGATCCTGTCAGGCGGAACTTTTTCCTTTTTTCGCCATTTTTTCTTGCGTTAAATGCGAGATTGAAAATTTGTTCGCGGATTTCCGGGGGAAGTCCCGGTTTTGCGTGATGAAGGCAACAAAGCAAATTGAAATCAAAAGAATGCATTCTAGTTCTTTAAGGTCTGCCGGTAAAAGACCAATTTTTTTATTTTTTATTTTTTTTTGACATAAGCCAAAAACGTGTCTTTAACGAAAACGGGTTTTGTTGAAGGATTTTTGGTTAAATGACTTGGTGACTCGGGTGATTGAAAGATAAAAACGTTTAAGCTCAACGGGGCTAACTAGGGTTGACGTTCGGGTAAGGAAAATTGAAGACAATGGTTGGGCTTGAATGGTTAAGGTTACCTAGTGCCTAACTCATTTTTATGCAACAAATACTAATTAAGGTCTTGAAATGTATACCCAAAACAAGTTCTAATCACACGTATCATATGGCACCCTCAATTAAATCAAGAATGAAAGTAGAATTGCAACTTGCAAAAGCTTGTTTAAAGCTCAAAAATAAACTCACATACGGATGGAATTGGGTAAAAGTGTTTTAATTTTACATGATTAAATATTTTACTAGATTATTGCTTTTAAGGATATCACAAAAAACATTTTCAATTTTTATTTGGACTTCATGAATTTAGTTCTTTATTTCTTGAAAACGTATATTTATAATTTGGTTTATCAAAAATTATATTAAATTTTTGGTTTCTTGTCACAAAAATTATTTGATAAGTGATCTTTTCTTAAAAATTTTAATTTGGACCTCTTTAGCAAAGTCAAATGCATTACTCCCATCCCCACACTTAAAATTCACATTGTCCTCAATGTGATTAAAATATTCATGATCGAGAAAGGGTAATGAAATAACTCCTCTAAAAATGATTAATTTTTCACTTGTGTTTGGTTGCCCTCGCGTTGTTGGAATCCTCAGTATCACCTGAAATGTCACCAATTTATTGAAAGCATTAAAATCCTAAGCACACAAAATAAAAACAAAACGACATAAATTAAAAGATAGATTGGCACAAAACAACTGTGCCGGGGCCCCGAAAATGATACGGTATTCAAGGGCTTTGTGGTGGGATATCCCCCCACTGGTGGTACATTCGGTTTCTGATGTACGTGACATCTCTGCTCAAGTCATCGACTCGGGAATTCAGATTTTCGACTCGATTGCAGGCTCGTTTGGCATATTCAAATGATCGCCTTGTATGGGTTTCGGTGGTTTGGATTGACTCATAAAGGTCTAACATGGTTGGAAATTCCCTTGTTCATGAACATGAAGATCCAGCTCTGGCTCCTTCCGGCTGTATCGGCATGTCGAGGTCCATGATAATTTCTTCGGGATCCGCCGGATCCCAGATTTGTCCCTTCTTATCCATGAATCTCGGCTGCCCATTTGGTAAACTTGTCACCATGTACATACTTGTACAGATGCTCAAGTCCAACAGTCCTGGCATCACTCCTTCGTTCCTTTAGTGTTATAACCATAGCTTTCATACAGGTTTAAAATCCAGCTTCCTCCAACCATGGGTGTTGGAGCACCTGTAATCACGTTCCGGGCAAAAAGATTACAAAACAAATACCCAATATTACATGGCAACTGATTAACCATACAATATAAAATAAACAAGTCCCTCAAATTAACAACTCCCTCGCTTTGACCACAAGCTGTTATGGAATGGCTGAGTAACCGATGAATGTATCGCAGCAGCGGGTCTCGTATCTAACTGCTTTTTGTTTTGCTCGAGTTGAACCCTCCGGTTCCAATCTGCTCCCAAAATTCCTTCCTCATTGCACCACTTTCCTCGTCTCTACTTTCCTCGTCCGGGAAGGTATGATACGCCGGCATTCCAGATATAGCCTCCTCCTCCATTTCTTGTTCCGTGTATATTCCAAGATAGACACCAAACAAGGCAATGGATGTCTTATGCCAATTCCCAGCTAGTCTGAATGAAACTCGGTTAGTGACTTCGACTTGCCCATTCGTTTGGTGATGGTAAGCAGTTGTAAAGTGATGGTGAACTCCATAACGTTCCATTGCTCTTTCAAGCTGATTGTTACAGAAATGAGTTCCTCGATCACTAATCTGAGCTTTGGGGGTACCAAAACGAGAAAATAGTTTCTTAAGGAATTTGACAATGTTCCTGGCATCATTAGTAGGCAGGGCTTGAGCTTCAGCCCATCTTTGAAGATTGTGGGCCAGTAGAATCCAGAGTCGAATACTTTCTTGGCTGTTAAGGTTGCTCCTGGTGTCCTCCTGTGGGTCCTTCATGATAGTGCCTTAGAATTTGTTCTGCTTCACTTCTGTATACGCATCTTCGAATGAGTTGGTCTGCACCGACTCTGAATAGATACGGATCCTCCTAATAGTAATGTTTGATATTAGTAAAGAACTTCTTCTTTTGCTGATAAGTCATTCCTTTGAGAAGGATTCCACTTGCTAAGTAATTCGCAAAATCAGTGAACCAAGGGTGTTCATCGATTGAGGATTGAATGTGCATAAGGAATTCATGAGGAAAATTATCGTTTATTTTGGCTTCCTTAGTTCGTGAAGGACTTGAATCCTCAAGATGCGAGAGATGATCAGCCGCTAGATTTTCCGCTCCTTTCTTATCACGAATTTCGATATCAAATTCTTGAAGCAGAAGAATCCAACGAATCAATCTCGGCTTTGCATCTTGTTTGTTCAACAAATAACGAATGGCTGCATGATCGGTGTAAACAATTGTCTTTGAAAGGATGAGATACGAGCGGAATTTATCGAATGCGAAAACTACCGCAAGAAGTTCTTTTTTGGTGGTAGTGTAGTTTTCTTGTGCATTGTTTAGGGTTTTGCTCGCATAATGAATTGGGTGAAATTGCTTGTCTTTCCTCTGTCCTAATATAGCTCCCACCGCGAAATCGCTTGCATCACACATGAGCTCAAATGGTAGTGTCCAATCTAGGAAAACCATGATTGGAGCAGTTACCAATCTCTCCTTAAGCAATTTGAATGCACTAATGCATTCATCAGAAAATACGAATTTCACGTCTTTCTCCAGGAGTTGAGTCATTGGTCGAGCGATTTTTGAGAAATCTTTAATGAAACAACGGTAGAATCCTGCATGTCCTAGGAAACTTCTAATGTCTTTCACAGTTGTGGGATGCGGAAGTTTAGAAATAGTGTCAACTTTGTGTCCTAACACTATTCCTTCCGTAACCATGAAGTGGCACTTTTCCCAATTTAAAACAAGGTTGGAGTCTTCACATCTAATCAGCATCTTTTCCAGGTTTTCAAGACATTGCTCAAATGAGTTTCCAAAGATGGAGAATCATCCATGAAAACTTCCATTGAGTGTTCAATCATGTCATGAAAATTACTACCATGCATCTTTGAAATGTAGCCGGAGCATTACACAAGCCAAAGGGCATTCGCCGATAAGCAAATGTGCCATATGGACAGGTGAATGTTGTCTTTTCTTGATCTTCGAGAGCAATAGGAATTGAAAATAACCTGAGAAACCATCCTATTAAACAATAGAACATTTTTCCAGACAATCTCTCAAGCATTTGGTGGATGAAAGGAAGAGGGAAGTGATCTTTCCTTGTGGCGTCATTGAGTTTGCGATAGTCTATGCAAACTCTCCATCCTGTAACCGTACGAGTGGGAATAAGCTCATTCTTCTTGCTAGTTACAACAATCATTCCTCCTTTCTTTGGAACAACTTAGACGGGACTGACCCAAGGCGAATCAGAAATAGGGTAAATCAAACCGGCATCTAGCAGTTTGATTACTTCTTTCTTCACCACCTCTTGCATGCTCGGGTTTAAACGTCTTTGAGGTTGAATGACGGATTCAAAGTTCTCCTTCATCAATATTTTATGAGTGCAAAAGGATGGATTGATTCCCTTGATGTCCATGATTTTCCATGCAATTGCTCGTTTGTGTGCCTTAAGCACATTGAGCAACTTGTTCTTCTCATCAATTGGTAAGGCGGATGAGATTATGACAGGAAGTTGAGATGTGTTTTCAAGAAAAGCGTATTCGAGATGAGATGGAAGATCTTTGAGCTCTAAGACTGGAGGGTCTTCGATAGAAGGTTTGGCTTTTGGTTCTAAGTCTTGCTCAATGATCTCAAATGCTTCTTGATGAAATGATGTTTCGTCAACTTCAAGTTCTGGAATGAGTTGGTTTTCACAGATGGGTTCGGTGATTGTGACTTCTATTATTGAGTATTACAAGCTTCATTTGGAAGGGCTTCCTTCAAATGACAACTTATGATTGAATCGCAAGCATCAACGTAATAAAGTGAGTCATCATGATGTTGAGAGTGTTTCATGGATTGGTCTATATCGAAAGTAACTTCCTCCTCGTCTACTCTAAGCGTGAGTTGGCCTGTACAAACATCAATGAGGGCTCGAGCAGTCGCTAAGAAAGGTCGACCTAGGATAAGAGGAAAATTTTTGTCCTCATCCATGTCTAGGATCACAAAATCAATGGGAAATACGAATTTGTCAATTTTAACTAAGAGAATTTCAACGATGCCCCTCGGATATTTGACAGAACGGTCAACTAACTGGATGCTCATACGGGTAGGTCTAGGCTCACCTAAGTTTAAATTTTCAAAAACCGCATAAGGCATAAGGTTAATGCTAGCACCTAAATCAGCTAACGCATTACTGACAGAAAGATTTCCTATTAGGCAAGGTATGGTGAAACTTCCTGGATCAGTCATCTTTTGAGGTAGTTTGTTTTGAAGAACTGCAGAGCATTCCTCATTCAAAGCTACGTGTGATAACTCTTCCAGCTTCTTTTTGTTTAACAAGACACCTTTTAGAAACTTAGCGTAGTTTGGCATTTGTGCTAAGGCCTCCACCAAAGGTAGATTGATGTGGAGTTGCTTGAACAACCCAAGGAATTTGCCATATTGTGCCTCCATTCTTTGTTGTCTCAAACGACCTGGATATGGAGGTGGTGGAACATAAGTTGGTGGTGGAACATATTTCTTTGTTGGTTCTTCAATAACAATGGGTTGCTTTTGCTTATCACTCGCATTACTTGGAGTTTCAGTTTCTACTTCTTCAAGGATGGGTTGTAATGCGGGTGCATCACCTTGAGTGGTTTTACCACTCCTGGTGGTGATGGCTTTGACTTGAGCATTAGGGTTTGTCACAGTGTTGCTGGGCAAAGCTCCTTGAGGTCTTTCAGAGAGTTGTTGTGCTATTTTACCTACTTGGTGCTCTATGGTCTGTAATGATGCTTTGTTGCTTTTGATGTCAGCTTCATTCCTTTGGAACTCTCCTCATTTCTTTGATCAGATTTCCGGATGTACTCATCTATGGCTTGTGTGGTTAACAACAATTGCTGTAATAAGTCTTCCATTGATCATGCTCCACGATCTTGGTTACTACTGCTTGGACCTTGGTATGGTGGTTTCTGTTGTTGGTAAGGTGGCCTTTATCCAGATGATTGTTGGTTACTGCCAGCGTCTCTGTAATTCGAGTTGTTTCTCCAATTTGAATTGTATGAGTTGTTTGGGCCTCCTACGTAGTTAACATCTTCAACCATCATAACGCCTTGTGGGCACTCATTGGTCTTGTGTGAATTTCCACATGTGTTGCATAGTGTTGGAGTTTTCTTTAGCTCGCTTGGAATTGTTCAAATATTTTGTTTAGAGCTTCTAATTGGGTTCCAATTAGGGTTTCAGAGTCTACTTGATGAATACCTTTAGAACCGGGTTTGGTTCTTAAAGGATTGTAAGCAAAGCTCTTCTTAGCTGCTCTTTCTAAGGCTTGATATGCTTCTGTTGGCGTGACACTTCCAAAATCTCCTCCCGCACTTTGGTCTACCGCTTGCTTGTGGGCTCCGCTAATCGCATCGTAAAAGGTTTGACACTGCAGCCACAGATCAAGTCCGTGATGCGGGCATCTCCGAAGGAGACCTTTATATCTCTCCCATGCTGCGGGTAATGATTCATCGTCGTCTTGACGGAAACTTGTGATCCTGCTTCTTAGTTTGGCAGTACGATCGGGTGGAAAGTATTTCAAAAGGAATTATTCAGCCATTCCCGCCCATGTGGTGATGGAACCAGGCGGGAGTGAATCAAGCCAATCGATGGCTCGGCCTCGAAGTGAAAATGGAAAAAGTCTTAGTCGAATGGCGTCGTCTAAACAATTATTGATTTTGAAGGTCGCACAGATACAAAGGAATCGTGAGATGTGAACATTAGGGTCTTCGTCTTGTAACCCATGGAACTGAACAGAGTTTCCACTAGTTGGATAATACTAGACTTAATCTCGAAATTGTTGGCCGCTATTGCTGGTTGGACAACACTAGACTCATAACCATCTATTGACGATGTGGCATAGTGTGTCGTCTTCATTTCCTCGTCTTGGTTAGCCATGTCTTCTTTGGATGGTGTATCTTCCAAAATTTCTTCTTCAATGACTCGTGCTTCTTGTTGTGATCTTTTGTGCAATCTTTGACGGAAAAGTCATTCGGGTTCCAGAAGAGGCGGAACAAGTTCAGAAATAGACGAGTCGGACATACACTAACTTAAGGAAACATAACTAACTAATGCTTAAAATGAATCAGGCAAAAATAACTAAACTAACTAAGGCAAACTACCTACGAATAAAAATGAAGTTAAACAAAAATATATTAACAGGTTATATGCAAGATAATCAAAAATTTAGTTTGTCTTTCAAACTGCCGTGTGTCCCCGGCAACGACGCCAAAAACTTGATTGTCTGCGGATAGTATATATATTTGATAAAGATTTATTGCACAGATTCAGTTTTAATTGGTTGTTACTAATACTAAACCACACACACACAAGGCAGTGTACATGCCGTGTGGTAATATAGTGTTGATAAGAACCGAGTATCAATCCGTGGACACACCTAGCCTACTCAACAAACTTGATGTTTGACTATCAGATTTGGTTTTTGTTAAAGAAAGTGATATTTTGTATTGGAAAGATTTTTTTAGGTTTAAAAGTAAACAGTAATAAAAAGAAAGTAAAATAAGAATTGAAGCGTTTGGATTTAAAATCAGGGAATAAAAGTTATCATCCTAATTAGAATCCTTTTATGTAATTGTGATGAATTGGTGAGGTGATGTGATTATCTTAATGTTTATAAAGATGAGCCGGCGTGATTTCTCGACTATCCTGCTGTCGTAGTGACTTGATCCTGTCAGGCTAATTTTACTGCTCAGATCAAAGCCCTAGTAATGTAGGTAAATCTTTTGTGTCCTATTTGACATACGATTTCTGAAAACATAATTTAATGTTAAAAAGAGAGTTGATCAGGTTCCTTCCTAACATACCATTAATTTTAGAAAACCGTAACAATTACTAAAGTTTCCGAACTAATAAAAGGGAACCCGCAAATGATCAGAAAGTTAAAGTGATATGATTTCTAATAACCATTTCTAGTTCATTAGCCATGGATTTGTTATGAAGACCGGTTTCGCGAATGAAAGTTAATCATACGGTTTTCAACCTTGTATGACAATTACAATCAGAAACCATAAAGTTATAACTTCCCGTTCAAATGTAGATGCTACCCATCAATAGTTTTCCAAGACCACCATAACATTGACATAATACTTATCACACCATTAGTTCATCACAAATTACATAAGTTTCATCCTATTAGGATGATAAATAGAGTTTAGCTCATGATGAGCTTTAACATAACAACAGATAACAAAGAAGATAGATAAGTGATCATCGGTGAAATGGAACAATCAAACCGATAATCCACAATGGATGACGTTTAGGTGATCCCAAGCTTCTTCCTAGTGTTGTATGCACCTCCCGAGCCTCCGAATGATCTTGAAGTCTTGATTCCTGAGAGAATTCAGCAGAGTAACTCTCCCACCAAAGCTTGCCAAAAATGGTGAGCTTAGGCTTCTATTTATAGGCTTTCTGGAGTGTTTAAGCATGGCCCCATGCCTAAAACACATGGCCCCGTGCTAGTACAATGCTTATGAAAGTTGGTCGGCTCGTACGTGCAGGTTATTCGGGCACGGCCCCGTGTTAGTTGTGGGGCACGGCCCCGTGTCTACTTTTAGGGGACAGTACTTTTTGTCTTGTCGGATGTCCAAGCACGGGGGTGTGTTCTGGCAAGGCATGGGGGCGTGCTTAATGAGACACGGCCCCATGCTTGGAGTCCAAAGCTCGGATTGCTTCAATTTCTTGTTAACTATGCTCCTTTTGTCCATCTTTCTCTTTTAAACACCTCAAAACACACTTTAACACTTTTAAGTACATTTTCATCATTTTAAGGAAGATATTAAGGAATAATTGATGTGCTTTTGATAGGATTTTTATGTATAATTTGGAGCACATCAGAAGTCTATACGAGTTGATAACAATATAATAAGTAATAACAAACACAAGAAGTAATTTTCAAGGTACTTGCATATATTGCTTCTCAACTCAAATATTACAAGACTCTTACAAGCATATTGTTATGAGTTACAATGAGAAACTATATATAATACTACCTATAGTCAGATATACTTTGATACCAGCTGGAATCCTCTAACTACAGCAAACACTACAAAGTGATAGTTTAAGGTATCTCAAATAAAGTCTTATCTAAGATATGGAAGTCAGGACATGTCCCTGACTTACCTGTTGTCACCAACTAAAGTTGGTAACTTGTACTAACATAAAAAGGTGAACAGTGGAATAAAGTATGGTCAACTACATGGCCCTTTGAGAAAATGCCATGCAGTATCAGAGGTCTGCAGCGAGTGTCAGAGACCATACTTATGTCCACTGGTTCATAGCAGTGTCTTTCGAAGTTTAAATGGCTTCAGAAGAACAAGTACTTCCGAAGCCACTTACACTTCGGAAGAGGCTACTTCTACCGAGGCTTGAGGACTTCTTCTTTCTTCATACTTCGGAAGTAGTCTTCTAATTTCTTCTTTTGAGACTTGATCTTCGGAAGTGAACACTCTGTGTTTGGAAGTAGAGTTTGTCTTCGGAAGTAAAACTTTCACTCAGTCTTTGGAAGAACTCTACTTCCTTCGGAAGTTCCATACATGGCTTCGGAAGCCTTTTGTAAGTAGCACCAAAATTTGTCTAAGTGATTTGGTTTTGGCTGTACTAGGCTTCTTCTTGATCCAACAAATATGATGATAGAGTTAATGATTGAGTGGCGAAAACAAACAATCAATATACATTCAATGCAAGAAAATGCTCATAAATGCTTGTTTGTATTGATGAAGGTGATTGACAACAATAAATGCAAGGGTTTGAGCATTAAATAGTAATAATACACCCTGAGGATGTATGACACAAAATATTCTAAATTTCTATCAAAAGTCACCTCATGTACGAGGTTTTCTATTCTATTTATAGGCTGACAAGATGCCTTTCTATAGAATGACTAAACTACCCCTGACCTATACATCAGCACTAGTCTAAGTCTTCATCAGCATTTATTTTGTTCATCTGCAATAGTAGTTGGTCATCCGCATTGAGTAATGCGGATGAACAAATACTTATGTGCATTTGTTGTCTGTGCATCCGCATTTTCAAATTCAGATCAACAAAACTTGTCCGCATATGTATTTGGCTATCCGCATTTGTTAATAGGGAAGAACAAACACTTGTCAGCATTTGTTCTAAGTCTTCTGCATTTACAAATGCAGTTAGCCAACACTTGTTCTTCTTAGTAGATTCTTCATTCGGATTAGTTTGTGGACTTATGGAGTTTCCAACAGAACAACCATCAACTCACCAATTCAATTGGCATGTATGATTCTTTTACGGTCCAACATCCTGTAGAAATAAAGACTTGTTTCTATGCAGAGTTAAAGGTGGCCTTGATCTCTTGAGCCTTCTTTTCCTTTATCTTGCTCTTTCTGATCAAGTTCTTTCCCTTGGACTTGTTCATCCCATTAGCTTTACTCTCCTCAGAGGGATGATACCCCTTTTTAGAATTCTCTTCTTCATTCTTCTCAAAGACATTCTTCATCATCTCCTCTTCATCTTGTTCAGTCAAAGGGTCTATGAGGGGAAGCTTATCTTCACAAGTTCCACACCTAGGAAATCTTAAAGGTAAGACTGTGTGTGGAGGAGCTATCTCACAAGTTCCCAGTCCTTGCTTATTCTAATAACAAACTTGTTCAAGAAAGGATAAGGATATCATGTTCTTGAAGATCTCTTCTTCAAGAACGCATTTTTCTGCCCTGGCTTTGCTGATCACAAGCTCAGCCTGACATTCCGTCAACTAGGTTATGAGATCCTTGATCTGAGTCCTATAATTGGTGTGCTTATGTTTAAGAACTAAAATGGTTTTCACTATGTCCTCTATCTTTAACTTATAATCATTTTCAGGTCTTTTGAAATCAGATTTTAAGATATTCAAAGACTCAAGATCAGTTTTTATCTTTAAGTTGTAGGACCTGTATCTATTAACTTTAGCAATATATTCAGGAGTGCAAAGATGTTCCAATACTTTGGCTTCATCATGGTCAGCCATGAGTGCTTGATTTGGAGATGCATCTTCCACCTGAAAGCTCCAGTCAAAGCCTCCGTCTTCAACAGTAACTACAGTTTGCTGCTTGGCTTCTCATTCTGGTGAGTTCTCTTAGTGTAGTTTGGTCTGGCTTGAGTCTGGCCACCATTTGTTCTTGGTTCCTTGCACTCACTAGCAAAGTGTCCTATTTGTTACAATTGTAACACTTTACTTTGCTTGTATCCAGCCCAAACTTTCCACTGGCTACATTGCTAGGAAATTTCCTCCCCGTCCTCTAGTAGAACTTCTTGGTTCTATGAGTGAGAAGAGCCATCTGTTGAATTATCTCCATATATTCCAGATCATCTAGAGGGATTTAGTCCAAGTCTTCAAGGGTGAAGAGAAAGTTGCCTGTGGATTCATCAGCAGAAACAAAGGCATGAGAAGAACTTGTCTCTTGGAAGGGATTTCCTTGAGTGTAGCTTTCTCTTGGAGTCTCTGGGAAGGTGATGAATGGACCCTTTTGTGAGTTCTCAAGGTATCATATGAATGATGTTGAGGTTCTATGCTATCCTTTTTAGTCACATGAAGGGCAGAACCTATTTGATTGCTAGAGTTACCAGATGAGTTTTGCAAGTTCATCTCTATGTGGTATCCATTGGGAATACCACACAACTCAGTCAGAGTAAGAGTCTTAAAGTTCTTAGTTCTCTTGATAACAACATAGTAATGTGTCCATTGTTTAGGAAGAGAGGACATGAACTTCCTCACAATGTCTCTATTCTCAAGAGTTACTCTAACATCCATTAGAGTATCCACAATCTTAAAATACCTGAAGTATTGTTGAGTCATGGTCTTACATTTTAAAGGTGAAGTTTTCAAACTAGTGCTTGAGGAGTTCTTTCTTGTTCTCTTTGGCTTCAGTGGATCCTTCATACATAAGCTTCAGTGCTTCCCATAGTTGCTCGAAAGTCTTGCACATCTTGAGGCCTCTATAGATGGAGTTTGGAAGAGCAGTTTGAAGGGCTGTCATAGCTTTTTGATCAATCTCTATTCTCTTCCCATCTTCATCAGAGAAATTAGCCACAACCTTTAGAATCATACCTCCACTAGTAGCAGATGAGGTGCTTGGTATGTAAGGTCCTTCAATAACAGAGTCCCACATCCTGGAGTCTTGAGACTTAATAAAGCGTTCCATTCTTTGACACCAAGTATCAAAGTCTTCAGGATTGATCAGTGGAGACTTTGCCACAGTTCCAGTTTCCATATCAGCCTTAGTGATAGCTGCCATTTGATTTGTTAAGTGTTTTGTGTGTGTGAGAGATCTTAAGATGATGAGATCTTATATCAAGAACTTTTCTTGCTCTGATACAAAATGCAGGACGTTAGAAGGGGTGATGCACTTTTACAACACAACAACGCAATTAAGGAGAGTTCTTTAAAACACTTAAGAGATCAAATAGGGAACTCGTTAACTAACGTAAGAGATGCTAAGTACACAAGTAAATGTAAGACTAAACAAGATAGCAAACAACACAAGTATTTTGTTTTTAAGAATTTTGTATATTGCTTCTCAAGTTCTATTACAAAGTGTTACAAAGCATAATGGAAAGTTACAAGTACTTGAGATACATATACTACATCCTACAGCCAGCCAAACTTTGAAAGCCAACCGGATACATAAGACTAGACAACAAAATCAAATGTAGAGTCAAAAGTCAGATTGCCTTTTGACTTGTGACTATGAAATGCCATAGCTAATAGATTACAAAAAGGATAAAATACATAAAGTAGAAAGCTCAGACTCAAGACCTCAATGTATAGTTTACCAAAAGCATGGACCTTTTCACCAACTAGTGAAGGTTGGTGAGTCAATCAAAGTTGCAGTGGAAAGGTGATCCAGCTTTATGGAAAAGTACATCAGATTATAGCCTGTACATAAAAGTCTTTGGAAGAAATATGTCTTCACAATCTGGGCTTCAGAAGACTTTGTCTTTGAAGCTTCAGAAGACTTCATATTTGGGTTTATAAGATATTGGTCTTGGCTTCGGAAGATTTTATACTTAGAATATTTCTCTTGTAAGATGTAGAACTTTCGAAGGATTTCTACTTTAGTACTTTAGTGAATGTTTTTACTGCAATAGACTTATTGGAATGTTTAAAATGTTTTGAATACATCAGACATTTTGGAATCCTTATATTTTTGCATTGTAATGCGAACAAACAATATTTTGTAATGATTATGAATTTCCTATTATTTTGCAAAAGCAATGAATGAAATGATTTTAAATTATTCCACTCTGTTGTTTTAGTACACTTAAATATATGTTTTATGTTTTATGCGTGATGATTGACCAGCTGTAAGCGTCCCAGAAACAAGGCCTTACAAGTTGGTATCAGAGCCAAAATTTAAGTGAAACAGGTAGTTTAACCTTTTAAACTATGAAAACGCAGCGGAATGTAACCTTAAAATTATCATTAGTAATCTGAAAATTAAGGCTAATAACAAAACATCAACAAACCCAAGAACATAGGATCATTTATATGTGTTTGAGCTAGCTATCAACTACAAATAACAACCAAAACAAGCCATACATACTACCTTTAGTATACTGCTGAAAACGTGATGAAGGAGGAAGAATATGAGGTTCTTAAATGACCAAGACACCAAGGAGAGGTGTCCTCAAGCATCCATACCCACAAGCATCAAGCAAAGACCACTCTTGCTAGGATTTGTACACCCCAAATGACCAAGAAGGCTGCTGAAAAAATGATTTTCAGCCTTGAATAAACTGCTGGAGAACCGATTCTTCAGCCTTGATTGAGCTGCTGGAAAAACCAATTTCCAGCCTTGATTACCTTCAAGAAAGGGAAGAAAGTTTGTTCTTCTTGATCTTTTGCATGTATGAGAGAGAGAGAGTTGGAGTGTGTATATTGTTCTTGGATTATGGTCAATAGAAAGCACAAAAGACCCCTCCCCATAAGGGGCGGCCGAAATGTACAAGGGAGAGGGTTTTCCCCCCAAAAACCAATCTCCAATTTTAAGAAACTAGTTGTTTTAATAGTTATATAATTAACCTCTTAATTATATAACTCATACACACTTTTATTATTTGATGTTATTTAACTAAATTAAACAACATTACAAATAATACCATCAACAAAATATCCTTATAAGTTGTTCAATCTCATATGCAACTTATCTAGAAAACCCATTTTCTAAATTGGTGTAATATTTAATTGCATGATCATATCAACAATTAAATATTAATTGGTGTTTGCTAAGCTTGTTATTGGGTATGATCTGACTTGGATCATTACGTACTAACCACATCAATATTCTATGTGTCTTGGGCATAAAGAATCCAACAATCTCCCACTTGCACAAGATTCATAGAAGATTGATGCAAGCAGTAAATACCGCCTAACAACGGTTTACTACCCTTAATACGCATAACTTAAAGCCATTCAATAACATCATCCCCTTCAAGTATCCAACTTGAAATGATTTAGGTGAATCAATCATTTATCCTTTTGTTACAGATGTCATGTTAAATCCAAGGACATAGAATGATCATTCCTTGTTGATTTAACTTAATCAGGCCTTATACATCTTGCTCTCAACGAAAAAGAGGAACAAATTCCATCTTGACTACAAACGTTTTTCACAATCACCTCGTGTCACACCTGAACATAGCCTTATGCACTGCCCATTATTTCAGAGCAGCGAAGAACTAGCTCAAGGTATAACATTTGGTGAATATCAAAACCCAATATGTATCTCAGGTCGGAGGATACCAAATGATATTCACCTTTACTCAAATTTACTTAGGATCAATCTAGAAGATTCCATGTAGTAAAATTGAGATGCGGGTCAGTCCAATATTTGTATCCCACAAATATCTATGAACCTTGGCATCAACCAATTGCTCTATATTCATTCCTCATGAATATCCACCAATCCATGTTCATAATAGTCTTACGTTCATATTTGTTCCCACAAACATGACCGACTACGGACATTTAGAATAATAAACATATTAATGAATGTATACATGCTAAAATGAATATAAATCAAAATATCACAAGTATACAAAGAGTTAAATATTACATTGTTTCAAAATTTTAATACTAAACAAATCAATTCCAGTCACTAGAATATCGAAGTCCTAAGGCACAAGTATGACTTTCATGCTTTGCCCTTTCAAGGAGCTTCGTGAGTGGATGCGCAATGTATTGATCGGTGTGAACTTTACCAATACATATTTTTCCTTTTCAACCTCATCCCTTATGTAGTTGAATTTCCGCTCAATGTGCCTAGCCTTTTGAAGAGGACACGGTACCTTGATTTATGCAATCGTACCCTCGTGATCAAAAAGGATTTCTAGGGGTCTTGAATGGTAGAGACCACCCTAGGTAGGTGATAAATTTCTTTATCCATGCAGCTTCCTGAGCTGCTGATGATGCGGCTATGTATTCGGACTTTGTAGTGGACAATGCTACTCCATTCATAATGAAGACATACCCCAATTGTGATCGAGAACCATCTCGAACGGTTTGGAACTCGCATCCGTGTAACCCTTTACAACGAGTTCCTCTTCATCAGATCCATATATTAGAAACATTTCCTTAGTCCTCCTAAGGTATTTCAATATACTTTTAATAACCATCCAATGGCTATTACCTGGATTCTGCTGATATCTGCTCGTCATGATTAACGCGCATGACACGTCTTATCTAGTGCATATCATCGCATGATGGATCTATAGCTGATGCATATGGGATGTCGTTCATTCGATCTAGCTCATCCTTTGAGCTTGGACATTGAGATGTACTCAATATTGTTCCTCTTTGAATAGGTATTGTACCTTTCTCAGAGTTTTCCATCTTGAACCTTTTCAAGACTTTATTAATATATGCACTTTGATTTAAACCTATCAACCGCCTCGATCTATCCCTACAGATCTATATATTCCCAAAATATAGGCAACTCCATCGAGATTTTATGGAAGAACAACTTCCAAGCTAGGTTTTGACACCTTCCATGGTTGGAATATCATTTTCAAAAGGTAGTATGTCATGAACATACAATACTAAGAATGTTATTATGCTCCCACTAGCCTTCGTATATACACAAGCCTCATTAGGGTTCTTGATGAAACCAAATTTCTTGATCTCTTCATCAAAACGCTGATTCCAACTTCTCGATACTTGATTCAATTCATAGATTGACTCTTTAACTTGCATACTTTTAGGATGTTGTGGATCGACAAAACCATCTGGCTAAACCATATGGATAGTCTCTTCGAGATGTCCATTAAGACAAGCGGTTTTGACATCCATTTGCCAAATCTCATAGTCATAATATGCAGCTATGGCAAATAATATCCTAATTGACTTTAGCATTGCCACAGGCGAGAAGGTTTCATCATAATCAACCCTTTGATTTTGAGTGAAACCTTTCGCTATAAGTCTTGCTTTGTAAGTATCCAAGTTTCCACCTATATCCATTTTCTTCTTGAAACCCATTTCATCCAACCGGTTTAGAGTTAAATGGAGGTCAACCAATTCCCAAACTTGATTGTCATACATGGATTGCATCTTAACGTTCATGGCATCCAACCATTTGTCACAATTGAATTGGACACTGCTTCATGGTATGTGGTTGGCTTATAGGAGTCAACCACATAGCATCCATTCATGAAAGATCCATATCTTTCAGGTGGAATGCTAACTCTACCAGATCTGCGAACGTTTTGTGTGTATTGATCAACCTCTTGATCATCATCAACAACCTCTTGTTGATTGCTTGTGTCAACTAAACCTGTATCGGCTTGTGGATCTTGATCCTCATCAAATTCCACTATTCTATACGTTATTCCTCCATAAGGAACTTAGTTTCTAAGAACTCAGCCTTTTGAGCAATAATTACTTTTGCTCTGTTGGATCAAAGAAGTAGTATCATATACAATCTTTGGGATATCCAACAAATATACACTTAGTGAATCGACTATCTTGGTCAGGGCCATATTCAAAATACGAGCCTCAGAGATCATTACGAAAACCCAAAATGATAGAGGTAGTGAGCTTATAGCCATCATAGATTTTAACCATATCCAATAGGGTTCGATTTCTTTTTTCAGACACACCATCATGTTGTGGTGTTCCAAGTGTAGTAAGTTGTGAGACGATCCCACAACTTCTTAGATGGTACTAAAAGAATCACTGAGGTATTCACCTCCTCTATTTGAACGAAGAACTTTGAGAGTTTTATTGAGTTGATTTTCTACTTCATCCTTGAAGATTTTGAACATTTCAAAAGCTTAATGTTTGTGGGTCATCATGTACACATAACCATATCGACTATAATCGTCGGTAAAGGTAATGAAGTATCTTTCACCGTTTCTAGTCTTTGTCTTTAAAAAGGGCCACATACATCCGAATGTATGATTCCCAATAAGTCTTTTGCCCTCTCGTTAGTGCCACTAAAGGGCGACTTGGTCATCTAGCTAGTAAAGAAGATTCACACTTGTCAAATGAAACATTTTCATTTGTTTTTCAAAAGACCATTCTTTTGAGGTGTTTGAATCAATTCTTGTTTGTGTGACCAAGACAACAATTTCAATGATAGGAATCACTTAAACCCATTTTAAATTTCTTGGTGCTTGTTTGGTATAATGAGCTATTATAGGATGAATCATCATGAACCAATTCATAGATTCCATTAAAAGGCATAGCCTTGAAATAAAATACATCATCCATACAAACATAAATACCATTGTTAACAAACTTTAATTCATAACCACATTGCTTTAAAAGGGAAATCATAATTATGTTCTTAATGACAACTTCCAAACTATTTGAAAATTTCAAAATATTGTCTCCTGGGCTTCGACATCAAATTTTGTTCCGTTGCCCATGTAGAGACTTGTGTCTCCCTTCTTGAAGTGCTTATTTCCTATGAACCCCTGCAACAATTTGCAAAAAAGAGTTCCACATCCGGTATCCAATACCCATGTGTATGAAGAAATAATATTTCAACCAATGTGAATTATGAAAGTTGTACATGAGGTTTGCCAGCATCCCTCTTGTTTCTCAACTCTTTGAGATAGGTTGGACAATTCCTTTTCCAATGTCCTATCTCTCCACACTCAAAGCATGAATCTTTCTCCGTTACCTTAGGCTTCTTAAGCTTACGCTTTGGAGGTTCCGCTTTAGCCTTTCCTTTCCCCTTTCTTTGATGTGCCCCTTTCCTTTGGCAACATTTGCCTTAGGATTAGGGAATGGACTTTTCTTATTGCCTCCCTCATTGATCGAGAGAACAGGTAAAACCTTTCTACCCATCCCTGCCTTGGCTGTTTTGAGCATTGCATGAAGCTCACCAATACTCTTGTCCCACCCATTCATATTGTAATTCATTATGAACGTCTCAAACCTTTTGGTTAGGCCATTAAGGATCAAATCCGTGGCTACCTCTTTTGAGATGGAACAATTAAGCCTCTCGAGGCGATCAATCGTAGCATTTCATCTTAAGAACATAAGATGATACCGATAGGGTTTCTTTCATATGATACACATGAAGCGCTCGAACCGTTTCGTAGCGCTCTACCCTAGCTTGTTGAAGGAACATTTCCTTCAACTGGGTAATTATGTCATATGATACACATGAAGCGCTCGAACCATTTCGTAGGCCTCAACATCCTCGGGGTCGGGTTGGCCAGGAATAGGATGGTCAAGGACATAGGCCCTTTTCTCTTACTTAAGAACAATTCTCAAGTTTTGATACTAGTCCATAAAGTTATTATGGTTAAGACGATCCCTTTCTAAGATTGTTCTCAGTGATAGAGTAGGGACGGTCGGGGTGGTAGCATTATTGTTTGCGGCCATTTCTACAAAATTACAAAGTTCATTTTAGTCATTTTAGTATTCCTGAAAAATTGCATTTTAATTATTAATACCCTTTACACGTCTCATAGACAATTAATAATTAAAATCTAGAATCCAACGTTACATTTAAATGATGGTTAGGTGACCTTTATCCCATTATTTAAATTAACAAGGTAGTCAACATTTGACAATTGCAACCATCTTATGTTTAGTCGGCATGTAAAATCCCATCAACACCATTGTACACCATGCTTCAGTGACCCTATGCACATGGTTTCCAATTCAAGTCATCCTAATTACACACACGTGTGAGTTTACACATACAAGCGGTTCGGTGACCTTTATCCCACAAACATGTTAAGCTCACCTCAAACACACAAGTTCCCTAAAAGTGGTTAGGTGACCTTTATCCCACAAGTAGTTCTCAAGTGATTCGAATGTCGTGTAAAAGGATGGTGTTTAACTTGTTTCCAAAGGGATTTAAGTTTCCATTAATTCTAGTTATGAAAACTCTATGTACCTTGTATTCGCATGCTTTCAAATACATGATACCCTATGGTTCTCTTTTAATAAAACCTCTTTTATTTTGAAATCATTAATCCTTTTAATAACCTTTTATTAGTCACTAAATGATTAGGAACCAAAAAATTCAGCTTGTTGTGATAATTTATTTAGATTGTTAAGCATATCCATATATCAAACAATCAACATAAAATGAATAATCAAATAAGCATATATCAAACAACCACATGTGCATAACCATAGCCACTATGTTGACACCACTTGTTTGCCATCACAAGTGTTATCATTTGGTCTTTCTTAAGGGTTGAACACAACACAAAGATGAGATCTCCAAAGACCCACACTTGAACTTGCATCCAAATGCTTCAAGTCCTTCTCTTGTGTCTTCCTTTTGTGCTTCCATTTTGTGCATATTCTTTTACAAAATTTATATCCTGATACAAATTTTCTAATAAAGGAAAACATACTTAATCTATCTATTACGTCACAATGAATGAATAAATAAATTACATCCAAATACAAGCACAAAGGAATAATTATTACAACCCATAAGAATGAAATCAACAAAAACAAACATCCATATAAAACCAAATCAACACAAGGTCAAAGCTAGGTTATGCACCAATATGATCATCATATACAACATTCAAGCACCAAATAAACCCCCATATGACCCTAAATTTTCAGCCAACATAAACCAAGAATTTAGGGTCTTTTGTCCAAACAAAAAACATAATCAACCCCTTGATATCTTTCTTTCAAGATTTAATCACAAGCATATTAGATATAACCTTGAAAGATTGGGGATTTATAACATCACCACAAAACAGCCCCTATAAGGTTGTTAAAGCCCCATAAAACCAAGTTTACAAGGACAAAAGAAACTAGTCATCCACAAATCCGGCTCTAGATGCCAATGTTAGGTTTGTTGGACCATATCAAAGTAGTTTAACCTTTTAAACTATGAAAACACAGCGGAATGTAACCTTAAAATTATCATTAGTAATCTGAAAATTAAGGCTAATAACAAAACATCAACAAACCCAAGAACATAGGATCATTTATATGTGTTTGAGCTAGCTATCAACTACAAATAACAACCAAAACAAGCCATACATACTACCTTTAGTATACTGCTGAAAACGTGATGAAGGAGGAAGAATATGAGGTTCTTAAATGACCAAGACACCAAGGAGAGGTGTCCTCAAGCATTCATACCCACAAGCATCAAGCAAAGACCACTCTTGCTAGGATTTGTACACCCCAAACGACCAAGAAGGCTGCTGAAAAAGACGATTTTCAGCCTTGAATAAACTGCTGGAGAACCGATTCTTCAGCCTTGATTGAGCTGCTGGAAAAACCAATTTCCAGCCTTGATTACCTTCAAGAAAGGGAAGAAAGTTTGTTCTTCTTGGTCTTTCGCATGTATGAGAGAGAGAGAGAGAGTTGGAGTGTGTATCTTGTTCTTGGATTATGGTCAATAAAAAGCACAAAAGACCCCTCCCCATAAGGGGCGGCCGAAATGTACAAGGGAGGGGGTTTTCCCCCCCAAAAACCAATCTCCAATTTTAATAAACTAGTTGTTTTAATAGTTATATAATTAACCTCTTAATTATATAACTCATACACACTTTTATTACTTGATGTTATTTAACTGAATTAAATATCCATGAACAAAATATCCTTATAAGTTATTCAATCTCATATGCAACTTATTTAGAAGACCCATTTTCTAAATTGGTGTAATTATTTAATTACATGATCATATCATCAATAAATATTAATTGGTGTTTGCTAAGCTTGTTATTGGGTATGTCCCGACTTGGATCATTACGTACTAACCACATCAATATTCTATGTGTCTTGGGCATAAAGAATCCAATAGGTATCGGAGCCAAAGTTTAAGTGAAATTGGTAAAATTTTCAAAAGAAACCTAAACTTAAATTGAGAATGAGACAAAGGGACGGGATGCCAGTCCAAGTAGCTATGTGCCATGAGGTATTTTCTTTAATGATAACCGGTATTACGTGTGCATGTTATGTGATTTATGTGCCTTTAGTAGACTTTGATACTAATCTAGTTAGGATAGGAAATGTTTGGGGTATGAATAGTAAAGTAAGTGGCTAATCATAACTGGCCACTATAATTAGAGAGTTAGTATACTTGACATAAACTGAGCTGTTACCTTGAATGATTGTGCTGGTGTTTGGATCTTATAGCTTGCGTAGATGATGGCTGGAGGTAGATCTTCTAAGGCTTCTTAGGGTGGAGGTCATGGTGTTGGACCACGGGTCATGAGAGGAAGGCCTAGAGCTGAAGAGGTGGCTCATGAATAGCCTAAGGTCCCTCATCCAGAGGGTGGTGACGAGAGTGTTAATCTAAGAGCCTTAGTGAAGGAAGTTGTGATGGAGGAGTTTCGCCAGGTCGTGTAGACAATCTTACATATGTGGTGATCGAAGTGATCAAGGTTGTGAGAGAAGGTGAAAGGAAGGAGAGGAATAGGTCCTCGGGAGGGAGAGAGCAACAGGAAACTGAGACGGTTGTCTCTACTGATGCGGAAGAAGAAGAAAAGCACGTGTTGGAGCCAGCACGAGGTTGTAATTATAAGCCTTTTTAAAGATGCACGCCCTCAACATTCGATGGCAATGGCCCTGCTGCTGCTGCCCATCGGTGGGTGCGAGAGATGGAGGCTGTGCTTGATCTCAGCGAGTGCAGGGAAGATTAGAAAGTCAAGTTTTCTAACCACTTATTTATGGACTCGGCTCTATGTTGGTGGGACAATATCATCCAAACTAAGGGTAGTAGGGCGATTGGAAGGATGAGGTGGGTAGAGTTAAAGAAACTGGTGATTGAGGAGTTTTGTCCTCACTGAGAGTTAGACAAGGTTGAGAGAGAGTTTCTGTAGCTAGAGGCGGGAACCATGATACACCAGTAGTACACCACTAAATTCAATGAGATGGCATGACTGGTACCGGATCTGGTGACACCTCTATCGCAAAAGATCAAGAGGTATATTTAGGGCTTTCCAACGGATATTCGCAAGCATATGATCGCCACTCGGCCAAGTATGTTCAGGTCGGTGGTTGATCTGGTTGGAAGGCTATATGATGAGCGAGAGGTGGTGGTGGCTGAGATGAACAAGAAGGGTGGTGGTGACTGAAACTGGAATGGGAAACGGTTTGAACATGGCGGAGCCGCTCCAAATATTAAAGTTGCGAAGGTGGGCGACTGGCGTATGGTCATACCCGACGCGGTGTCCAATAAATGTGGTAAATGCAGGAAGGAGCATTTGGAAGAATGCAAATGGGGATCAAACATTTGCTTCAAATATGGGAAGCCTAGTCACATGGCTAGAGAGTGTGTGTTGCACCTTGAAAGGATCATACATGCCAACTCAATGGTGAATTGATGATTGTTTAGCTGGAATCCCACAAGTCCAAGATGCAATGCGGATGAAGAAATACAAGAAAAATAACAAGTATTATCTTCCGCATTAGTCAATGCGGAAGACAAAAATCTAATGCGGACAAGTGTTTACTCTTCCGCATTAACTAATGTGGAAGATACAATACTTATGCTAAACAAGTTACTCTTTCGCATTGACTAATGCGGAAGAACAAAAGAAGATGCGGAGAAGACTTTGATCATCTGCATTGACAAATGCGGATGACCACCAAATGCACACAAGTATTTGTTCATCTGCATTAACCAATGCGGATGACCAACTTACTAATGCTGATGATCAAGTGGAAATGCGGATCAAGATTATCTCATCCGCATTTGTCAATGTGGATGAACAAGCAGAAATGCGGATCAAGACTTAGACTAGGTCAGGGGTAGTTTAGTCATTTTGTAAAGGCATCTTGTCTTGTCTATAAATAGAATAGTTTACCTCGTACTTAGGTGACGGTTGATAGATAGAGGATTTTGTTGCAATTATTCTCTGTAATTTGTCAACTTTCATATATCAATACAAACAGAAATTTATGAGTAATTTTTCTTGCTTGATTGTTCTTTGATTGTTTGTTTCCGCCACTCAATCGTTGACTTGATTATCATATTCGATTCTCAGTAAGAATATCACTCTTACTAAAACCCAGTCAATTGGTATCAGAGCTTTGGCTCTCGATTCTTTTTCAGATCTGCGCACAGACTGAATAGAACTCGATTGATCTGATAATCAAGTTGCTAGTAGTAGATATCATCATCTATACTGAGCAAACAACAAGAATACTCCTGTCAAACAGCAAGAACACTCATTCTGCACCTCAACAGAACTGCTTGAACAAGTTAGACTCATCAAACATAATCAATCTTAAAATCAACTAATTCTATACTTACACAAATCAACATGGATTCTAACAGTTACTCTGAATTAGGTCATACACCTAAACCACCCATGCTTAAACACAAATCTGAGTTTAAACAATAGAGAATACAGTTTAGAATTATATCACAGGTGTAGATCCTGACTTTTGGATCTCAATATGTAAGGGTCCACATATTCCTGTTACTTTATCAACAGCTCAAGCTGCACTGTACAAGACTGCTAGAATACCAATTGAACACCTAACTCTGGACGAAGATGATTATAAGAAAATCAAAATTGATCTTAAAGCATACTCTATTTTGACTCAAGCACTCAAAATGGATGTGCTGAAAAGATTGGAAAAATATGGAACTGCTAAAGCTGTTTGGGATGCTCTCAAAATTATGTGTGAAGGTAGCAGTGAAGTTGCTGAAATTAACAAGACAAGCTGGTCAATCAGTATGAAACCTTCCATCACACCAAAGGAGAATCTATATCAAAACAACTGCACAGATTTGTATAGTTGGTCAATGACTTGAAAATTATGTTGGGTTAGTTACACCATTTTCAGCTTGTTTAACCATTTAAACACATAAAATACAGCGGAATGTACACTTTAAAACATATTAAAGTTTCTGAAATTCATCTTTCTAATGTGGAAGAACAACAAACCCAAAACATAAGGATCTTTATTATGTGAAAAACAAGCATACCATATGATAAGAACACCCAAAACATCATATAATCATTCCAAGATACTACCTTTGAGGATGCTATCAAAACAACCAAAAGGAAGGCTGAAATGAGGCGAAAAATGGCTAAGATTTCAAGGGTGGAAGTCCTCAAGTGCCCTTTCCCATTAGCCTCTAAGCAAGCATCATGGTTGCTTGAACTTGGACACCAAAACTCCAAATGGAAAGCTGTCAAAAGACTTCAAAACCGTGAGTTTCCAGCAACAAGATGGATGAAGATGGAGATGTATTCGACCAAGGTTCCAAGAGGAGGAACCCTCAAGTTTGTATACCCAAGCCTCCTTGCAACCACCTCTTGTTAGGGAGATCTTACACCAAGAGATAACACAAAATTTTTGCTCTAAAACTCTTTTCTGCTGCCTTTTGGCCGTAGCTTTTAGAAGAGAGAGAGAGATGTTTTTTCTTGTGTTTTGCATGTAATGTGTATGGTGTGAAAAGAGTGCAAGACTAGTTAAACTTGTGTGTGTGTTTCAAGACTACAAGGTCCAATCACATTAAGGGGGGGGCAATATTTTTTTAAACACAAGGTTTCCCTCTTAAAATTGAACACACACAATATTAAAACTAGTCTTTTGTCACACATTAAAAAGTCATCTACTAGACTTATTTAAAATGTGACATATGTCTTTTTAAATTAAACAATTTAATTAAAGTACACTCATATGTTATTAATGTTATTTAAACCCTTTTAAATGACAAAAAATAACAATAAACTCATTAACAAATTATCCTTATAATTTGTTCCATCTCATATGCAACTTATTTAGAAAACCCATTTTCTAAATTTGGTGTAAATATTTAATTGCATGATCATATCATCAATTAAATATTAATTGGTGTTTGCTAAGCTTGTTATTGGGTATAACCCGACTTGGATCATAACGTACTAACCACATCAATATTCTAAGTGTCTTCGGCACACAGAATCCTACAATCTCCCACTTGCCTAAGATTCATAGAAGATTGATGTAAGCAGTAAATAACGCCTAACAACGGTTTACTACCCTTAATACGCATGACATATAGCCATTCAATGACATCATCCCTTTCAAGTACCCTACTTGAAATGATTTAGGTGAATCAATCATCTATCCTTTTGTTACAGATGTCATGTTAATCCAAGGACACAGAATGATCATTCGTTGTTGATTTAACTTAATCAGGCCTTAGACATCTAACTCTCAACAATAAGAGGAACAAATTCCATCTTGACCACATACGTTTCTCACAAACACCTCGTGTCATACCTAAACATACCCTTATGTATTGTCCACTATTTCAGGACAGTGAAGAACAAGCTCAAGAACACTTGGTGAATATCAAAACCCAATATGTATCTCAGGTCTGAGGATACCAAATGATATTTGCCTTTACTCAAATTTACTTATGATCAATCAATAAGATTCCATGTAGTAAAATTTGAGATGCGGGTTAGTCCAATATTTGTATCCCACAAATATCTATGAACCTTGGTAGCAACCTATTGCTTTGTATTCATCCTTATGAATATCAACCAATCCAAGTTCATAATAGTCTTATCCTCATACTTGTTCCCACAAGTCTGAACGACTACGGACATTTAGAGTAAACATTTACTCATGGATTAAACATGCTAATTGGAACATTAATTGAAACATTATAACCAAAATTTTATTCAAATAATAAAGAGTTCCATATATCCAAATACAAAATTTTCAGATCAAATCCAATCACTAGAATATCGAAGTCCCATGGCACAAGTATGACCTTCATGCTTTGCCTTTTCAAGGAGCTTCGTGAGAGGATCCGCAATGTTTTGATCCGTGTGAACTTTGTGAATACATATCTTTCCTTTTCATCTCGTATGTAGTTGAATCTCCGCTCAATGTGCCTAGTCATTTGATGAGCACGAGGTTCCTTGATTTGAGCAATCGCACCCTGGTTATCACAAAAGATCTCTAGGGGTTCCTGAATGGAAGGGATAACCCCTAGATCGGCCATGAATTTCTTCAACCATGCAGCTTCTTGAGCTGCCAATGAGGCGGTGACATATTCTGATTCTGTAGTTGATAGAGCCACCACATCTTGTTTGGAGCTCTTCCATGAGACCGCTCCTCCATTCAGAATGAAAATATATCCCGATTGTGACCGGGAATCATCACGATCTGTTTGGAAACTCGCATCCGTGTAACCTTTTACAACGAGTTCCTCATCACCAGATCCATAGATTAGGAACATATCTCTTGTCCTCCTTAGGTACTTAAGTATGTTCTTAACAGCCATCCAATGACTGTTTCCAGGATTTTGCTGGTAACGGCTTGTCATGCTTAAGGCGCATGACATATCCGGTCGAGTGCAGATCATCGCAAACATGATGGATCAATAGCAGATGCGTATGGGATTGCCTTCAATTTATCTTGCTCATCCTTTGAGCTTGGACATTGAGTCATACTCAATATCGTTCCTCTTTGAATAGGTACGGTACCTTTCTTAGAGTTTTCCATCTTGAACCTTTTCAAGATTTTATCAATATACGCACTTTGATTTAAACCAATCAATCCCCTTGATCTATCCCTATAGATCTTTATTCCCAGAATATAGGCGGCTTCACCAAGATCCTTAATGGAAAAACAACTTCCAAGCCAGGTTTTTACACCTTCCAAGGTTGGAATGTCATTTCCAAATAGTAGTATGTCATCAACATACAATACTAGGAAAGTTACTATGCTCCCACTAGCCTTCTTATACACACAAGCCTCATCAGTATTTTTGATGAAGCCAAATTTCTTTACTTCCTCATCAAAACGGTGATTCCAGCTTCTCGATGCTTGTTTCAATCCATAGATTGATTTCTTTAACTTGCATACTTTATTAGGATGTTTTGGATCGACAAAACCTTCAGGCTGAACCATATAGACATCTTCCTCAAGATATCCATTTAGGAAAGTGGTTTTGACATCCATTTGCCAAATCTCATAATCGTAATGAGCAGCTATGGTGAACAGTATCCTTATAGACTTTAGCATCGCAACAAGTGAGAAGGTTTCATCATAGTCAACCCCTTGAGTTTGAGTGAAACCCTTTGCTACAAGTCTAGCTTTATAAGTATCCAAGTTTCCATGCATATCGGTTTTCTTCTTGAAAACCCACTTACTTCCAACTATCTTAGAATTAAGAGGTGGTACAACAAGTTCCCAAACTTGATTGTCATACATGGATTGCATCTCAACGTTCATGGCTTCAAGCCATTTGTCACAATCTGAATTGGACACTGCATTATGGTATGTGGTTGGTTCATCTGAATCTACCACATAGCATCCATCCATGAAAATTCCATATCTTTCAGGTGGATTACTAGTTCTACCACTTCTACGAACGTCTTGTGTGTATTGATCAACCCCTTGATCATCCTCAACATCCTCATGTTGAGTGCTAGTTTCAACCAAACATGCATCGGGTTATGGTTCTTGATCTTCCTCAAGATCCACTGTTCTACTGCTAGCTCCTTCCATAAGGAACTTTTCTTCTAAGAACTCACCCTTTCTGGCAACAAACACATTTTTGTTCCAGTGGATCATAGAAATAATATCCCATAGAATCTCTAGGATATCCTACAAAGATACACTTGGTGGATAGGACTTCTAATTTGTTTGGGGTGGGAGTCTTAACATAAGCCTCACAACCCCAGACCCTTAAGTATGATAGGGATGGAACTCTTCCATGCCATATCTCAAAAGGTGTCCTTTCCACCTTTTTGGTTGGGGCCATATTTAGAATACGGGCCGCGGAGAGCAAAGCAAAACCCCAAAATGATAGAGGTAATGTGCTTTTAACCATCATAGATTGGACCATATCCAATAAGGTTCGATTTCTCCTTTCACACACACCATTATGTTGTGGTGTTCCAGGTGGAGTGAGTTGTGAGACAATCCCACAACTCCTAAGATGATCTTGAAAAACATCACTTAGGTATTCACCTCCTCTATCCGTACGGAGAACTTTAATTGACTTGTTGAGTTGACTTTCTACTTCATTCTTGAAGATTTTGAACATTTCAAAAGCTTCATCTTTATGCCTCAATAAGTACACATACCCATAACGACTATAATCGTCGGTAAAGGTGATGAAGTATCTTTCACCATTCCTAGTCATTGGTTTAAAAGGACCACATACATCCGAATGTATGATTCCTAATAAATCTTTTGCCCTTTCGTTAGTTCCACTAAAGGGTGCCTTAGTCATTTTTCCTTGTAAACAAGATTCATAAACATCAAATGAATCACATTAATTTTTTTTAAAAGACCATTCTTTTGAAGTGTTTGTATACGTTTCTTGTTTATATGACCAAGACGACAATGCTAAAGATAGGTATCACTCAAATCCAACTTGAGTTTCTTGGTGTTAGTATGGTACAATGAACTATATAAAGCATTTTCATGAACCAATTCATAAATACCATTAATGGGAATTGCTTTAAAATAGAACATATCATTTAAAGAAACATGAATATCATTTTCAACAAAAGATAATACATAATCATAATGTCTTAATTGGGATACAGAAATAATGTTCCTAGTCAAACTAGGAGCATACAAAACATTCTTCAAAATAACATCCAAGCCATTTGGAAGTTTTAGGATGTAGTCCCCACGAGCTTCAACTTGGACTTTGGTTCCATTGCCCATGAAGAGGCTAACATCCCCTTGATTGAAGTCCCTACTTCTTTTGAACCCCTACAACAAATTGCAAATGTGAGTTCCACATCTGGTATCCAATACCCATGTGTTAGGAGATGTAACATTAAGATCAAAATGAATCATGTATATTGTACCTGAGGTCTGCCCGGCATCCCTCTTTGCCTTCAACTCTTGGAGATGGACAGGACAATTCCTTGCCCAACGTCCAATCTCCCCACACTTGAAGCATGGGTCATTGGTAGCAACCTTTTGCTTCTTCTCTTGTGGTTTGGGTGGCACCCTTGCCACCCCTTTCCCTTTTCCCCAAACAGGTCCCTTACCCTTGGCAACCTTTGCCTTGGGTGCGGGATGAGGCCTTTTCTTGTTCCCACCTTCATTGATGGTGAGAACAGGTAAAACCCTTTTACCCATGGCCGCCTTGGCTGTTTTAAGCATTGAGTGAAGCTCACCAATGCTCTTGTCCCATGCATTCATGTTGTAATTCAACACAAATGTCTCGAACTTCTTGGTAAGGCCATTAAGGATCAAATCCGTGGCCAATTCCTTCGAGACGGGACAATTAAGCCTCTCGAGGCAATCAATATGACTTTTCATCTTAAGTACATAAGATGAAATCGATTGGTTGTCGTCCATACGACATGCATGGAGTGCTCAAACCGTTTCGAAGCGCTCAACCCTTGCTTGCTGTTGGAACGTTTTTTTAGCCGGGTTATCATGTCGTAAACTCCGTGATGTTCATACTCCTTTTGGAGATCCAGAGTCATGCTCGCTAGCATGTGACAAGACACTTGGACAGAGTCCTCAGTGTACTTGAGCCAATCGTTGTAGGCCTCCTCATCATCCTCAGTAGGTTGATCGGGGATAGGGTCGTCTAAAACATATGATCTTCTCTCTTGCTTGAGAACGATTCTCAAGTTTCGATACCAATCAATAAAGTTCTTATGATTTAGACGTTCCTTTTGGAGGATTGCTCGTAATGATTGGTTGGACGCGGATGAGTTGTCGTGATTTTCATTGTTGGTGGCCATCTACAAAATTTAACAAAGATCTATTTTTGTATTTTCGATATTGCTATTTTTTAATAATAATGCCTTTTAAGGTCATTTTTATATTAAAATCTAGAACCCAACATTACATTTAAATTGTGGTTAGTTGACGTTTATCCCACGATTTAAATTAATAAGGTGGTCAACGATTGACGGTTGCAACCATTTGCAACTTCTAGAAGTATGGGATCGATTTTAAACATCATATGTAAAGTCGGCATGTTAATCCCATCAACACCATTTGGAAACCATATTATAGGTGATCCATTTAACATGGTTTGCAAATCAAGTTACCCTACTTGCACACACATGTGAGTTTACCCATATAAGTGGTTAGGTGACCTTTATCCCACTAATGTGGTATCCCTACCTTGAGTCACAAGTTCCCTCTAAATGGTTAGGTGACCTTTATCCCATTAAGAGTTTCCAAATGACTCAAGTGTTGCACAAAAGGACGGTGTTAAACTTGTTGCCAAATGTTAAGAGATTTCATCATACAAGTTAGAAAACTCTATGTACTTGTATTTGCATGCTTTCAAATACAAGGTACCCTATGGTCCTTTGATTAAAACCTATTTTAATCTTTAAAATCATTAAATCATTTTAATAACCTTTTATTATATTTTAATGATTAAGAACCATCATTTTTATAACTTTTTAAGTTTGTAAATTAGTTTGTAATGCATGTCAAAATTTCAACCATACAATCAAATAACAAACATTCAAACAAGCATAAGCATAAACAACCATAATGTGCATAACCTTAGCTACTATTGTGACCACACTTGTTTGCCATCACAAGTGTGGTCATTAGGTCTTTCCTAAGGGTTGAAATCAACACAAAATTGAGGTCATCATAGACCCCCACTTGAACTTGCATCCATATGCTTCAAGTTCCATGTCTTTGATGTCCATCTTTGGGTCTTGATCTTGTGCATCTTCCTTTTACAAAAATTGTATCCTAATACATTTTTCTAATAAAAGAAATGCACCTAATCTATTAATTACATAACCAAATGAATAAATAATTACAACCCAAATAATAAACATAAATATTACAACCCAATTGAATGAATAAAACAACCATTCCAATCATCCAAACCAAACAACACAAGGTCAAGCTAGGTTATGCACTAACATATGAACCACCATCTACATCATTCATCAAACTAAATAACCCCATCAAACCCCAAATTTTCAGCCAACATAAACTGAAAATTAGGTTTGTTTGTCCAAACAAACAACATCCAAATATATCAACTAATTGACATTCTTATCTTTCAAAGATTAATCATAAGCATGAAGATTTAACTTTGAAAGACATGGGGTTTATTAAATCAACCAAAATCATCCTCTAATGAGTTGATTAACCTCCCACAAAACCGATTATTAAAGATAATGATGCTAGTTTCCACATAACCGGCTCTAGATGCCATTTTGTTGGGTTTGTTACACCATTTTCAGCTTGTTTAACCATTTAAACACATAAAACGCAGCGGAATGTACACTTTAAAAAATATTAAAGTTTCTGAAATTCATATTTCTAATGTGGAAAAACAACAAACCCAAAACATAAGGATCTTTATTATGTGAAAAACAAGCATACCATATGATAAGAACACCCAAAACATCATATAATCATTCCAAGATACTACCTTTCAGGATGCTGTCAAAACAACCAAAAGGAAGGCTGAAATGAGGCGAAAAATGGCTAAGATTTCAAGGGTGGAAGTCCTCAAGTGCCCTTTCCCATTAGCCTCTAAGCAAGCATCATGGTTGCTTGAACTTGGACACCAAAACTCCAAAAGGAAAGGTGTCAAAAGCCTTCAAAACCGTGAGTTTCCAGCAGCAAGATGGATGAAGATGGAGATGTATTCGACCAAGGTTCCAAGAGGAGGAACCCTAAAGTTTGTATACCCAAGCCTCCTTGCAACCACCTCTTGTTAGGGAGATCTTACACCAAGAGATAACACAAAATTTTTGCTCTCTAATACTCTTTTCTGCTGCCTTTTGGCCGTAGCTTTTAGAAGAGAGAGAGAGATATGTTTTTCTTGTGTTTTGCATGTAATGTGTATGGTGTGAAAAGAGTGGAAGACTAGTTAAACTTGTATGTGTGTTTCAAGACTACAAGGTCCAATCACAATTAAGGGGGCGTGGCCAATCTTTTTTTAAACACAAGGTTTCCCTCTTAAAATTGAACACACATAATATTAAAACTAGTCTTTTGTCACACATTAATAAGTCATCTACTAGACTTATTTAAAATGTGACATATGTCTTCTTTAATTAAACATTTAATTAAAGTACACTCATATGTTATTAATGTTATTTAAACCCTTTTAATGACAAAAAATAACAATAAATTCATTAACAAATTATCCTTATAATTTGTTCCATCTCATATGCAACTTATTTAGAAAACCCATTTTCTAAATTTGGTGTAAATATTTAATTGCATGATCATATCATCAATTAAATATTAATTGGTGTTTGCTAAGCTTGTTATTGGGTATAACCCGACTTGGATCATAACGTACTAACCATATCAATATTCTTAGTGTCTTGGGCACACAGAATCCTACAATTGCTTAGCAAACACCAATTAATATTTAATTGATGATATGATCATGCAATTAAATATTTACACCAAATTTAGAAAATGGGTTTTCTAAATAAGTTGCATATGAGATGGAACAAATTATAAGGATAATTTGTTAATGAGTTTATTGTTATTTTTTGTAATTTAAAAGGGTTTAAATAACATTAATAACATATGAGTGTACTTTAATTAAATTGTTTAATTAAAGAAGACATATGTCACATTTTAAACAAGTCTAGTAGATGACTTATTAATGTGTGACAAAAGACTAGTTTTAATATTGTGTGTGTTCAATTTTAAGAGGGAAACCTTGTCTTTAAAAAAAGATTGCCCCCCCCCCCCTAATTGTGATTGGACCTTGTAGTCTTGAAACACACACACAAGTTTAACTAGTCTTGCACTCTTTTCACACCATACACATTACATGCAAAACACAAGAAAAACATCTCTCTCTCTTCTAAAAGCTACAGCCAAAAGGCAGCAAAAAGGAGTTTTAGAGAGCAAAAATTTTGTGTTATCTCTTGGTGTAAGATCTCCCTAACAAGAGGTGGTTGCAAGGAGGCTTGGGTATACAACTTGAGTTCCTCCTCTTGGAACCTTCGTCGAATACATCTCCATCTTCATCCATCTTGCTGCTGGAAACTCACGGTTTTGAAGGCTTTTGACAGCTTTCATTTTGGAGTTTTGGTGTCCAAGTTCAAGCAACCATGATGCTTGCTTAGAGGCTAATAGGAAAGGGAACTTGAGGACTTCCACCCTTGAAATCTTAGCCATTTTTCGCCTCATTTCAGCCTTCCTTTTGGTTGTTTTGACAGCATCCTGAAAGGTAGTATATTGGAATGATTATATGATGTTTTGGGTGTTCTTATCATATGGTATGCTTGTTTTTCACATAATAAGATCCTTATGTTTTGGGTTTGTTGTTTTTCCACATTAGAAAGATGAATTTCAGAAACTTTAATATGAAGGTAGCAGTAAAGTTGCTGAAATTAACAAAGACAAGCTGGTCAATCAGTATGAAACCTTCCATCACACCAAAGGAGAATCTATATCAAAACAACTGCACATATTTTTATATTTGGTCAATGGCTTGGAAATGATGGGTGTGTCATACAACACTAAAGAACTCAACAAGAAAATGCTTCACAGTCTGCCTGAAAGCTGGAAGCAAAATGTCACAATGCTGAAAAATACTCTTGATCTTCAGAGTACCACTCTAGACATTATGATAGCCAAGATTGAAGCTCTGGAACTTGATGAATGAAGTAGAAATCTCAGTGGCCCAAGAGTGATTGAAGCCTACAAATTTTCTTCAGAATCACATTCTGTTGAAAATGCTTTCATCACAGAGGAAGATGACTTCATCTCATCAAGAGATCAAATGAACAATACTGGGTTCATTGCATCTCCATCATTCAATCACCATTCAACTTCAGCACAAGCTCCAAAAGTCTCCACTGCACCTACAATCTCTCCAGAAGACTTAAAATCAGAAGAGCCAAAGGCAACCTACAATGCCTTTGTTGCAAGTTTTGAAGCATATCTTGGGGAAGACTCACTTCTGCCTATTTAATACAAGAAGATTTAAAAGAATTAGATCCTGATGATGTTGAGGAGATGGATCTATAGTGGAAAATGGCAATGATTGCCATGAGAGCAAAGAAATTCTTTAGAAAAGGAAGAAAATTGAGCCTGAATGAGAACACAAGCTTGGATATGACAAATCCAAGGTAAAATGCTTCAACTGTGGAATGACTGACCATTTCTCAAGAGAGTGCAATGCTCCTAAAAGAACCAACCATTCAAAGAACTCTCTTAGTAAATCATCCTCACAACCCAATTCAAGCTATCACTCAACCGACCATCAACAGCAGTACCATCATTCCTATCATCAACAAACATACCAGAATCAACCATATTCTGACAAATCAAGCCCAGGCAAGCAGTCAGCCTTCTGCCAGTGCCCTTATGATCAAATAAGATGGGATATGTGACTGGAGTGTGTATGTTGAGGAAGTCAAGCCTCAATTCCAGAATCATGCTCTCATGGCTCATATCAATGATGGACCATCTGCAATGCCTACTGAGGTAAAAACTAACCTTTGTAGTGAGAAATGCATAAATGAATTACAAGAGTATAGATAACATAATCATAAACTGGAAAATAAAATAAAAGAAGAAAAGGTGAAGTCAGAAATGATGAAGAGAGAACTAAAAAGTTTTGAAATCAAAATCAAATCTCTCATTTCTGACATAGAAAAATTGCATGGTGAGAAATACAATCTTGCAGCTGAAAATGAGCTACTTACTGAAAAGTTTTGAAATCAAAATCAAAATCAAATCTCTCTATGACTGAAGTGAAACTTGAAAAGTTTCAAATGTCTTCCGTCAAGCTGCAAGAAATGTTGGATTCATAAAAGGATCCAAAGGACATGTAAGGGATTGGGTACAATTCATGTCCTCCACCATACAATGACAATTACACTGTCATGCCTGACTCTGTATCACTCTCTGAATAAATTGAACCTAAAATTATGGAACCTAAATCAGAAGTGAAACAAGTGACAAATCCTCAAAACAAACCTGATGTTTATTTTGAAACCAATGAGGGCAAAATCAAGTTAGGGCACCCAATCAAAATTAAAGAGTGTTCTGACAAGACAGTGATTGTCAAAAACCATCAAGCCTTGTAAAAGCAATTGTACCTTTTATAAAATTCATACCATCTGTTTTACAAGGGAAAAAAAATATGTCAAAACAGTGAAACCCACTACTGAGAGTAGTTTTGATAATGAGATTGTATCTCCACAAAATTCAAGCAAATCAGAAAAGGTTTCACTGAAAAAGAAACCAACTGTAAGAGGTGAGAAGTAGGTTGAAGAAACAGAAACAGCCAAGACAAATGAACAAGAGTAGTATTGTGAAACAATCTACAAAAAGGGTTGATTCTGACTCATCACCTAAAGAAAAGAAAGTGACACATCAAAAGAAAGTATCAGTTGAGTCACTCAAAGAAAAATCTGATTCAAGAAACAAACAAATGTATTGTGATATTTGTGACATGTTCAATCACAAGATAGATAAATGCTTCTTCAATCAATATTGTTATATCTGTGATATGAACAATCACTCCAACAAAAATTGATATTTCAACAAGTATTATTCAATCTGTGACATGAACAATCACAATACATCTGACTGTTACTTCAATCAGAAGGGGTTGAGAATTCCACAAAACAAGCCCAGCTCAACAACATCCACTGTGATGCATTCTGTCAAACATCATCTTCATAATAATCAATCTAGGACATCTAGATCAACAAATGACAGGAATAACTCAAAGGATTTAAGGAAGGGTCAAAGAAATCATCTCATAATGAAACACAAACTTGACCTTCCGAAACAAAAACCAACTTTTGATAATGAAACTCGGGCTAAGTTTTTACAAAGAAATAGAAACCAACGATTTCATTATTCATCTGAATCCTCAGTAGATGTAGATGAGATGACTCAACCAATTCATTACCAAAAATCTCCCAAATCACCTCCATCTAAATCACCACCATCTAAATCACCATTCAAAGGAATATACCAGGAGGTGACTATCATGAATAGGAACGGGAAACCCAAGACCGTCATGGCTTGGGTTCCTTATTCTAACTAGTTCTTTTTGTTTGTAGGTTCATCCACATAGGTCTAATAGCCTATGGTATGTAGACAGTGGATGCTCCTTACACATAACTGGAGATCGTTCCCTCCTTCATGATTTCAAGTACATACAAGGGACTACTGTGGCATTCGGTGGAGATTCAGAAGGTGGTAGGATTACAGGAGAAGGATCTGTGACAAATGGGATGCTGAGCTTTGACAGAGTGAATTACTGTGAACAACTGAATTTCAATCTGCTAAGCGTGTCTCAGATCTGCGACAAAAAATATTCCACTCACTTTACAGATACTCACTGCTACATACTGAAACCTGGTTTTCAGATTCGTGAAGAATGGGTTGTCTTAAAGACTCCGAGGAAGAATAATACATATGTCTTAAACCTGTGTTCTGCGTCACCTAAGGAAGAAACATGTCTCCTGTCTAAAGCATCATTTGATGAGTCACAACTTTGGCATAGACGTTTGGGGCACACTAACTTTAAAAATATGAACAAGTTAGTCAAAGGAAACCATGTAATTGGTCTTCCTACAAAAGAATTCAATTTTATTGATCAATGCCCAGCGTGCCTCAAAGGAAAACAACACAAATCGTCTCACAAAACCAAGCTGGTGAACACTAACAATACTCTATTGAAGTTACTTCACATGGATCTTTTTGGACCAACTCATGTAATGAGTATGGGAAAGAAACAATATTGTTTAGTGATCATTGATGACTTTTCTTGATTCACATGGGTGTTCTTCCTACTTCATAAAAATGAAGCATCCCAAATCATTCAAGAATTTATCACTAAAAATGAAAATCAACTTGATCTCAAAGTCAAAATCATAAGAAGTGATAATGGTACAGAATTCAAAAATGAAAATATGACTTCCTTTTGTGCAACTAAAGGCATTGCTCATCAATTCAGTGCAGCTAGAACTCCTCAACGAAATGGGGTAGCTGAAAGGCGAAATAGAACACTGATTGAAGCAGCAAGAACCATGCTAAATTGCCAATCACCTTCTGGGCAGAAGCAGTTAACACATCGTGCTTTGTGCGAAATCGAACTCTGATTGTGAAAGAAAGTAACATGCCACCTTATGAACTGATATTTCAAAGGAAACCCTTCATTGGGTTCTTCAAATCATTTGGTTGTCCAGTCTCAATATTAAACACCCATGATCATTTAGGAAAATTTTCATCTAAGTCTGATGAAGGATTTTTTGTAGGTTAGTCTTTCGTCTCAAAGTCTTATAGAGTGTTCAATCCTAGACTGAACATTATTGATGAATCCACAAATGTTCAATTCAAGGAACATTCGTTTCCCAAATCTACAAATGGTCCTGATTGGTTGTTTGATATTGACACGTTTACTAAATCATTTCACTAATTTCACTTGTTTGATGCAGGAAATATATATTCAGGTGACACTTCATCAAATGTAGAAAGAAGAGAACATTATCCATTGATCCCACCTACATCTGATGAACATATGAATGAAGGTGTTCCTCTTCAAGCTGATCCAATCAGACACTTGTCACAAAACCTTAGTGTTTCTTCTAAAGAAGGTCCCAGCCTGGTACCATCTCACTCAGATGACTTGTCACATGAGATCAGAAATCAAAAACAGGCATCTCATCCAGAAGAAACTCAAGGTACTTCAAATGATCAAAGCAACCACAGTGCTGCTGAAGATGTAGCAGTTACTGAAATAGAAATTGACGATCTTCATAATTCAACAAAAATACAAGATGATTATGCCCAGCCTGGTACCATCTCACTCAGATGACTTGTCACATGAGATCAGAAATCAAAAACAAGCATCTCATCCAGAAGAAACTCAAGGTACTTCAAATGATCAAAGCAACCACAGTGCTGCTGAAGATGTAGTAGTTACTGAAACAGAAATTGACGATCTTCATAATTCAACAACAATACAAGATGATTATGCCTCTGACCGTAATGAACTGAATGTCTCCAATCTTGATGTAACTATTACGCGGGACATAATTCCCACCTCAAGAATACACAAGAATCATCCAGTTGAAACCATTATTGGTGATCTTAATGAGAGGGTGACAAGAAGCAAGTCATTTATTGCAAGCATCTGATTGTTCTCATGCTTTCTATGTCAAACAGTACCCAAAAACATCAAAGAGGCACTTCAAGACAATAGTTGGATTGAAGCAATGCAAGAAGAATTGCTCCAATTCAAGAAACAAGAAGTACGGCAGCTGGTAGATCTTCTCGAAAGAGAATACCCTATCGGTACCAGATGGCTGTACAGGATCAAGACTGATGATAGAGGGATAGTCATCACAAATAAAGCAAGACCAATGGCACAGGGATACACTCAGGAAGAAGGAATTGACTACGACGAGGTGTTTGCTCCTGTTGCCAGACTAGAAGCAATGAGAATCTTTCTCGCATATTCTGCATCCACGAAATTTACTGTTTATCAAATGGATGTAAAGTGTGCCTTATTGTATGGAAAGATTGCTGAGGAAGTCTATGTAAGTCAACCACCTGGCTTTGAAGATCCAGATTTCCCTCATAGAGTGTACAAGCTCGACAAAGCTCTGTATGGTCTTCATCAAGCTCCAAGAAAGTGGTATGAGACTCTATCATCCTTTCTTCTTGAACATAGGTATGAAAGAGGAAAGATTGATCAGACTCTCTTCAGAAGAATAAGAGGAAAAGACATGCTGTTAGTCCAGATCTAGGTGGATGACATTATATTTGGCTCGACAAACAAACAACTCTGTAAAGAATTTGAAGATGTTATGCATTCAAAGTTTCAAATGAGTGCTATGGGGGAACTCACATTCTTTCTGGGAGTGCAAGTCCAGCAAACAGCAGATGGAATCTTCATCAATCAATCAAAATATGTAGAAACCATGCTAAAAAAATTTCACTTTGCTGACTGTCAGTCTATCAGAACTCCTGTAGATACTAAAGTGAAGATTGGACCTGACCCTGAAGGCAAATCAGTGGATCAAACTCACTATCAATCAATGATAGGTTCACTTATGTATCTAACAGCCACTAGGCTTGTCATTATGTTTGGTGTTTATGTGTGTGCTAGATATCAAGCTGATCCAAAAGAATCACATATGAATGCAGTCAAGAGGATATTCAGATATCTGAAGGGAAAACCAGCTCTCGGATTATGGTATCCAAAGGAAGGAGAATTTAATCTCTATGCCTACACAGACAATGATTATGGAGGATGCAACTTCAACAGAAAATCCACTTTTGGCGGTTGTCAATTTCTTGGTCCTAGACTAGTATCCTGGCAATGCAAGAAGCAGACAAATGTGTCTGTGTCCACAGCTGAAGCTGAGTATATTGCTGCTTCAGCATGTTGCTCTCAAGTTCTCTGGATTCAAAACCAGATGCTTGATTATGGTTTTAACTTTTTGCATACACCAATTTCTATTGACAACACAGCTGCTGTCTTTATAACTAATAATCTAGTTCAGCACTCAAAAACAAAACATATTGAAATTAGATATTATTTTTTGAGAGACTGTGCTGAAAAGGGTTTAATCAAATTGATTCAAGTACAAACAGAAAATCAATTAGCTGATTTGTTTACCAAGGCATTTGAACCTAGTAGGTTTGAATTTTTGGTTCAGTCAATTGGCATGTTTAACCTTGAGTAAAACTTTGAAAAATATCAAAAAAATATTAAAAAAAATATTAGAAAAACCACAAAAAGAAATCAAGTCATATGATGAAAAGAATCATGGAAATGATATAATTACAGTCGTTATATCATTCATTGTGCTTAATTTCAAAATGTAAAAGACTAAAATGACTTACCAGATATGTTGGTAGGTTCAACTTGGAAGAAAAGATACATGCAGTGATGAATTAAAAACATATTCAATTGTGAAACACTCATCACTAAGTACATGTATGTATTGGCTTATCTGAATGCATGTGTGTGTAGTAACCAAAACACACCAGGATACTATATGAATCTCTTTCACCACATCATGTTTCATTTTTGTTTTGCTGAGCAAAGACCTGATGAAACTTGCACATAGTGCAGATGTCATGATCCAAAAGATTCCCAATGTGGAACACATCCAAAATTGGATGAATCAACAAAATAATACATTCCAAGTGAATGATCAAAAGAATCCTATCATGGATCACCTTCCAAAGTGAAGTAAAAAGAATCCCAGTATGGATCAACATGAAAATGGATCAAATTAAAAGAATCCCAATAAGGATCAGTGAATATGAGATTTCATGACTTAAATAACCTGGTAAGAAAAGTTGTGACAAAGTTCTACCATGCATTGTATAAGGAGGGTTGATCATTCCATGCTTATGTGTGTGAGGTACACACTGAATAATAAATCAAACAAAACATGTTAAAAGTCATTTGCATCAAAATATCAACCAGGTATGAACTTAAGAGGACAAACATACCATCAATCTTCAAGTTCATAATCATGTCCATTTAATTTAAACGATGCACATGTGTAATGTAAGATTGATATGATCCCAACAAAGAGATTTTTCTCCTCATTATTAATATTAATCAAAAAAAAAATTATTCAAAACTTTTAAAATCTTTAAAGTTTCTCTCCACATGTGGACATAAACTTTAGGGGGAGTAATTTAAAATTTTTGAGTAAGTTCAAATTTTCTTTATTAACTCAATTTTGAAAAACCAAACAAAAGGAATCTTAGTTGGTTTTGTTGCAATAAGTCAACCATTATATCTCAGTTTATGTAGATTCTTAGAAGCATGATAAGCCCAAGATCTATCAAAATTGGGAAACTTGTATTTGTTGTAACATACAAGTCAATCCAAGCAAAAATTGACAACTCCAACAGCCAACTTCATAAGAAAAATCAATAAGGACACCACTTCATAAGATGAATAATCAATTCAATCACATTAACTTTTGATTTAGTTCAAAAGATAATGCAGGTAAGTGCATTACTTAATGCAGGTGAAGGTAACCCATGCATATAACTAATGCAGGTAACAATAATTTGAGAAGTGCAACTAATGCGGACAATGATTTTACTCTACCGCATTAGTGTGTGAAGTAAATGTGAAGTTTGCTCTACCGCATTTACTACAACCCAAATGCGGAGAACCAAAATGTCAAGTTTAAACTTCCGCATTTGCAACAGTAAACCAATGCGGACAACCAAAATGTCAAGTTTAAACTTCCGCATTTGCAACAGTAAACTAATGTGGACAGCCAAAATTTCAAGTTTAACTTCCGCATTTGCAATAGTACACAAATGCGGACAGCCAAAATTTCAAGTTTAACTTCTGCATTTGCAACAGTACACAAATGCGGATAGCCAAAATTTCAAGTTTAACTTTTGCATTTGCAAGAGTGCACAAATGCGGGTAGAATAAAATCAAACGCATTTGTAACAATAGAAGTAATGCGGACAGTCAATCAAGAATTAAGTCTTCCACATTAGCTACAGTCACAAATGCGGATGACCAAAAGTAGTCAAATGCGGACTGTCAAGTCAAAATTTTGTCTTCCGCATATGCTACAGTTAACCAATACGGATCACCAAAATAAAAAAAAAAATTAACATTCAGCATTTTGCTACAGTATTGACTGTATATGCTTGTAAACTTGTAAAATTTTTCAAATTGTATTATTTGACTATTTAAAGGAATTTGAACATGTCATTAATACTTTTTAAATTTGAGAGAACTTATAGTGAGACGAGTGTAAAACTACAGTACACCACCATCACTCATCATCATCATCACAATCACTCATCATCATCATCACAAACATTCACATATTTTGTTGTGTTTCATCTTTTAACATTCTTGTCATCGATTCAGAACAGTTGTCATTTCGAAGATAAGGTATACCTTCAACAGATTTTGAAACCAAAACCTAAGTCTCGAACGGCTACCCTAAATCGAACGATGAACCAGAAAACTATTGAAGAACACCAAAATCTAAATCATTAAGTGCTGTAATACACATTTTCAATGTCAATAAACATGTAAACTGAATGGAATTCAAATAATATTAAAAACCATGACAACCATGTTTACTGAGAAAAACAGAGCAATGTGAAAAAGAAAAGTGTGAAACAAATCAAAGTCAAAATTGTGAACTAACACACATGTCTCTTGTGCAGATTACATGGCAAACCTTACATGGAGCAAGCTTCATAATGTCAGCGATTATCTAAACCCTGATGTGCCTGAAGCAGAAGGTCTCAGATATATGATAAGATTCCTATCTACCACAAGGGTAGCTTATGCTATAATAGTAAGACCAACAATCTATGAGAATCCCATCAGGTCTTTCTGGGAATCAGCTGAAGTAGTTGAAGAAAATGGAGTGAAAACTCTTATTGGCAAGATCAACACTAAACACACACTGAGGATCACAGAAGAATCAGTTAGAAGATGTCTTCAATTCAATGACAATGCAAATGATCCTCTTGAATCGGATGATGAGGAGATAACCACATTTTTCTCTGAAATTGGTTATGAAGGAAGCTATGAAGCCAAATAGATAGTCAAAGGATTAGTGGATCTGCCCTGGAGATTTCTAATTCATATGTTCCAACACTGTCTATCTAAAAGGAAAACAGGATGGAATGACATTCCAGTCCTCACATCTTCTGCCATCTGTGCTCTCTGCACCAACAGAAGATTTAACATGTCAGCATATGTATTCAATGGCCTAATCTCAAACATTCAAGAAGGGTTGAGATACAAGTTTCTAATGTATCCTAGATTTATTCAATGTCTAATCAATGAAACATTTCATGACATTGCTAATGAAGGACCAGTACTTAAAATTCCTCATTATGATGAAAGATCCTATAAGTACATCAAAAAGAAGGATCCAAGGAACTTCTACAGTGGTGCCCCTTCACCCCTTCTTCCTTGGATGTTTGAACAAATACACCAAGCAGATCAACCACAACCTCCTCCATAACCAATACCACAACCAATACCACAACCAACTCCACAACCAATACCATCCCCTTTACCACCAACAATACCATCACCTTCACCTTCACCAATACCATCATCTTTACCACCAACAATACCATCACCTTCACCTTCACCAATACCATCACCTTTACCTTCACCAATACCATCATTTCATTCACCACAACAAACACCACCTATGATCACTCAACCTACACCTACACCACCACATCATCAATCTCCTATATCACCACACCAATCCCCTATTCCTCCTTACCAAGCATTACCATCATCAATGATCACCCTGCTGAACCAGAAGGATAAACAAGTGCATCCAAATCATCCAAATCATCTTCTGATGAGGAGGATCATCATGATCAAACCGGAGCTATGAATGAACCTTCTGAGGCTGCTCCTTTTGAGAGCTATGCTGAATCAAACATCAATAGGCCTGATGAAAAAGATGAATTGATAACTGAGTTGTTACTCAAAGTAGAAAGGATGGAAAGAACACTAAATAGGAGAGCAGGAATTATAAATGACAGAATTCTAGAACTCGATGAGAAAGAAGGAGAATTGAAAGATCTCAAAGAAAACCATGCAGTTGAAAGAATGGAACAAGCCAAAGAGATTGAAAATCTAAAAGCTGCACTGAAACACTCAAGAGAAGAAGTGAGTGGTCATATAGACACTCTTGAAATACAAACTATAGCAATGGAGGAACAAGAAACCATCATAGAGGAACAAGCTGATATCATCTCGAAACTGGAAAAGGAAATCGAGAGCAAGAGCAAAAGAATATCTGAGCTTGAAATAATGATTAAAAGAACTGATGAGAAGGATGATGATGAAAAAGAAGAATAAAAGAATGATGATAAGAATGAGGAACAAGTGGATGATGAAAGTGAAACTGAGATTAAAGACCATAGCTTAGACATGGTAGTGTATTCTGGAAACATTGACCACTCAGACTCAGAAAAGGGTGAATTTAAAGACTCTTTAGTGCTTTGGATAGTTTTGCTTCTGAACATTTCAGCATTGATGATGATTTTTGGGAATTCATTAACAATCAAAGAACTGAGGCAGAGCCTTTTGTATTCATTCCTAAATCACCAGTGCCATTGGAAAAGGAATTGTCTCTGTAAATTGTGCCTGCCATATCATTGATAGAACAAAAATAGGAACTAAGAGAAAGATATGAACAAGAAAGGAAAGAAGAAACTGCACATGAACAAAGTGAAATGAAGGATCAAGAGCCAAGCACATCTGAAAGGGTCCATGAACCAAAAGATCAAACCAAAACCTCTAGCCCACAACTTCAAACTTACTCACGAAAGAGGAAGTATTTAGCAGAAAAGGCTAAAGGCAAGAGGCCAATAATTGAAGAAGAACCGTCAAAGAAGCAAAAAGATGACCCAAGAAGTTTAGCAGCAATTGCTGAATTCTTGGAAGAACATGAGCAGGCAGAAGCTCAGTTGAAAAAGTTGGCCAGAGCAATTGATTTAGAAGAAGGAGAAATTGTTGATGAAGATGAAATGTTAAAGGATGTTCTCATGGAAAAACCTCTTAAAGAAGAACAGTCAGTAGAAGAAATGGTAACCAAAGCTCAAACCGATGACTTGATGATTAAAGCCATGTTCTTGATCAATCAAGGCTATGATCTTGATGAAGTGTTTGCGATGACCTATGAAAAAATGAAAGAAGAGGAAAAGAAAGTGAAGTTGTTGCTTGATCTAACTATAGACACTGACTATGAGAAGACAATGTCAAAGGACACTCCAATACTCAAAGACTAATCCATGAAGAAACCCACAAGGTATGAAGTTCCACTACCAAGAAGGGATCCTCTACAAAAACTTTCACAAATGAAGAAATCAACCTCATCCCATGAATCATTATTTCCTGATCCTTATAACATGTCAGATAAGGAAATGAAGGAATACCTTTCAAGTCAGGGATTCACAAAAGAAAGATTGCAAACATGAACACAAATTTATTAAGGGCTGCCACACTTCAACTAATCAATGAAAAGAAAGACAAACTCAAGAAACTGGAAGAAGAGTTGACAAAAACCAAACCCAGAAATAGAATGTCAGCTGAAGACATGCTGCTGAACATAAAAGATCAAGAACTACTTGCCCCGATACTCCACAAATATCCTGAATGGTTTGCAGAACCATCTCAGTTGAAGCTGCAGGAAGGACTGACCACTACTGAACTGATCAGAGGGGTATCTACTCCAAAGGGAAAGATAGATCAGAAGATAATAACATGGAAGTATGATAGCACCTAGAACATGTTCATGGTGAAAAGAATCTCAAGGCTAGTACAATTCTTCACAGAGTACTCAGCTCTAGTAAATGCCCTTAAGATTCATGATTTGAAGGATCTAGCTCAACTTGAACTGATCAATCATATAGCTATGTTCAGGGGATATAAATTTGAGAATATACTTAAGATATTTAGAAGGACAAATAACTTCAATTTATTAAATACAATTTGCTTAAGAAAAGATAAAACATTTGTCAATCCCCTAGAAAAGAAGAAAAAGGTGGAAGCAGAAGAAATAGTATTCCCTGAGTTGAAGGTGAAGCCAACTGAGTCTTTAAAGAGGAAAGTAGTGTCTGGTACTCATTCTTCCATTCCTATCTCAAATGTGTACTATGATGAGAAAACATATGAGCTGGTGATAGAAAGGAAGTGGGGAGGAAAAGAAGGAGCTGACATTAGACTTTTCAGTGGATATGAAGTGAGACTACTTGATGAATCATACATCCACTACATTTATACCAGGCACGTCAGGGAGTTAAACAACAAATTGGGTGAACAAGACATTCACTTCTTGTTTAAATGCATCAAGTTGTTAAAACTGGCCTATGACATAATAAAGATTAAAAGAGATAAAAGAAAGAAGAAGAAAACACCACTGCAACTTGGAAACATTGTTAAGCTTGAAGTGATGTAGGAGGGAGTTTATTGATTCATAGAGATGGTCTTTCAATAATCTCCATATGGGAACTGATTTCTCTGAAAAAGTTACCAATGGAAGCCATCTACAACATGAGCAGAATGAAAATACATGTGCTGAGTAGAGACAAGATGACCAAAGCAACTGATTTTATAAACATGATCAAGGCCATTCTGGATCCCACCAAAGCAGCATTCATACTACCTTCTAAAGACCCAGCTGAATCTTCACAACATCAATCACCTCCTAAACAATGAGGAAAATTAGGCTGTATAATCCTTAGGAGGAGTATTGTTGCACCCTAAAAGGATCATACATGCCAACTCAATGGGTGAATTGATGATTGTTTAGCTAGAATCCCACAAGTCCAAGATGCAATGCGGATGAAGAAATACAAGAAAAATAACAAGTATTATCTTCCGCATTAGTCAATGCGGAAGACAAAAATCTGATGCGGACAAGTGTTTACTCTTCCCCATTAACTAATGCGGAAGACACAATACTTATGCTAAACAAGTTACTCTTCCACATTGACTAATGCGGAAGAACAAAAGAAGATGCGGACAAGACTTTGATCATCCGCATTGAAAAATGCGGATGACCAACCAAATGTGCACAAGTATTTGTTCATCCGCATTAACCAATGCGGATGACCAACTTACTAATGCTGATGATCAAGTGGAAATGCGGATCAACATTATCTCATCCACATTTGTCAATGCAGATGAACAAGCATAAATGCGGATCAAGACATAGACTAGTTTCTGATGTAATAGGTGAGGGGTAGTTTAGTCATTTTGTAAAGGCATCTTGTCTTGTCTATAAATAGAATAGTTTACCTTGTACTGAGGTGACGGTTGATAGAGGATTTTGTTGCAATTATTCTCTGTAATTTTTCAACTTTCATATATCAATACAAACAGAAATTTATGAGTAATTTTTCTTGCTTGATTGTTCTTCGATTGTTTGTTTCCGCCACTCAATCGTTGACTTGATTATCATATTCGATTCTCAGCAAGAATATCACTCTTACTAAAACCCAGTTAGTGTGGGGTTATAAGGTGTTATAACTATGAAGAAAACGACCATTTGAGTAGGGATTTCAAGAAGCCAGGGGCTGAAGGATCTGGGGCGACGAGGAAGGCGAGGAACGAAGGGCAGAAGGCGAGCGCCAGGGCATTTATAATGACCCGGGAGGAGGCTAGTACAGACCTCGATATGGTGTTAGGTACATTTCTAGTAAACCTAACTCTTTCCTCCATGTTATTTGATTTTGTTGCTAGTAGGAGTTTCAATTCTGCTGCCTTTTGTGCTAAGTTACCCATTAGGAGTAAAGGTATTGATGAGCCCTTCGATGTAGAAACTACCATAGATAAGTCTACCAAGATTTCTAATCTAATAGAAGGTTGTACTATAAAGTTAGAAGGTCATAAGTTTCCTACTAGACTGTTTGTGATGACCTTAGGCAGTTTTGATGTAGTCCTACGAATGGATTGGTTGGCGGACTATGAGGTGAATATTATGTGTCGCAAGAAGATGGTCAGACTGACAACGCTTGACGGGAGTTCGGTGATGATTTACGGTGATCGAGTTACAACTATCCGAAGGTGATTTCGATGGCGGTGGTGGGAAAGTGCATGATGCTTGAATGTAGTGCCTACTTGGCCTACGTGAAGGATGTGGATACACCAACACCATAACTGTATGATGTACCGGTTATGTGTTCCCAGATGTGTTCCCAGAAGATTTACCAGGTGTGCCACAAGACCATGAGATCGAGTTTCAGATCGACTTGATACCTGGTGCCCAGCCTGTAGCTAAGGCACCATATTGATTGGCTCCGACCGAGATGAAAGAACTGGTGGAGCAATTGTAGGAGTTGCTCGATAAGGGGTTCATTAGACCAAGTATCTATCCTTGGGGTGCTCCAGTATTATTCGTGAAGAAGAAGGACGTAGTTTGAGGATGTGCATTGACTACCATGAATTGAAGATGCTGACGGTGAAGAATTGGCATCCATTAACAAGGATTGATAACTTATTTGATCAGCTCCAAGGTGCCAGCTGGTTTTCAAGGATTGATCTTTGATCCGGCTACCATCAGATGAAGGTGAAGGAGCAAGATATTCCTAAAACAACTTTTTGGATGCTTTATGGACACTACGAGTTTCTCGTCATGTCTTTTGTTTTACAAATGCACCAGCTGCTTTTATGGACTTGATGAATCAAGTATGTCGACTGATGTTAGATAAATCAGTGATTGTATTTATTGATGATATCCTGATTTACTCGAGGAACGAAGAAGATCATGTCGGTCACATTCGGGAGGTGTTGGAGACGTTGAGAAAGGAGAAACTATATGCCAAGTTCTCCAAGTGCGCATTCTGGTTGTGTGAAGTTTAGGTTTTGGGTTAGGTGGTGAATCTTGAAGGGATTGTGGTAGACCCGGAAAAGGTGGAGGGGGTGATGCAATGGAAGTCTCCAAAGACGCCATCCGAGATCAGTAGTTTCTTAGGTTTGGCGGGCTATTACAGAAGATTCATCTAAGACTTCTCTAAGATAGCTTCTCCACTAACCAAGTTGACCCACAAGGATGTGAAGTTTGTATGGGTTCAAGCTTAAAAGAGTGCTTTTGAGAAGTTAAAGGCGAGGTTGACTCATGCTCCGGTCTTATCATTACCCGAAGGAAGCAAGGACTTAGTGGTTTATTCGGATGCTTCTTACTCGGGGCTGGGTTGTGTGTTGATGCAGTGAGGAAAGGTTATAGCTTATGCATCCCGATAATTTAAAGTTCATGAGGTTAATTATCCTACTCATGACTTGGAGCTAGCAACTGTGGTCTTTGCGTTAAATATTTGGAGGCACTACCTATATGGGATGAAGTTCACAATCTCCACGAACAAAAAGAGCTATAAGTACTTGAATATGAGGCAGAGGAGATGGTTGGAACTCATAAAGGATTATGACTGTGAGATCCATTACCATCCAGGCAAGGCCAACATGGTGGCAGATGGCCCTAGCTGAAAGGAGAGACCCAAGCCAATTCTGGTGAAGGCTTATCAGTTGATCATGACCTCTAACATGATGTAGCAGGTCAGGGAGTTTCAAGATTAGGCATTAATGGAAGATCATCATAACTCTGAAAGGATGAGAGGTATGGTTACGGAATTGGGTGAAAACACACTCAGTGTTAGAACCTGATTCAGACGAATGTGGATTCCTCGTTATGGGGATCTACATGAGAAGATCATGGAGGAAGCTCATAAGACTCGATACTCCATTCATTCTTGTGCCACAAAAATGTATCAAGACATGAAGAATGATTTGGTGGTCAAGTATGAAGTGTGACATAGTGGAGTACGTGAGTAAGTGCCTTACTTGCTTGCAAGTAAAGGTAGAGCATCAGAAGCCATACAGAAAGATCCAACCATTGGATATACTAAGTGGAAGTGGGAGCATATCACCATGGACTTCATTACGAAGCTACCACGTATAACAAGAGGGTATGATGCCATATGGGTGATAGTTGATCCTCTGACGAAGAGTGCTCACTTCCTACTGATCCGAGAGATGTATTCCTTTGAGAGACTTGTGGATCTATTCATCAAGGAGACTGTAAGTCACCATGGTATACCTGTGTCTATCATGTCGGATCATGACACCCGGTTTACATCCAAGTTTTGGAAGAGATTTCACGATGCTATAGGGACGAGGTTACATATCAGCACGGCTTATCATCCCCAGACAGATGGTAAGTTAGAAAGGACCATTCAGACGCTGGAAGATATGCTTTGGACATGCGTTATTGATTTTGGAGGAAGTTGGGATAACCACTTACCCTAAGCCGAGTTCTCATATAACAATAGCTACCATGCCAGCATTGGCATGTCTCCTTATGAGATGCTATACGGTAGGAGATGTAGAACACCCGCTTGTTGGGGTGATATTGGCCATAAAGAGTTAGGGAGCGTCAAGGTGGTTGAGGCTACGACTGAGAAGCTGGAAAGGATCAAAGCCTTTATAAAGTTTCGTAAAATTTTTTCATAATTTCGCAGAACGGGCTGAAATTACAAACCAACCCATTTTTGACCCAAAACTTCAATCTCTTACACCCAAAACCTTGGCTTATCACCAATAAGCTATATCTAAGCTTCTTACATGTTTTCTTACACAAAAACATGAGTTTTGGGCGATTCTTTGCCACTTTCAAAAACCCCAAGCCCTAGAATCTGGGTTTACCCTCAAAGAAACGATTAAACGATGGTTTTTACCTGGATTCTTGGTCTTTTCTTGTTGTTTGGATGCCCACGAGCACCGATCTTCAATCTCTTGATCAACCAAGCCTTAAATCATCACTTTCTCTCCACTTCTCTCTTCACACACACTCTCTCTAGAAATTGATGTTGAGTTGCAAATGAGAGTGCCTCAAGCTAATTCGCTTATATATTGGGCATTCCTGGGACCTTAAACTCGCCGAACATATAACCCGCGAGGTCTACTTGGTCCATACTCCATTTCTCTCTTATTTCCTTTAAATAATCCTCGCTAAGCTCATTATTATTAATTGGCTTGTTTCGACTTTATTCCGGGCGTTACAATTCTTTAATTATACAACTAACATTTCTATTTATGTCAACTAACTTTTATGCAACTAACATTTTAAATTATGTTTTTTGACATTTATTCGTACTAACATCTTATAGTTATATTAACTTCTTATTCTCTCTTGCTTTTATATACACACACACACACACATATGACGGTTATATAGCCGTTATAAACGATTATATAACCGTTGTAAACAATTAAATAGCCGTTGTAAATAGTTATAATTTAAATTATAAATTGACCACCACTAAATCTATTTTTGTTACTATAAACAGATTACTTCTTTTCTCAACTTTATCTGAAGCAAATTTTCAATGATGATCCACCTAGTTTTGATGTTGGCTACTATAATGATAATTTTAAATCTTATCCTCATTGCTGAACTCCCACCTAAAGAATTTAAACATTTCTTATTTTTGTATAAGTTTATAGCTCTACCGCTCTATTGTATCGCAATATTTACTGGTATATATAGATTATAATAACTATCTTTTTGTTTGCTTAATTCTTGTTTAGCAAAACAAAAATGTCAAACAATGCAAAAATTGAATTTCCAGCACTAAATATCAGTGGAGAAAACTATATGCCATGGACGTCTCATGTAAAAAGACACCTTAAATCTATGGGTGTATTAGAGACTATACAAGAGAATAATACTTGCTCAGAATAAGATAAAGCTAAGGCTCGTGTCTTTTTACACAAACACATAGATGAAATGTTGTAATTTCAATACTCAAATTGTGATGATCCATATGATTTATGGAAAGACTTACAAAGCAGGTTTGATCATCAAAAGAAAGTTTTAGTTCTTGCTGCTAGAGAGGAATGGAACAAACTAAGGTTCCAAGACATTAAAAAAGTCAATGAGTACATCTTTGTTGTAATCAAAATATGCTCAACTCTTCGATTTTGTGGGCATATAGTTACTAAAGGTGATATGCTAGAGAAAACTATGTCCACATTTCATGCATCGAATATGAGTTTGCAAAACTACTACAGATTGCTAAACTTCATATCTCCTTGTAGTGGAGAAAAAAAGAGCTATTAATAAAAAATCATCAAGCTCGACCTACCGGTTCACTAGCAATCCCAGAAGTCAATGCTATTAATAGTAATGATAACAAAAAATCTGGATGTAAATGAAGACAAGGTCGTGTGCGAGGCTATGGTCGTGGCCATCTTGATAAAATTCATTTTAATGATCGTAATCATCCTTACAAATGGAACAACAATTACTGAGGTAATTCTCGTGGCCGTGGTTATGGATGTGGTTGTGGTCGTGGCCGTGGTCGTGGTCATGGACAACGAACTACCAATTTCAACCACCAAAACAAGTTTAAAAATGAAGTTGGTACTTCTCAAAATTATGCTAGTTCATGTTTTAGATGTGGTAGAACAAACCATTGGTCAAAAGCTTGTTACACTGCTCCACATCTATGTGAACTATATCAAGCATCCCTTAAAGAGAAAGAAGTAAACCATGTGGATAAATTTGATGACATCAACGTTGAGCTAAATACCTCGGATTGTATCGATGATTAAGAACTTTGAAAGATATGTTGCTAGATTATAATAATTATATGCAATAATTATGTAATTCTCTTGTTTAAGTAACTTTTAGTTATGTTTAATTATTTTTCTTTTCATGTATTGTATTATCTATATGAATGAAGTTCTTGTTGAAAAAAAACTTATTATATGCTTATTATTTTCCTTATATTTGAAGATATAAAAAAATGACTCTCATTGGAGCACAAGGCCAAACAAATGAAGGATACATACATATATATATATATACATACATAATGCAGGTGAATTTACATCAATGCTTTTAATTATTACTACATGTCTGTTGGAATTATTATTGAACACCCTATTGCTTATATACATACATAAAATGGTTTAGCTGAGTCGTTAATCAAACGTTTTCAATTAATAGCTAGACCATTAGTTATGAGAACAAGACTTCCTGCTCTATTTGGGATCATGAAATTTTACATGCTCGATCATTAATTTGTATGAGACCAAGTGCAAATCATAATTACTCTCATTTATAACTTGTTTTTGGCCATGAGCCAAATATTTCCCACCTTAGAATTTTTGGATGTGCAGTGTATGTTCCTATTGCACCACCGTAACGCACAAAAATGGGTCCTCAAAGAAGATTGGGAATATATGTTGGATATGAAACAAGTTTCATTATAACATATATTGAGCTTTTAACAGGTGATGTATTTACGACACGTTTTGTTGATTGCCACTTTAATGAGGAAAATTCCCAGCATTAGGCGGAGAAAAGAAAAAGAAATAAATGATGTGTCATGGTCTGAGCCTTCTTTGTTGTATTTTGATCCAAAGACAAAACAATGTGATACAAAAGTTCAAAAGATAATACATATACAAGAAAGTGCAAATCAATTGCTTGATGCATTTACTGATACAAAAAGAGTAACTAAATCTTATATACCAGCTGCAAATGCTCCAGCTCAAGTTGAGATTCCAAATAAGGAAATAGATAAAAATATGGCTCATGCATCCTAGAAATGTTTGAAACGTGAAAGACCGATTGGATCAAAAGATAAAAATCCTCGAAAAAGGAAACTATCTGAATGGAAAATGATCTTAAAGAAAATAATAGTGACAAAACATTAAGTGTCCAAACTTTCTTTAAGAAGGAAGTGAACAAAGAGATGTCAATCAACTATGGTCATATACATACATTATAGAATCAAGATGAAGTGGAAAATATTGATGATGTATTCTCTTATAAAGTAGCAAGTGATATAGTAAGAGGAGATGATGCTCCTGAACTAAAATCTATAAATGATTGGGATAAATGGAAAGATGCCATGCAAGCTCACTAAATTCACTTAACAAATGAAAGGTTTTTGGACCCATTGTTATAACACCTACGCATGTAAAGCCTGTTGAGTACAAATGGGTTTTTGTGCAAAAATGAAATGAGAAAAATGATGTTACAAGTTTTAAAGCTAGACTAGCAGATCAAGGTTTTTCTCAAAGGCCAGGAATTGACTATGAGGAAACATATTCTCTTATTATGGATGCAAATAACCTTTAGATATTTAGTCAGCTTAGCGGTATCTAAAATTTAGATATGCATCTTATGGATGTCGTTACATCTTACTTGAATGGATCACTTGATAATGACATTTATATGAAAATTCTTGAAGGATTTAAAATCCCTGAAGCATGTTCAAAACCTAAGGAAATGTATTTAATCAAATTACAAAGGTTCTTATATGGGTTGAAACAGTCTGGAAGGATGTGATACAATCGTTTGAGTGATTATTTGACTAGTAAAGGATACACAAATAACCTTACTTGTCCATGCATCTTTATTAAGAAAACAGTATCGGGATATGTGATCATAGCCGTATATGTTGATGATTTGAATATAACTGGGATGCAAAAGGAAATTCATGAAATGATTATTCTTCTAAAAATGAGTTTGAAATGAAAGACCTTGGGAAAATAAAATATTGTTTTGGTTTACAAATTGGGCATATGCATAATGTGATACTTGTGCATCAATCAAATTATACCAAAAAGCTTTTAAAACATTTTAATATGGACAAGGAAAAGTCTTAAGCACCCCAGTGGTCATTAGATCACTCAATATTGAGAATGACCCATTTAGACCTTGTTAAGAAAATGAAGAAGTTCTTGGTCCAGAGATACCATACCTTAATGCGATTGGAGCTCTTATGTATCTTACTAACTATACAAGGCTAGACAGTTCCTTTGCTGTAAATTTGTTGGCAAGGTTTAGTTAATCTCTCATGAAAAGACATTAGAATGGGATCAAACATATTTTTAGCTATCTACAAGGAACTATTGATTTAGACTTGTTTTATCCTAATGATTCAGAAGAAGGTTTAGTTGTTTATGTAGATACAGGTTATTTATCTGATCCTCATAAGGTCAGATCTCTAACCGGATACGTAGTTAAGAATGGAGGAACAACAATTTCATGGAGGGATCAAAAACAAACACTTGTTGCAACTTCCTCAAATCATGCTGATGTCATTGCACTACATGAAGCTTCTAGAGAATGTGTATGGTTAAGGTCTATGCCACAACTTATATTAACTTATTATGGACTAGAGAAAGAAAGAGATCCAACACCAATCTACGAAGATAATGCAGCTTGTGTCTCACAAATGAAATAAGTGTATATCAAAATTGACAGAACGAAACATATACCTCCAATATTCTTTTCATACACCCAAGACCTTATTAAAGATAAACAAGTTGAAATTAAATACGTTCAATCTAGCAACAATTTAGCTGATCTTTTCACAAAGGCACTCCCTACAACAACTTTTAGAAAACACGTTTATGATATTAGCATGCGACACGTACATACAATGTGATGATCTACAGAAACAATTTGAGAGAGAGTTATAAACTGTACTTTTTTTCCTTAGCTAAAGTTTTTCCCATTGGTTTTTCTTTAGCGAGGTTTTTAATGAGACAGTATTTCAAGACCCTGAAGTTTGAAAAAGTGACATCCAAGAGGGATTGTCATGAAATATTATGAATTATTGGATGTGATTTTTTAAATTCTAGAAAGTAAAATTATTTACTAGTTGACTACTAAATAGTTACCTATCAAAGACTACATGTATTTTCAGTATAAATACTACCTTCATGGCAATGAGAAAGAGGTACCATCTTAAATAAAATTCAAGACTTAAACATTTCTTCTCATCTCTCTCTACAATTCTCTTTAAACTATTTAAGTTGTTAAAATAGTCTTGTTATAGTTATAAGATAATTATAACAAATTGTATATATTTTTATTTATTGTGATATTCTGAACATTGTTGTGTTATTTGAAAATATTAAACTAAATAAACATAATGATGAAATAACACTATTGTGTTATTCTAGTATGTAAAATACAATGACAAATTAACAACAAATATAACACAAAAATACCATGTAACACCCGGATATTTATTATTTTGAAGCCGGTGGCGAAAGAAAAGAAAATAAAGTCCAAAAGTCGAGGGACCAAACTCCCCAACGAAGAAAAGTTGGGAAATGTGGTGATATATGTAGGGAGAGGGCAGCCCACTCTCCCCACACCCACATTTCAGTTTCATAAAGAGAAGAAGAGAGAAAGAAGAGAAAAAGAGGAAAAGTGCCGGTTCGGGTCGCCAAAATTGTCGTGAAGCAAGCCGAATCGAAGCTCTTGTCGTTGTGCTCGTTTATGTGAGTTCTAAGACCCCTCTTTTACTTGTTTTCAAACGATTTGGGGCTGGAAAACATCTGAAATCGAGTTTTTCGTATGTGTGTAAGAAGACCCATATGTATGCGTGTATGTATGCGTAGGACCCGTTTGGGGCTTGATTTCTTGCTTGGTTGTGCTTGAATAATGTTATGGTATGCATCCCTAAGGTTTAGGATGGTCGATTTAGGCTTAAAATGGGTTTAGATGAGTTTGGAGCCGAAAACCCTCGACTGCAGTCGGGATGAACTGCATTCTGCATCAGTTAGGGCTAGGCGACCGACTGGAGGCCGAATGGAGGCCATACGGCCGATTAGGGTGCGATTGGGGTCCATTCGCACGACTAAAGGTCCATTCGCATGACTGAAGGTCCAGTCGCATAGGTGTTCATCCGCATTGTCCATTCGCACGACTGGATGTTCATTCGCATAGGTGTTCGTCCGTATTAGTTCATTCGCATGATGTTCAGTCGCATGGAGGCAATGCGACTGAGGGTGTCCATACGCCCAAATAGGGCTGTTGTACCCGAGGAAGGTGTAGATTGACTTCTGACTTTCGGGGGAAGTGCAGATGTAAGTTTTGACGTAAAGGTTCCATAAGAGTTTTTAAGATGACGATCGAGGTCTTAGAAAGCATGTTGGGCATGATGAGGGTGATGATGTTGCATGTTGGGTATGTATGATGTTGCCCTGTATGATGTGATGTTGATGCATGTTAATGTTCCTTAGTGTGATGTATAACATCTTTCCTATGGCTTTACCTATTATGATGAATGAACGAAGTATTATGTAACGTAAAGTGAAGAAAAATAAGAAAGAGGAACTGATGAATGAATGCATGTATTAATGAACGAATGAACGTCTTGCACACATCGGATAACGGGTCCTTCTTGGTGATTGACCTGAATGTAGAACCTCTACCGCTCACCCCTAGTACTATGGCATACGTTTAGCTGTTCATTTGTTGACTTCGGCCCAGTAGCTAAGACTGATGGTTACTCCTAGTACCGTGGCATACGTTTAGCTGTTCATTTGTTGACTTTGGCCCGTAGCTATGACTAACCGGGGTGTAGCACATGGTATTGGTAAGGATGATGTCCGATGCGCAAGTAAAGTTAAAGAACGATGAACGAATGAAGAAGATAATAATGATGTTATCTATGTGTACGTACGATGTGTGATCATGTATAAGTACGAACGGTTTTATATGAAAGTAAAGTATGTTTTATTTATAAAACTAGAACTCACTCAGCAACGCTGACTTTGATGTGTTTCCAGTTCGCAGGTAATGGTTGCTGAGGGTGGCACGGGCACTACTCAGCTCTTTTGGGATGGCATTCTTTTGATTAATGTTTTTGCAATGTAATGCGAACAAGCTATTTTGTAATGAATGTCGTATTAACTTGCAAAAGCATTTACATGGAAATGAAAGATTGTTTTAGGTTTCCGCTGCGATTTATGAAATTAAATGTAATTATAAGTTTTATGTGCGATGAGAACCCAGCTGTAAGCGTCCCTGGAACGGGGCCTTACAAGTTGGTATCAGAGCCAAAGTTTAAGTGAAATGGCTAAATTTTCAAAATAAACCTGATCTTAAACTGAGAATGGACGGAAGGGAATGGGATGCCAAACTGAGTAGCTGCGTGCCATCAGGTATTTTCATAAAGTTAACCGGTTTTATGTGCGCATGGTATGTGGTTATGTGTTGTATGTAGATTTAAATACTGATGTAGTCAGGACAGGTAATACTTGGGGTATGAAGAGTAAAGTAAGTGGCTAATCACAACTGGCCACTGTAATTAGGGACTTACTATACTTGGCATAAACTGAGTTGTTTCCTTGAATGACTGTGTTGGTGTTTGAATCTTTCAGTGTGCGTGTGATAGCCGGAGGTAGATCTTCGAAAGATTCTAGGGGCGAGGTCATGGTGTTGAACTGCGACCCAAGAGAGGGAGACCGGAGTTGAGAGGGTGGTTCATGAAAAACCAGAGACCCCTCATCCGGAGGGTGGCGACGAAAGCGCCAATCTGAGAGCCTCAGTAAAAGAGGCTGTTGTAGAAGAAGTCCATCAGGTCATGCAGAAAATCTTACCGTTTGTGGTGACTGAAGTTATTAGGCTGTACGAGAAGGGGAAAGAAAAAAAGAAACAGATCCTCTGGAGGACGGGAACAGCCAGAGCCGGAAACGGTTCTGTCTGATGATTAAGACGAAGAGAAAGCCTGTGCCAGAGGCAATGCGAGGATGTAACTACGGGGCATTTATGAGATGCAAGCCCCCTACTTTTGATGGAAACGGCACCGCTGCAGCCGCTCACCGGTGGGTGAGGGAAATGGAAGCTGTTCTCGATATCAGCGAGTGCCGAGAGGACCAAAAGGTGAAGTTTGCTACCACTCTTTTGTGGATTCAGCTCTGTGCTGGTGGGACAACATTGTCCAAGCTGAGGGTAGTAGGGCCATTGGAAAATGAAATGGCCTGAGCTGAGAAGGTTGGTGATTGAGGAATTTTGTCCTCATCAGGAAATGGATAAGTTGGAAAGGGAGTTTCTGCAGTTGGAGGCTGGAACCATGACACACCAGCAGTATACCACCAAGTTTAATGAAATGGCACGGCTTGTGCCTGATCAGGTGGCGCTCTGTCTCGGAAAATCAAGAGGTACATCAGGGTTTACCGGTGGATGTTCTCCGGCATATGATCGCCGCCCGGCCAAGCACGTTTAGGTCGGCGGTTGATTTGGCAGGGAGCTGTATGACGAGCGGGAGGTGGTGGTGACTGAAGCGAGTAAGAAGGGTGGTGGTGATCGGAACTGGAACGGGAAGCGGTTTGGTCGGGGTGATGCCCCGATGGGTAACAAAAAGGCACGGGTGGATGAACGCCGTGTGGTCACATCAAGTGCGGGGTCGAAAAGGTGTGGCAAGTGTGGAAGGGAGCACGGCGGGGAATGTAGGTTTGGGTCAAACTTATGCTTCAAGTGTGGGAAGACGGGGCATATGGCGAAGGATTGCCTGTCGAGCAAATGTTTTAACTGTGGGGAAACTGGTCATATGAGTAGAGATTGTAAGAAGTCGAGGACTGGGGTTCAGGGGTGAAGAAGACGGGAAGTGATCCGAGGGCGAGCGCCAGAGCGTTCACCATGACCAGGAGGAGGCTAGGACGGACCCTGACATTGTGTCCGGTACGATTCTAGTGAACCAGACTTTAGCTTCTGTGTTATTTGATTCTGGTGCTAGTAGGAGTTTTAGTTCTGCTGCTTTCTGTGCTAAGCTGTCGGTTAGTAGCAGACGTGTTGATGCGCCCTTTGATGTAGAAACTGCCATAGGTAAGTCTACCAGGATTTCTGAGATGATTGAGAATTGTGATGTGGAACTTGAGGGTCATAAGTTTCCTCTTAGACCGTTCGTGATGACCTTGGGTGGTTTTGATTTGGTTCTTGGATGGATTGGTTGGCGGACTTCGAGGCGAACATTGTGTGTCGCAAGAAAATGGTTCGGTTGACAGCGCCTGACGGAAGTTCGATAACGGTTTATGGTGATCGGGTTACTACAATCCCGAAGTGATCTCAATGGCGGTGGCGGGAAAGTGTATGAGGCGTGATGTAGTGCTTACTTGGCCTATGTAAAAGATGTGGACACACCATACCACAACTAGCCGATGTACCGGTTGTGTGTGACTTTCCAGACGTGTTCCCAGAAGACTTATCAGGAGTGCCACCTGAAAGAGAGATTGAATTTCAGATTGATCTGATACCGGTGCCCAACCTGTTGCCAAGGCACCGTATCGTTGGCTCCAACCGAGATGAAAGAGTTGATGGAGCAGTTGCGAGAGCTGCTTGATAAGGGGTTCATTAGACCGAGTATCTCTCCTTGGGGTGCTCTGGTCCTATTTGTAAAGAAGAAGGATGGTAGTATAAGGATGTGCATTGACTACCGCGAACTGAACAAGTTGCCAGTGAAGAACCGCTACCCCTTACCGAGGATAGATGATTGTTCGATCAGCTTCAGGGTGCCAGTTGGTTCTCGAGGATAGATCTTAGATCTGGTTATCATCAGTTGAAGGTGAAGGAGCAAGATCCCTAAAACAGCTTTCCGTACGCACTATGGCCATTACGAGTTTCTTGTCATGTCCTTTGGTCTGACCACGCGCCAGCTGCTTTTATGGATTTGATGAACGTGTGTGTCGACCGATGCTGGATAAATCAGTGATTGTGTTTATTGATGATATCCTGATTTATTCGAAGAGCGAGATTGAGCATGCCGGTCACATTCGAGAGGTTCAGAGACGTTGAGAAGGGAGAAACTGTATGCTAAATCTCCAAGTGCGCGTTCTGGTTGCGCGAAGTTCAGTTTTTGGGTCATGTGGTGAATCCTGACGGGATAATGGTGGACCCGGCGAAGGTGGAGGCGGTTATGCAATGGAAGTCACCAAGACGCCATCCGAGATTCGTAGTTTCTTGGGCTTGGCGGGCTACTATAGAAGATTCATCCAAGACTTCTCTAAGATTGCTTCTCCACTAACTAAGTTGACCCGAAAGGATGTGAAGTTTGTATGGGTCAAGCTCAAGAGAAGGCGTTCGAAGAGCTGAAAGCAAGACTGACTCAAGCTCCTGTTCTGTCATTACCCGATGGAAGCGAAGATCTGGTGTTTTTATTCTGATGCTTCCTACTCAGGGTTGGGGTGTGTGTTAATGCAGAGAGGGAAGGTTATAGCCTATGCATCCCGACAATTGAAAGTCCCTGAGGTTAATTATCCACTCATGACTTGGAGCTAGCAGCCGTGGTCTTTGCACTAAAGATTTGGAGGCACTATCTCTACGGACGAAGTGCACCATATTCACCGATCATAAGAGCTTGAAGTACTTCTTCGAGCAAAAGGATCGGAACATGAGGCAGAGGAGATGGTTGGAACTTATAAAGGATTATGATTGCGAGATCCATTACCATCCAGGCAAAGCTAATGTGGTGGCGGATGCCCTTAGTCGAAGGAAGGCCCGAACCGATTCGAGTGAAAGCTTATCAACTAATCATGACCTCCGATGTGATGAAGCAAATCAAGGAGTTTCAATGAGGCATTGAAAGAAGATCACCTTAACACGGAAAGAATGAGAGGTCTGGTTGGGGAATTGGGTGAAAACACACTCGGTGTTAGAACTCGATTCGGTCATGTGTGGATTCCTCGTTTTGGGGATCTACGGGTGCACATAATGGATGAAGCTCACAAGAATCGATACTCCATTCATCCTGGTGCCACGAAAATGTACCATGACATGAAGAAAGATTATTGGTGGCCGGGTATGAAGCGTGACGTGATGGAGTATGTGAGTAAGTGCCTTACTTGCTTACAGGTGAAGGTAGAGCATCAAAAGCCGTATGGGAAGATACAACCTTGGATATACCAGAATGGAAATGGGAGCACATCACCATGGACTTCATTACGAAGCTGCCGCGTACCCCGAAGGGGTATGATGCCTATGGGTGATAGTTGATCGTCTGACGAAGAGCGCTCATTTTCTACAATCCGCGAGACGTATTCATCTGAGAGGTTGGTTGATCTGTTCATCAAGAAATTGTAGCTCGTCATGGTGTGCCAGTGTCTATTGTGTCTAATCGTGACACTCGTTTACATCTAAATTTTGGAAGAAATTCCACGATGCTATGGGGACGAGGTTACATATTAGCACGGCTTATCATCCCTAAACTATGGTCAGTCAGAAAGCCATTCTACACTGGAAGACATGCTCCGAGCGTGTGTGATCGATTTTGGTGGAAGTTGGGATGACACTTACCGTTAGCCGAATTCTCATACAACAACAGCTATCATGCCAGTATTGGTATGCCACCATATGAGATGCTATACGGTAGAGATGCAGAAACACCGTTTGTTGGGGTGATATTGGTCAGAAGGAATAGGGGAGCGTCGAGGTAATCGAGGCTATGACAGAGATGCTTGAAAAGATTAAAGCCTTCATGAAGGCAGCCAAAGATAGACAGAAGTCGTATGCCGATAAGCGACGTAGGCCATTGAGTTCCAGGTGGGTGACCGGGTTATGTTGAAGGTCTCACCTTGGAAGGGTATTATCAGATTCAGAAAGCGGGGCAAGTTGAGCCCAAGATATATAGGCCATTTCCGAATCATTGCTCGAGTAGGGGAGGTGGCCTATAGATTGGAGTTGCCATGGGTTAAGTGGGATTCACCCGACATTCCATGTATCTCATCTGAGAAAGTGTATAGCTGATGAAGACATGATTGTTCCACTGGAGGACATGATTGTTCCAGTGGCAATCATCGACCGAAAGGAGAAAAGGCTAAGGAATAAAGTGGTTCCCTCGTGCGTGTACAGTGGAAGCACAGGAAGGGATCCGAGTCAATGTGGGAGACTGAGAAGAAGTGAGACAGCATTATCCACGTTTGTTCGACGAATAACACGTTTCGTGGACGAAACCTGTTTTAGGGGGATGGACTTGTAACACCCGGATATTATTATTTTGAAGCCGGTGGCGAAAGAAAAGAAAAAAGTCCAAAAGTCGAGGGACAAACTCGCCAACAAAGAAAAGTTGGGAAATGTGGTGATATATGTAGGGAGAGGGCAGCCCACTCTCCCCACACCCACATTTCAGTTTCATAGAGAAAAGAGAGAAAGAAGAGAAAAGAGGAAAAGTGCCGGTTCGGGTCGGTCGGGTCGCCAAAATTGTCGTGAAGCAAGCCGAATCGAAGCTCTTGTCGTTGTGCTCATTATGTGAGTTCTAAGACCCCTCTTTTACTTGTTTTCAAACGATTTGGGGCTGGAAAACATCTGAAATCGATTTTTTCATATGTGTGTAAGAAGACCCATATGTATGCGTGTATGTATGCGTAGGACCCATTGGGGCTTGATTTCTTGCTTGGTTGTGCTTGAATAATGTTATGGTATGCATCCCTAAGGTTTAGGATGGTCGATTTAGGCTTAAAATGGGTTTAGATGAGTTTGGAGGCCGAAAACCCTCGGCTGCAGTCGGGATGAACTGCATTCTGCATCAGTTAGGGCTAGGCGACCGACTGGAGGCCGAATGGAGGCCATACGGCCGATTAGGGTGCGATTGGGGTCCATTCGCACGACTAAAGGTCCATTCGCACGACTGAAGGTCCAGTCGCATAGGTGTTCATCCGCATTGTCCATTCGCACGACTGGATGTTCATTCGCATAGGTGTTCGTCCGTATTAGTTCATTCGCATGATGTTCAGTCGCATGGAGGCAATGCGACTGAAGGGTGTCCATACACCCGAATAGGGCTGTTGTACCCGAGGAAGGTGTAGATTGACTTCTGACTTTCGGGGAAAAGTGCAGATGTAAGTTTTGACGTAAAGGTTCCCATAAGATTTTTTAAGATGAAGATCGAGGTCTTAGAAAGCATGTTGGGCATGATGAGGGTGATGATGTTGCATGTTGTGTATGTATGATGTTGCCCTGTATGATGTGATGTTGATGCATGTTAATGTTCCTTAGTGTGATGTATAACATCTTTCCTATGGCTTTACCTATTATGATGAATGAACGAAGTATTATGTAACGTAAATGAAAGATAAAGAAAGAGGAACCTGATGAATGAATGCATGTATTAATGAACGAATGAAACGTCTTGCACACATCGGATACGGGTCCTTCTTGGTGATTGACCCTGAATGTAGAACCTCTACCGCTCACCCACTAGTACTGTGGCATACGTTTAGCTGTTCATTTGTTGACTTCGCCCAGTAGCTAAGACTGATGGTTACTCCTAGTACCGTGGCATACGTTTAGCTGTTCATTTGTTGACTTCGGCCCGGTAGCTACGACTAACCGGGTTAGCACATGGTATTGGTAAGGATGATGTCCGATGCGCAAGTAAAGTAATGAAAGAATGAATGAACGAATGAAGAAGATAATAATGATGTTATCTATGTGTACGTACGATTTGTGATCATGTATAAGTAACGGACGGTTTTATATGAAAGTAAAGTATGTTTATTATAAAACTAGAACTCACTCAGCAACGCTGACTTTGATGTGTTCCCAGTTGGCTGGTAATGGTTGCTGAGGGTGGCACGGGCGACTACTCAGCTCTTTTGGGATGGCATTCTTTTGATTAATGTTTTTGCATGTAATGCGAACAAGCTATTTTGTAATGAATGTCGTATTAACTTGCAAAAGCATTTACATGGAAATGAAAGATTGTTTTAGTTTTCCGCTGCGATTTTATGAAATATAAATGTAATTATACGTTTTATGTGCGATGAGAACCCAGCTGTAAGCGTCCCGGGAACGGGGCCTTACATACCATAAAATGTAAAAGACAATAACATAACGTCTCCTTATGTTTTTTGCACGCCATTATGT